>CM067369.1:56391619-56991619 GCA_034401795.1 Chaetoderma sp. LZ-2023a | reverse complement strand
TTCGCATTATGCATTTCCAAATGCAAATCTAGATTTGTATCAAGATCACAGTGACCGTGACCTCAGAAGTCTGAATGTCTTTGTGGTGTTCCTACTGGTTGAGGTAACTGAATGACCATGCTTAGTTCCAATAATTTGGCCAATTCTGAAATATAGGCAAAATGAGCTAAGCAGAAGAATCTACCGGTAACTTAGTCTGCATTTTATACCAGTCAAATGGTACAATGACCTTGACCGTTGACCTCAATATCATTGTACGTCATCCCCTTGATACTAGGAAGCATGTGTCCAAGTTTATTTCCAGTATGGTGAAGCCATTACGCGATATAAGGCGATATGTTGAGCTAAATGCAAAAGTTAACCGTAAAAAGTATATTTTTATACCACGGTCACAGTGACCTGGAAGTTTGCTCTCATGGCTCAATATCATTGTGCTCCATCCCCTTGATATAAGGAAGCATGTGTCCAAGTTTAGTCCCAATAAGATGAAGTCATGCCGAGATAAAATACAATATGTTGAGCTAAACACTAAACTTAACCATAAAAAGTAGTTTTATACCAAGGTCACAATGACCTTGAACTTTAACATCATGACCTCAATATTATTGTGCTCAATTCCATTGCTATAAGGAAGCATGTGGCGTGGACAAGTTTAGTCCCAATAGATTGAAACCCTGCTGAAATATAAAGTGACAAACAGACGGAACCCATCAATATATTGGCGAAAATTCTAATTCAATTCAAATGGTACAATGACCTTGACCTTGTTCAAATGGTACTGTGACTTTGACCTTGATATATTGGTGAAAATTCTGATTCAAGTCCTATGGCAGCAACAGCGTCCAGTCAAATTAGTTTCAAAATGTTCAACAGCATGTTTATTAAATATAGATATACAATTCATACAACGTGTCGGACTATTAAGAGTTAAAGAGGGGCCAAATAGAATCATTTATGATGTAATGATTATAATGTCATCCTACACGTCACGTAGCTGATTATTACGTCAGATTGATAGATGGATACTCTGGAAAGGTGAATTGTCTGTTGCTGTGATGTCATCTGCTAGAGGCTGCTGGTAGGGTGGCAAGTTCTTTCAGTCGTTCACTAATCTGGTGCTACATAGCATTGCGTCCTCTGCAGAACTTTGTGCAGGCTTTGCTCTGACCATTTTGATAGATGAGGAGCCGTAGTCCCTTCTGTTGTTTAGACAGCTTTACAACCAGTGGGTCTGCAGTGTAGTCTCCAGCTCTGTTGTTATTCTTGACAAGTCCTTTAGCATCTGGTGCTGATGTTTCAGTGCACTTGAGCACTGGATTGTAATGTTAAAAGCTGTTGCAGCAACAATTTTCATTCACATTTGTTTCAAATCTGTAGTAAGTAGTAATCGCATTATCTTGACAACAATTTGACAGAATATTGTTGCTGTAATTGCTAGAAACAACTTTCATGCTAGTTATTGTCAAAGTATATAACAGCTATAACTATATAACTTGCACTGAACAGTATTGAAATACATGCTGTTGAATTTATTGTTGTGAATATGTCCTATGTGCTTCCACTGCTGGCTGACAAATGGACCATTTGCATGTGCAGATGGGATCCATTTGTTTTGGAAATCTGCGTGTACAGACAATCGACGTAACAATTATGGCGCCCAGTTGTTACAACGAATATGGAGTCATGGCATTGCATGCTGGGTAAATTGCACAGAAATCAGCAGGCATCTCACTGTGACTGGTATAAAACTATTTTTCTGGTTAGGTTTTTAGTTTAGCTCAACATATTGTCATATCTCAGCATGACTTTACCCTATTAGTACTGATTTGGACACGTTTCCATATATCAACATGATGGAGCACAATACTATTGAGGTCATGCGGTCAAACTTAGGTTATTGTGACCTTGGTATAAAATCCAAGTTTTGGGTTTAGTGCAACATGTTTTTAGCTCAACATATTGCCTTATATCTTGGTATAGCTCCACACTATTGCGACAAATCTTGCGCACATGCTTCCATATGTCAACAAGATGGAGCACAATGATAGTAATGTCAAAATTCAAGGCCACTATAACCTTGGTATAAATCTATTTTACGATTAAGTTTTTTGTTTAGCTCAACATATATTATATCTTGGCATGGCTTCACAGTATTGGAACTAATCTTGGACACATGCTTCCATATATCAACAAGATGGAGCACAATACTATTGAGGTCATCCAGTCAAAGTTCAAGGTCACTCTGACTAGGTTTTTTGTTTAGCTCAACATATCGTTTTATATCTCGGGATTTGTTCACCCTATTGGGACTAAACTTGGACAAATGCTTCCCTATATCAATGAGATGGAGCACAATGATATTGAGGTCATGGGATCAAATGTCATTGTAACATTTATATAACATGCAAGTTTTAACAGTAATGTTTTTCTGCTTAACTCATTTTGCCTTTATTTCAGAATTGGCCAAGTTATTGGGACTAAGCATGGACTTAGTTATTTCAACCTTTAGGAGCAACACAAAGTCATTCAGACTTTTGAGGTCAACGTCATTGTGATCTTGATACAAATTTAGAATTGCATTTGCCAAAATTCCTGTCAATATTCCGTCAGTATAACATTAATGTATTGTTCATTCATTAATTGTGATTGATGCAGTGATGCATTTCATTCATGATAATTCAATACAATACACTATTTCCATATCTGTACATGTGTTTGTACAACTATATAGTCCGGCGTACCAGCAGTACTAAAGCTATAATGAATAACAAACATAAAAAAAGACATGCAAGCATGCACGCACACAGGTGCACACTCACAAATCACTAGTTGTTCAGGATATGTATACCATGTTTATATAGCCATATCCCTCTTAGTAGTTTAGTTCTGGCTATGTGCATCTCCCAACAAGATTGTCCTGCTACTTGGGGTAGCGGGATGGACATTTAAGAATATAATGGCGCTTTTCTTGTTTGGTTAGAAATTGGAAGCCTGGTTTATATCTCCAAGATCATTTGATGTTTGAATACTTTATGTCTGGTCAATGATAGATTTATGCATGTAAGAAGGAAGTGTAGCTCATCTTCTACCTCGTTATTAGCTTACTTGAGTTTATGCCATGGCATCTGTCCATCATCCGTCTGTCCATTAAATCACATCACCTCATTTATGCTTTGACCGATTTGAACAAAATTTATCTGGAAGGATCCTATGGTGGTAGGCTCCAGAATTGTATTCAGAATTTTGATTGGTTAATTTTTCTGGTAGCCATCTTGGATTTTACGAAAATTTTCTGGAAATCATTTAAAACGACACTACTCCAATATAAATTTCCCGACTTGAACGAAACTTGGATGGACTAATTCTATACTGGTAGGCTTCTACACTTCTAACGAGAATTTTGATTGGTCTATGTTTCTGGCAGCCATCTTGGATTTTCCAAAAAAATTCTGGAAATCATTTAAAACGCTACTACTCCAATATAAATTGCCCGACTTGAGCAAAACTTGAATAGACTAATTCTATACTGGTAGGCTTCTACACTTCTAACGAGAATTTTGATTGGTCAATATTTCCGGCAACCATCTTGGATTTTCCGAAAATTTCTGGAAATCAGTTAAAAGCCTACTCATTAACCATTTGACTGATTTCAAGCAAACTTGGTTGGGAGGACCCTAGAGTACTTTGCTTCAGAACCTGTATACAGAATTTTGATTGGTCTATTTTTTCGGTGGCCATCTTGAATTTTCCGAAAAATAGTTTTTTATTGTTTAATACACTATTCATTAACTGCTTGTAGAATTTTTACCAGACTTCGCTGGAAGGATACTATGGGGTAAGTTTCAGAACATGTATACAGAATTTTGATTTGTCAGTTTTTCTGGCGACCATCTTGGATTTTCGGAAGATTTCTGGAAATCAGTTAAAGCCCTACTCATTAACAGCTTGGCAGATTTCAAACAAACTCGGCTGGAAGGACCCTAGAGTATTATGCTTTAGAACATCTATACAGAATTTTGATTGGTCAATTTTTTTGGCAGCTATCTTGAATTTTCTGAAGTGGCAGGAAATTGTTTAAAATGCTACTCATTAACTGCTTGGGCAATTTCAACCAGACTTGGCTGGAAGTATACTAGGCTGGTAGGTTTCAGAACTTTTATACATAAATGTGATTGGTCAATTTTTCTGGTGGCCATCTTGGATTTTCCGTAAATTTTGGGAAATCAGTTAAAAGGCTACTCTTCATTAACCACTTGGCCGATTTAAAGCAAACTCAGCTAGAAGGACCCTAGAGTTGTATGCTTCAGAACTTGTATATAGAATCTTGATTGGACTTTCCGAAAATTTTGGGAAATTATTTAAAAGCCTACTCATTAATCGCTTGGCCAATTTAAACCAAACTCAGCTGGAAGGACCCTAGGTTGGTACGCTTCAGAATTGGTATACAAAATTTGACTGCTTCATTCTTTTTTTTCTCAAAACTGACATCTCACAATTGCTGTACGGAGCAGGCTGAGTCATTACATTTAATTTCATTGATACCTAAGGGTGATTAATGTTTGTTCAAGAGAATTTGTTCCTTGATAAAACATGGTTGTCATGGACCAATCAAAATCTAAGGTTCAATCTGATTGCGTGGCCAGCGCCCGTCATTAATTTCCCACTAAATATCATTTCTACTGGATGCCAATTTTGGATTTTATACCTCGTTACTGCTGAATTTAAAGTATTATGTCTGTTCAAATGTTTTAGATCAAATGCTAATGGTCCAGGTGAGCATTCAGGCCATTGGGCCTCTTGTTGCAGTTTACATTCTCTCTTTGTTCTTGGTATATCATGGTATCTACCTGTTTCGATTTCTAATCTATGTACAGATTTTCTGTATTTTAATATTTTTCTTTAGTTGGCATTTTTGTTTCTATTAAGTGAGGAGGGGCAGTTTGTTTAAAGTATGATAGGTTTTTGGACATGGTCAATTTCCGCTTACAATATCGCTGATAGTTTTCAGCTTTTCATAGATTTTCGTTTTCATTGCTTTTTGCTATGTGGTGTCAAGAATATCTGTTGATTGACAGATTAATTTCATCACGTGGCCTTATTTATAACGTTTGGCTATACTAATTCTAGTGGAAGAATAACGAAGAATTACTTATGAATTCAATTCAAAATTGGGTGATATTACTGCAAACAGAATAAGCAACAGCTACTGAAAATATTATGACAGACTAGATGATGACTTTAGAAAGCTATTTAGCTAAATATGTCATTCCACAAATCATCATTCTCATTAGCAGCTGATCACATATGTCTAAACAATGTTGTTGGTGTATATAATCATATCACACAGTAAACTTTCCATTCTGTTAACAATTTGGTGACAAAAATTGCCGATTGACAAGTGTATAATGCCAAACAGACTGTGTGCCATCAATCAGCTTTTTTTTGTATGACCGTAATGCTGATACAACAGACGCTTACTCCACCACGAGTTCCTCAACAATACACAGAATCTTTATTGGCACGAAATCCATGTACATATAGATGTAGCCATAGATATGAAATACAAATAAACAGTAATGATGGTGAACAGTATATAGAAAGACATTTACATATATATTATATACACGAAACATACATACAGGCGTAAAAAGCCTAGGATTGAATCGTGGCAGGTGCATCCACAGATAGTCCCATATGAATCGTCAGTGTGTCAGTATATCAGACATGTGAAAGCTGGTCGGCCAAGCCTTGACTTTATTGTCTTGGCGGGGTGGTCCAGTGGAAAGATGTCTGGTTGCTGATGCTATGCGGAGTTGCAGAATGGCGGTTCGATCCCGCGAACGGGAGATGGTGATCAACAAATTAAACTAATGGGTGCATGACTGTCGGCTAAGTTAGCACATAGAAATTGAAGCCGCACGTTGCCAGTGCATCATTAAAATAAAAATACATATACTCCCAGAGCCGTGCTGGAGTCAGAGTACAATAGGCGTAAAAGCCTAGGATTGAATCGTGGCAGGTGCATCCACAGATAGTCCCATGTGAATCGTCAGTGTGTCAGTATAGCAGACATGTGAAAGCTGGTCGGCCAAGCCGTGACTTTATCGTCTTGGCGCGGTGGTCCAGTGGAAAGATGTCTGGTTGCTGATGCTATGCAGAGTTGCAGAAGGGTGGTTTGATACTACGAACAGGAGATGGTGATCAACAAATTAAACTAATGGGTGCATGACTGTCGGCTGGTTAGCACATAGAAATTGAAGCCGCACGCTGCCAGTGCGTCAATAAAATAAAAATACATACATACATACATACGCACGTATGTATATACGTATATGCACACACGATGCACGCATGCAGTACTTATGCAGGCAGGCGCATACATGCATACGCATACAGGTATTGGTGCATATGAGCAAATTTAGTAGGTCACTTAATTATATACAATATCTGGACATCCTGGTTTGAGTGACTGGAGACAAAACAAATACTACACGTGATATCGGGAGTGAGATTCCATTAACCCTTTCATGACGTAGCCGGACAAAACTGGCCTCTGTAGTGGCCTTGGGGAATGCCCATTTGCAGGTCAAGAGAAGACTACTCTTGAAAACCCAGAACTGGAATGACTGGCTCGATAACCGAACCAGTCATTCCAGTCCTAAATTCCCCAAAATCAGCCCTCCTGGCCCGCAAATGGACATTAATAAGTAAATATTTTAATTCTAGGAACAAATTTAGTCATTAACGTGTTAAAGGTGCACCCACACCAGAATGCCAGAAAACAAAATGGCCAAGACTCGCACCCCTAGACACATTGTGTCCCCAGACATAATTAAGTGAAACAAATCCCAACACATGGCCACTCCATCACAGATCAATATAATTCTGCAAGTCTGAGAAGTCGAATTAGAGCAATAGGTCCTCGATTCACCCGACAACCGAGAAGAACCACACTAATCTATATAGAATGAAATCATCACATGCTAAGACCCGCCCCCACCCCACCACATCAAGACACAGAACCTAAGGCTCTACAGAGCGCAATCCCCAACAATTTTCCTCTCAAGGATGCCGGTATGGACATGGCCCTACAATACTTCCCCTTAATTTTTACCTTTTGGATTCAGAGCATGATCTCTCTTAATTACACAATCGGTGACAAATTTCAGAACAGGTTTGCATACCTCAGTGTCGCCATTATTGCACGACATAAATACAAATTGTTCATGTTTGTTCGGTGAGTTGAAGTTAAAGAAGTCTAAGGTAAAGAAAAAGTGATGCTCTTTCAGCTTGATAGCAGGGGCAATGTTGAATAAAGTGGTCCTCATCATCAACAGCTTTAGCAGTACAGAGTGACCATGTCCTTTCATCTAAAGGGGTTCTGGGGGTAGTGTGTCTACCCAGCTCAATCATGAGACTATGCACGCTGACTCCGAGCTTGGAAAAATTTCTCCGCATACAATGATCGCTGGCAGACGTTTGCGTTATTAAATAGTTTTCGAGGCCAAAATGACAAAGGTCCTGTACGTTCTAAGTTTAGAACCCTGTTGGGAAGTAGCAGCGGATTGTGAAACGTCCCTGTTTATATGCGCCAGCCAATTCAATCCATATCTAGATTCCATAGCATCAAGTAGTAATTTGGCGGATTTCTTGTGAATTCCATTTTTGTTCATTACAGAGTTATCCCCATTTATATATCTTAAAGCCGATAGATAAACTGCATTGCCAATCATTTCTTGTCAACGCAACTCCTAGAGGTCTCAATGGATTACCTTAAAATTGTGTCGACATTATCAGTATCATGTGTAGATGTACATGTGCTTTTTTCGCCACCAAAAAATTGTTCATGACTGAGTTATCCCCTTTAAATATCTTAAAGCCGATACATCATTTCTTGTCAACGCAACTCCTACAGTTTAGCTCCGATTCTTTTGAAAATTGGTACGTGTTATCATTACCACGTGAAGGTGTGCATGTGCTATCCGTATACCTGTACATCCATCCGTCTGTCCAAAATGTATGTATGTCTGTCTGGCAGTCCATCCATCTCTGACAATCATTTCTTGTCAACTCAACTCCTCCTAGAGGTCTCAAGGATTCATTTAAAATTTTGTCCACATTTTCAGTATCATGTGTTATCCGTATACCTGTACGTCCATCCGCCTGTCCAAAATGTATGTATGTCCATCTGTCAGTCCATCCATCTCTGACAATCATTTCTTGTCAATGCAACTCCTAGAGGTCTCAATGGATTAACTTTAAATTTTGTCCACATTATCAGTATCATGTGCATGTGCATTCTTTCGTGGCCAAAAAGTTATTCCTTACAGACTTATCATCCTTTAAATATCTTAAAGGTGATACATAAACTGCATTGCCAGTCATTTGTCAACGCAACTCCTCCTACAGTTTAGCTGCGATTCTTTTGAAACTTGTGTTATCATTACGACATGAAGATGTGCATGTGCTATCCATATACTTGTACATCCATCCATCTGTCCAAAATGTATGTTCGTCTGTCAGTCCATCCTTGTCAATGCAACTCCTACAGTTTAGTTACAATTCTTTTGAAACATGGTAAATCTAGTCATTACCATCCGAAGATGTGCATGTGTTTTTTTCTCGGCCAGAAAATTATTCATTACAGCGTTATCTCCCTTTAAATACATTTAAGCCATACATAAACTGCATTCCAATCATTTCTTGTCAACGCAACTCCTACAATTTAGCTGTGATTCTGTTGAAATTTAGCAAGGATTCTCATTACTACTTGTTGATGTGCATGTGCTATCCGTATGCCTGTACATCCATGCATCTGTATAGAATGTGTGTGTGTGTCAGTCTGTCCATCTCTGGCAATCATTTCAAGATTTCAACACAACTCCTACAGTTTAGCTACGATGCATGTTTATCTGAACTGTTTGGATCCGGGGGAGGGGGGGGGGGGGAGAATATGCCGTCTTCTGATGGCTCTTGTTTATCCAAGTTTCCTCAAGGTTCAAGCTAGACCAAGTTTTTGTATATGAGATTCTCAATTTCCTTGATCTATTGTAGAACATGAGTGCATGTGGGCATGATGGACAATTGTTTTCAGAGTCAATGTCACATAGTCTCATCCAAAGTTTTGCTGCTTGAGAGAGTAGTGGGATTAATAGTGCATATTGGCCAAGTTCACCTCTCATTGCTGCGTTGGTTGTCTTCCTATTCAATCCCAAGAGGTATTTACAGAAGCTGATTGAGACTTTCAATTGGGACATCGTCTCCCAGTTTCATGAATTTATGCTCATTAATTCCTTTTATATAAAAAGGCGTCCAAACTTCACTACAATAAGACAGGATGGATAGAATTAATGAACGAAAAAGTGTACAAGCCATTAAGATGTTATTCCTAACATTTATAACTAAGTTTAAATAAGGCTTTTCTGGCTTGTTCTGCTGGTCTTTCACAAGCAGCTTTGAAAAGTCCAGAAGGAGTAAATACAATGTCTAAATAGCAATATGCTTTCACAACCTCAATTGGTGTACCATTATATGTAAATTGATACATGTAGTTCTTTACACAGGACAAGGCTGTGTTCAATGACGCCTGCCATTGTGGTCAGTGACTCCGCTAACAGCAGTCACTACTACACTTGTTGATGCACAGGCCCACAGCTGGTCAAACACGCAAAATGGTCACTGGCTATTGCTGGACTAGACCTTAGTGATAATCGACTATTTAATTATGTATCTCTACTACTACTACTACTACTACTACTACTACTACTACTACTACTACTACTACTACTACTACTACTACTACTGCAAATTCCTCGAGGACATCACCACCTCTAAGTAGATGATATAAATCAAATTACACCCCACCCACCCTGCAATTGCAGCCATTTTAGTGGGTTGACATTATAATCGCATTTCAAATATGAATGCTAAATTCTGTATTATCTTTCAGAGGTTGAGGTTAGGCTTACCATGCTGGAGGTGGCAGGTTGCATCATGAATTTTGTAGCTAATCGCAGCAACACGCAAAATGATATTACATGATAATTATAAGATTAAACGAGAGTTACTTGGAAGTAGAAGTTTAATCAGGGTTTTACGTGATCACATGAGATGCGTGTGCAGCCGATGACGTAATATTTTAGAGTGTCAAATGAATGACAGATCACATTGGGTGGGACAAATTCCGGGAGGGCATGTGATCCCTCCGTACTTACTACATTACGTAAAATCCTGATTAAACTTTTACTTCCAAGTAAGTCTTGTTTATAATTTCCACTATCGTAAGTACTACGTGACCCTATGAGATTTCAGAGAATCAGTCATTTGGCCGGTCACGACATAGTGCAGAACACAGTTCTATATGTATATTTAATTTTTACTATGTCTCTCCTATGAGTTTTTGAGAATTCCTTCAGCAAGTGATATTCCACTACCCTTTGCCAGTGGTTTATTATAATGTTGCGAAAACTTTGTCACCACTCCAACCTGCTGCAGCAATAATAGAATTTCTGGACACTTGCCCTCATTGCAGCCGATGTTGATGCAGCTCTGGTAGGGTGTGGTTTGAACTTAGTAGTGTCAATGCCAAATTTTCCATAACCATTCGTATCCATCTTGAAATAGTTTCCTTACACACCGCCTTATGCAGTTCTTTAATTGATACAAACAATTGTGTAACATTTTGTCTTTTATACTGGGTACGCCTAAGATACGTTTTCAAAATTGTAACAGTGCGCAATCTACGATCTGGAGCGTATGCTGGTATACTTATTTCCGGAAGTGGTCGTCACAGTCTGGACTGCTTAAGCAAATTACCAAATCTAAACACAACTTTACTCTGGGTCAATGTCGTGTTCCTGATGTCCAACAAATGTAATCATTGAGGTCTGTGTCCAGACAGAATCAACAAAATCATGCTAAGTTTCCGTGTTAATAATCTAAGTGACATGTTTTACAGGCGATAATTTCTTTAACAGTTTTAATACAAAGTAACATCCCAAATCGAACTATCAGACAATCCTTCCTCAAATAACTCAACAAGGAAGTCTAAAACTGTTCCTATAGAAGATGAACAAACTGGCCCGACATCCCGGATAGCACAAAATTGCAACTATCTCTTGAATGTGATGGATATTGTAACTTTGTGCCCCTCCTCCATCCTTTGAGAATGATGTATGCAGTTTTCGATGAAACTGCGACATTGCAGATTTCCTGATAATGTGTATGCACACATCATCACATTTCTCAAAGGATGAAGTCGGGATGGCTGTTGTGGAAGTTTTAGTAGTTGCTGTTTTGGTAGAATCCGAGGAATGTTTACTACAAGTCGCAACAGTTTTGTGAAAAATGACAGCGTCCCACATTGGTGCTACCAGAATAACATGTGCTTCGTCCATCTCTATTTTTTGCAAACCTGGTCCCAACACACTGAAAGGACATGCATTAATTTTTTTAACAATTAAATAATTATCAATTATGGTGGCCGATTGCTCATTATCTGGCTTACATACATTCTCAAACTCATCACCGTCACTTCCAGAATCTTCTTCCTCATTACTTGGTGAAATATCACCTCCAGATTTATCCCGAATCGGTGTAATTCTTTCGTCTTCTTGACGAAGAGTGTTGATCATCCGCGATAACATGGTGGGCGGCCTATTTACATTTTCTGCTAGAGTTAGCCACAGATTCGTACTCCACATTTTGGAGCATCCGTCGTAATTTTTCTCAGAATTAGAACTCGACGGTTTTAAAGTATTGCTTAGTTGTAACATTGATTTATTT
Organism: Chaetoderma sp. LZ-2023a; assembly: GCA_034401795.1. NCBI lineage: Eukaryota > Metazoa > Mollusca > Caudofoveata > Chaetodermatida > Chaetodermatidae > Chaetoderma > Chaetoderma sp. LZ-2023a. The sequence goes on along the minus strand of CM067369.1, from coordinate 56,979,835 downwards.
AACAAAGCCATTTGTTCCATCTGAAATTTCATGAATCAACACTACCAATGTTGGCGTCGGATTACTGGTACCGGTGGAACATGTACGTTTGCCATCTTCCCGTAACGACGATGTACGAGGTTTCTCTGAGATTTTGTCTTTCTCAGACTCTCCCAGATTGTTTTTCATTAGTTTTGTCCATATTGGACAAAATCTGACCCACAACATCTTGCGCTGAAGCGCTATCCTTATCACGTTTTGCGGAATCGTTCTTGACCCGCTCAAGTCATCATTGTTTTTTGATGATTTCATCATGATTTATTTGCCTGTCACTTCGCATTACGGCTGTTAGCCAATGCAATTCTAGTTTTATAATCTTAGTACGTGATTACACGTTATTCTGAAAAAGAAATTGCTCTTCTATCTGCCTCAAGTTTGGGGTTGGACATAGATTTAATATTCTCTCAACAATTTTGCACCATTAACGTCTCAGCAAAACAAACTAATGATGTCATCGGCTGTGCGTGCATCTCATGGGTTCACGTAGTACTTACGATAGTGGAGTAAAATTGGAGACATGCCTACACCAAGTTTGATTACAGTACACGAAAAACTATTGAAACAACAGCCCAGAATAAGCTGTGACTGACTGGCAAACAAACTAACTAACTATTGAGCTGGTCTACATATTTAAACAAGCATAAATGTGTGCAGTACTAGTGCATGTTTCGTATGTACTTGTATATGCTGACCACACTTCAAATCACCAACACTGCAACCATTTTAACTGTACTAGTGCATGTTTCGTATGTACTTTTATATGCTGACCACACTTCAAATCACCAACACTGCAACCATTTTAACTAAGCTGACACTAGTTAGGGCCCCCACACCTTCCGAAGCGCTATAGTAATCACATCGTCTGTCCGTCTGTCCATTCACAATATCTCGTAAACAGCATATCATACATAACCACTTCAGATATTTTAATGACACTTGGTTTATGCCTCAGTTATGATACGCAGATGTGTCGTTTGAAGAATTCATGTTTATGGGTCCAATATTTTTCGTGAAAATGGAATTTTTAATGCAAAAAACTCAATGATTTTTGTCATTTTCCTCGGAAACACCAGATCATACAGAAATGCTTAAGATAACTTAATGAAACTTGGCAGGTGACTTCTTTATGATGGGTAGATGTGCCTTTTGAAGGATTCACCTTTATAGGTCCAAGATTTTTGGGTGAAAATGCGATTTTTTTTTGGTCAATTTCCTTAGTTTTTAAAAAACAATTTCATAATTTTTGTTTATTTTTTGTTTTTTATTTTTCATTTTTTAATAATATGACGGTTTTGAATAAAATTGCTACCTACTACATACAGAAAGGTATTTTCAGTGATTATGGAGCCCTCTGAGTTAACGTTTTCTAGTTTTTAATTATTGTCAGCATTAGAGGGTAGAGTACGCGTGTTCTTGGACAGATTCATGAATTTTCCAATTTAAGAAACAGTCCCAGAGAAACATTGAGCTACAAATAGAAAACTACCTAAGCACAGTGGACTTTAATAGCAATTCTCACTGTTAGCGGTACTGAGAAACTGACAGCCAGGGAGAGGAAGTGGAAGATTTGCAGATAGAAAGCGGTCTTAAAACTTATTTTCAATCCAGATGATGTCCCTGCCTTCTGCTCAAGCCATCAAGGTAATGACAGACCTGTATAATCCAGGGGACGTTTTCACAAGGACTTAAGACCGCTAGCATACTTAAATTGTCTACACCCGCCAACGTAATGTCAAATGCAGCATTCTGATTGCTCTGTTTTCTACCTTACGACAGGGTGTAACTTATTCACCTTTGTGAAACCGTCCGCATATAGGTGTTACCTTTGCAACCATGTAAATGAAAACAAAGGCAGAAGCTCTGATTCAAATATGTGATGACCACAGACCAGGTCATCAAATATATTTCAAGTTGGCACAGTGGTTCTCGAGATGAAGACATTAAGTTTCCTATTGCTTGGGATCATTTGGTGGCAGAAAAATCCAAGATGGCCGCCAAACCATTTATCCGACAATTTCAAAAATGGCAAATTTGAAATCAGAATACCCAAAAACATATAAAAACAACGTGGGCTTCAAAGTCCATTAGATTAAAAAAATCCAATATGGCCGCCAAACACGCTACATTTTGAATAAACACTGCCATGTTTTTTTACGTATCAACTTCCCTTGAACAAACTTTAATGGCCCTTAGTCCCTAATCATATCTGCCCAATTTTGGCACGATCCGTTCAATAGTCCTGGAGAAGTTGTTTTCACAAAAACTAGGTCATCCGAGATGGCCGCTGAACTATTTGGTCAATCAACTTCCCTTGAAAAAACTTGGTTTAGATCTTAGCCTAGATGATATTTCATGACTTGAATCAAACCCAAGGGGTTTCGAAGACATTTTTTAGAGGTTTATAAAAATCGGACAAAATCCAAGATGGCTGCTGGTAAAAATGGCCGACCGGTTTCGTTTGGACAAACTTGGATCTCCATGCCCTAAAGATGCTTCCTAACAGATATAATTGAAATTGACCCAGTGGTTCTTGAGAAGTCGTTTAAAGAAAAAGTTGATGGATGGACGGTCGCCATGGCATAAGCTCAATTGGCCATTCTGTACAGGTGTGCTAACAAATTTAAATGCATGACTCCACTTAAGACATCAAGTCATCAACAATATATAGAAACATGTAAATATACGCAAGTAACGCAACCAGAAACCCCCGTTAAGATAGATTATGTAAGATATGCAATTCCCGGGAGATTGAGGACGAGTCCCACTTTTTTAACAAGTGTCCATTTTATGATATAGAAATGAAAGCCTAATTAGATGCTGTATCTACACCACAAACACTGCTATGTTGGTCCAACGCTTGGCCAACGTTGTTTATTCGTTGGTCCAACGTAGTTTTGCTAGTTGGCATTATGTTGGCACAATATATCACGTAATGTTGGGCCAATGTAACTAACTTACCATTAGCCAGCCAACGTAAATAAAACGTTCGCCCAATGTAACTTTCTATTAATCATGCACATGTAAGGCCAGTGTAGTCGGATGAAGGCGTGGCCTCGCTACTACCATCTGGCGACCAGAGAGATTATTCATCTCACTAGCCAGATTCCTCAGATCGCTGGCCTGCAATGAATGCATGCATCCGTCATGCTGGAAATCCCCCAGCGTTGCGCGTGCAGACTACATCTAAAAATGGACTTAGTGCGTATTAATTGACCAGAGAAATTCGAGAGCCACACGAACTGTCCAGCACCAAATAAATAAAGTACGTACTTCGCTGCCACGATATATATTGGTACTCTACGTTTTCCACATGGACTACCTGAAAGATATTTGGTCGCCGCTAGCTCGTTTCTTAACCAAATAAGGTTTGATATCAGTGGAACTGTCCCTCGACAGAATTCTGGAATTGTCTATGAAATCGCTCTACGCTACCTCACTTCAGAGATATTTTGAGAATAAAGAACCTCTACCACCTGCTGCTGAAGCACCTAAGCGAGAGGACAGAGCATGGCGCATTAGAGATTAAAGCAGCTTTATGATGTAAACAAACACTTGAGTCGCTCTTGGAAAGTGTGAGGAGTCACGTGGCCCTTCCAGATCATATATAAGCTGACCAAGAGGTGAAAATCAAAAGAGATGATGTGTCACCCGTCGTGGCACAGCTCTAAGGTATATCACCTCACAAGTGGTGGTTGGACCATCATCATCAGATCCAGCTTAGGGTAGCCGCCAGAATTTGACGGGAAACTACTGCTCCAAGCTAACAAAGAAGATATCCACCAGTTGCCAAACTGCTACCAAATACTACATCAACGTCTAGGAATAAACACTGCAGACAGATATCCAGGCGCAGGATCATGAGCCAGACAATCTATCTTTTGGATCCTGCAGGAGCCAATCACTCCTGCCAATGTGTCGTTGCCGCAAGAACTCTGTTCTAGCTCACTTTTCTTCGCCTCTTCTTCGTCATCATTGAATTGCTATAGTGACTGTAAACCGCACTCCTCATCATCATCATTGAATTCTTTTTGTGACTGTAACCACAGCTCCACCTCCTCGTGAACACCGAATAGCGACCGCGAAATCATCCTTCACCCATCATCTTTGGACCGTAACTGCGAGCATTCATTAACTGCATCGCCTTGTATTGTAACATTAATTGCCTTAAAACGCTTTCCACGAACCGCACCTTCGCCTTGTGATCATTTCTCGCTATGGTACTGTGAAATCATCCTTCGCAAACCGTCTTTCACCATTAACCGCTGACTCATTCGTGACTGTTAACCGCCATTAACTGTATTGTTTTATATTGTTCTTTTCGCACATCTTGACCGCATCGCATCCTGCCACCCAGACCCGACTAAGACTGGTTTTAAATATTAAATATTAAATGCCCTTTCATGTTATATGTTTGTGACGTTTTCTTACTAATAGTACAACGTGGCTGCATGCAGCCACTGCAGATTCTCTTGAGCCCTTCTTCGCTGCATAAATACTCTGCCTTAATTATATATTATATTAATATAGAGCTTTAGCTGTTATATTCGTGACACACCTTCCTGCTCACCACTACCTTCTTTTCCTTCAGCTTATTATCCCCACGCTTCCACTGTAGTAGAACCGCTTAGAAAGCCGTTATCTTATATCTCTAGTATATTCTCGCATTAATATACCGTCTTAGCTTTATTGTATTAATATATCATAAGGGTTGTATGCGTGGCTTTAAAATGCTACTCCGTTCTTCACCACTTCTTGTATTTATTGTAGAAATCATTGGCTTCCAAGTACACACTGTAATAGATGACCGACCACCTCTAAATTAGCTTAGAAACCTATTCTCTGAACTCATCACTGTTTAGGTATCTTTATCGCAGCACACCCGCTTACCTGGAACACACCCACTAGCCATAGCCCACTTGAAAATAACTGCTACTCACACACGCCGTCATGGTTAGATAGAAGCTACGAGTCATCCTCTCGCATACGCCACTGTAAATTGACCTAGCGCACCTAGAGTTTGACTTATAAATGAATATACATTTATAGGAAAAAGGGAAAGCTCTGAGAGTTCATGCCCATTGCTCGCCCTGCTAGTCGCTCACAGCCTTGGAAACATTGATTGATCCATTCATACTCGCGGCAGCTCTTGTTTGCAATATTTCAGACTGTTAGACGAAAGATTGAGACAACAGCTGCATCGACAGCACTCGTCGACATAGTACCTCCTGGTACCATTTCTCTTCTCACAAGTGCATAAGGCTTTCACGTTATAGAAGCATATATATAAGGCTGTGAAATTAACCACACTTCCCCATGAGTGCTCATTGTGGTTACCCTGTGATCGATCCGCCCCCATTCTTCTGAGGGGCCGCCCATTCTGTGTGCTCGAGGCTGAGTGCTAATAGTGGGGTCGTTGGGACACTGCTGTTTCAACAAGTTTTCATGCCGCATGCACTTCTATGTATCTCTATCAGTTCCTCCAAATGATGGTAACTTTGTTTAGCGAAGTTTAAAGCCTCTCAAGGCGGGCTGCGTCATCATTGCGAACGTCGATGGGTGTTTGATGTCACTTAATAGGGCATCTATTGACTATGGCTGAGTTCAGATATTATATCGAGGTACTCTGATCAGAAGTATCATGTAGTTTCTTTACCCATCTATGCATGCGCACACTTACTCTCGCTTCAAGCAGGAGTAATCGAGTAGAATTTGGACCATGTGATACCGTTATCCAATTATACTCTTGAGCATTCGGATATATTAATAGGGGTACCTCGATAACATATCAAAACTTTAGCTTTACTAACTTAATAATGTGGCTAGCCATTGGGTGCTGAGACATAAATCACCCAGGCTGAAATCTTCCAAACGTTAGCACACAACAGCCTACAGTCGGGGAACTTGACCCCAGAACGAATGACACCCACACTCCCGCCAGCAACATAGGCCAGCTGCCCGACGCCGGCTCTGTCAGCTGGGGACCACTCAACACCCACCACTGCATGACCACGTCGCCACCAGCTTCAGCCACTTCCAGCTCACGTGGACAGAGCTCGCCATCGCCCAAGGGACGCCGCCTGACACCACACACCAAGCACCACAGAGCCTTCCCTGGTTAGGACTCAGTATGATCACATTATTCATGCGTTGGGACATGATAAGGCCAAAGAGCAAAACAACATAGAGTTGCCTACGATGATTACTCAATATGGTATACCATGCAGAGTGTATGCACATGTCAACAGGAATCTATAAAACATTGAATAATCTCTCATGGCATTATGTGAAGTGTGGAATTCCAAACTTCTCTTCCAATTTGTTCAACTCTCTCAGTATAGAATCAAGCAATTCATTCTCCTCTTTAGCCCTGGACCACCAATAACATCATCGTCTCCAAAATGCAGTACACCAAGCTGCAAAACCAACTAAGCCTACAAGTATAAAAATACTAAACATAAACTTTCAGAGTTAAGAGTAAAAAAACAAAAAGGAGGAACTGTAATTTGATTGCCACAGAAGACCCGAGTATCATCATTGGTACAGAAACATAGGTCAACACTAATGTTTATTGTTCAGAGATATTTCCTTCAAATTACGATGTATTCAGAAAATACCGAAATGACAGTCACAGTGGTGTTTTACTTGCAATTAAGAATGACTATCTATTCAAACAAATAAACTGACAACGACCAGGAAGCCATATTTGTCAAACTATCATTTAGTAAAGGAATAGACATTATCATTGGTGTACTCTATCGACCACGAAACAAAGAAGATGACTTTATGGAAAATCTGTGTACCACAGTTAAAAAAATAACACAACACAATAAGAACGCTATTGTGTGGATAGGTGGACATAGATTGGGAAACAATCAGTCAGTGGAAACCAGAACTCACTATTCACAAATAATCGATTCTTGGATATGCTTCAAAACTGCTCCTTCGATCAAATGGTCACTGCCAACACGGAAAATCAACATGCTGGACGTATTCAAAACAAATCCCCCATCGCTTTCAAACAAATGTGTAGCCTTTCCAGGTATAAATGATCATGACATCGTATATGTTGACTCAAACATCACACCAACATGCAGTACTCTCGTGAAAAGGAAAATCTATCTCTGGAAACGGGCCAGCATTTATGAGATTAAAAGTGCCTGCACATCATTCCAAAATAACTTCATCACAAAACATAAAACCATTAGTTCAGTACATCAAATGTGCGAAGAGATCAAAGACCACCTGATTAATCCCCTCAATAGTTCAGTACCATCTAAAATGACATCAACAAATAAATAGAGGTAAAACAACTCTCAAGACGCAAAAAGTGCAGCTCCATTCAAGCGAGAACAAATAACGAATCTGATTTTTTTTTTAAACTATCAGAAGCTGAAGAAGCAAACTCGGTCTTAATGCAAACATGCATACAAGGAATATATTACAAATATCATTGCTCTAATTCAACTAGTAACCCAATGCGATTCTGGAGCTTTATAAATATAAAACTGATAGCTCTGGAGTTGCACAACTAAGAGCATCAAATGGGACTTTGTATTTTGATCCAAAGCTAATAATCTAAACCAGCAGTTCTCATTTGTCTTCAACAAGAACGAAGATAGCTCAAGAATCCCAAATAAAGGACCACGTCCATACTCGGCCATTGGCCGAATCACAGTGACTGTTGAAGGTGTCCGAAAACTATTAGCTAACCTAAAGATTCACAAAGAGACATGAACTGATGGTATAGCCACCATAAACTTCTAAAAGAACTGTCAAATGCGCTGGCTCCAGTCCATATCATGTTCTTCCAAGTCTCTATTGGTCATGGACAAATTGTCGATCTTGACTGATGCAAGAGACACAGCAAATCAGTAGCATCCAAGACCTTGTGCAAACACATGATACTGCTCGACTTCTCCAAAGCTTTTGACAAGTTATCCCATCGCAGACTGCTCCACAAACTGGAATACTATGGAATAAGAGGGAATGTCAACAACTGGATCACAGAGTTCCTTGGAGAGCGCCAACAACAGGTAATATTAGATGGTGTGACATCACAGGCAGCGCTTGTAGAGGCAGGTTACCACAGGGTAGTGTTCTCGGACCACTCTTCATATATTTATAAATGACCTTCCAGACTGCATCTCGCCAGAATCAACAACCAGACTGTTTGCCGATGACTCTATGCTCTATCACAACACCAGATCAACTGAAGATGCAATACAGCTCCAAAATGACCTTAATCGCCTGCGACAGTGGGAGTTACTGCCCGGTGGAATTTCATCCTAAAAAGTCCCAAGTGATTCATATCACCAAGATGATTCTAATCTCAAGACCTTAGACAATCCATGGCCACATACTTGATGAAGTGGATACAGCTAAATATCTGGGAATAATTAATCTATATAAAAACTTAAAATGGAACCATCATATAATGCAGATTACCAAGAAGGCTAATGGCACCATGCAGGGCCTTTCCACAACGAAATCTACACCAATGTCCCAAGAAAACGAAAGAAATAACTTTGCTATAAAACTCTAGTACAACCTATCTTGGAGTATGCGATTGTAATATGCGACCTGGCTATTATAAGGCCAGTAGCGTCACACAAATAGTTAACCACCTACAATGGCCTTCTCCCCAACAAAGAAGAGTGCAGGCCAAAGCCATTATCATGTATCAAATTGTACATGGTCTAGTGGAGATGTCGAGAGACCAAATAATCCCTGTGGCTGTATAAAGACGTGGGTACTTGCAGAAATGCATCGATCTACAATCAGGAACACAGTTCTACAAGAGCTCCTAATTCGAATAGTGTGATCATACTTAGTCCGAACTGGGGAAGTCTGAATTGAAAGAAATTTCAATTTCTCTTTCTCCGAGGTCTAACAATACTTACCATTACATTACGTATTGATAACAGCAACCTAAGGTTCTGTGCCCTAAGAATACTCAGCTTTAGAAAGCGCTGGCCGGCTCCTGGAACAGGGTACTCGACCCCAACAAATGGGTATCAGCTACCATGAGCCAACTACATTGTTTGCATAGCTACCAAACAAGAACTGATACATACCTTGCCTCCGTGAGGCTAGGAGGCAGGGTCCGTAATGTAATGGTAAGTATTGTTAGATCTCAGAGAAAGGGAAAGTGAAATTTCCTTCATTCTCCTTCGGTCAATACTTACCATTACATTACTTGTTGATAACACCAGATGTGATCAGTAACCTGGTGGGAAGGGGCAAGCCATACAAAGCCGCTTTTGCCCCTAGAGAAAGATCTAGACTAAACTTGTCACACAGAGACCTAGAAGGACCGACAAGTTTGGGACCGAATAACATTCGCATCACTGCCCCCCCCCCCTCCCTCCAAAAAGGGAAGAGAACTAACTAACATGCATCGCGCCTGAAAACACAGTGTGCCCAAGAGTGTTAACTGCCCTTGACACACATTAGTCTGGGAATGAGCATGGATATATGATGAATGAACATGATATCTAAACATCATACAAAAAACAGTCTAACTTGAATTACCTTATGACTTTTGGATTCCAGACACAACGCCACCACCCATCACACTTTCGACCAGACTTGGGATTTTCGGTTGACCTCTCTCCTGACCATGTCTGTCATCCCTACTATCGCAACAAAGCTACTAGAAGGAGAATGATCAGTGTGACCACTAGACTAGCGTTTCAAGACTGCTAAAGCGAGTGAATTGGCCGAGTCTGACATGTCCCTCATATATTAATCGATGAAAGAGGACTCACAGTGCCATTGTGCAATGACCATGATGTCCTCTAACGGGACACGATTGAATAGAGTGGTTGAGGCCTTCTAACATCGGGAGCCCTAGCACATTGTACCTGGTGACCAGTCACAATCTCGTGGGTAGTCTGAATGCATTCAACTACCCAACGAGAGATAGAATCCATGGATGCGGTGCCATATGGCTTCTGATGGCAGATCCACATATGTCTATCATTTGACCGTAGAGACTTGTATCGAGCAATCGTGACAGGAGCTAATCCTGTAAATAATAGCTCACAGAGGTCTGATATTTACTGAATAGTGGATTGAAAGGGATCAATATCCTTTCCTTCACACCATTCTGCAAATTTGTTAACCTTGTAGTTATATGACTTTAAGGTTGACCTCCTTCTCGCGGCTGCAATGAACCTTGCAGGCTGTTGAGAAAAGCCATCCAACATGGAACGTTGTTTGATAACATCCATTGCAGTCAATTTGAACATTTCGGGACGCTCGTGTAGGAAGCGGCCCTTGGCATGGGAGATTATGTTTGGAATCTTGGGCTGCTGCACTGGATTGTCCACCAGCAGATCCAGGAGATCCGTGAACCACACCCTGCTTGGCCAGAATGGTGCTATTAGCAGGACCAGGCATGGCTCCTACCTGATCTTCACCAAGATCTTCGGTAGAAGGATGGTGGGTGGATACGTGTACGCGTGCATCCCTCTCCAGCTTATCCCCAGAGCGTCTGTATCGACAGCATTTGGATCTGGAATTGGAGAGACATGTCATGATTTAAGCATATTCCTTTGTGGCGAACAAGTCCACGTTGGGTTTGCCCCAATGCTCCAAGATCCTTCATAGAACTGGAGGGTTGAGAGACCATTCTCTTGGCAGAATTCTCTGTCTGCGAGACAAAGCATCCGCCTGAATGTTCAATCGCCCAGGAATGTGAGCTGCTTTCAAAACAACTGAGTAATTCCTGCACCATTGAATCAAGTGCCACACCTTCATACACAGTGTGGGAGACTTGGTCCCTCCTTGGTGATTTATGTATGATACCACTGTCGAATTGTCCGACCGTATCAATATCACCTTGCCCCTGGCTTCTGGTGTTCTCATATGAAGCCCCACCCTTCCAGCGATGCATTCGTGTACATGGACAGCTGGAGGTGGGGGTTGGTGAAGCAAAACTCCTACTAGGAGATTCTGACGCTCCTTCCACCATGCAAGATGCAAAATTATCAGCTCCAACACTGGTACCAGCTTTGACAGGGGTTCTGTTCTCTGTTTCCACAGAGACATCAGATACAGCTGGATAGGTATTCGCATTAGAGCAGCGTACAGGATTACCTGCTCCATGGAGACCAGTGTCTGAAGAAACCTCCTCGCCTGAATGTGGTTTCCCAATCAAAAGTTCTTGAGGATGGCTATCAGACTCCACTCTAGGCTCTGATGGGTAAACCCTGCCTTCCTTGAGATCGAATCGCATCCCCAAATAAACGAAGTGTTGAGTGGGTGTCAACTCGGTTTTCTCCTTGTTGACTATCCAGCCTAGATCTGAAAGTAATTACAGAGTCAGAGCAGTATCCACCTCTAACCTGGCTGGCGTGTCCACCTTGATAAGCCAATCATCTATGTATGTGTGAGCTCTTCTGAGAAACACTGTCACCGCTAAGATCACTCTGGTGAAAACCCTTGGAGCTGTTGACAGGCTGAATGGGAGGACTACAAACTCCCAAACACGGTTCTGAAACGCAAATCTCAGAAACCTGTGACAACGCTGGTGCATTGGAATGTGGAAATATGCATCTTTCAGTTCGATTGACACACACCAGATTCCTTTCCTCAATCCTTCCATTACCGTCCTCAGTGTTTCCATCTTGAACCAAGCCGAGGCGTATGGATAAACCAATTTAATGGCCTGAGATTGATTACAGATACACACACACACACACACACACACACACACACCACCACCACCACCACCACCACCACCACCCCACCCTGTGCTCTTGAGGATAAAGAACATATTTGAATAGAAGCTCGGAGTGTTCTGGTTTGCTGACTTTATTGCTCCCTTCAGAAGCAAGCCATTTTGGATGACTTCTAACTTGGCTGGCTCCCTTGGTACGGGAACCCAGACATGTGCCAAAGACAGATTTTGTGGGGGTAATACCACCACTCTGGCATGTTACATGTACCCCTGGGATATCCATCCCAAGACCAGACTGTCTGACATCACACTTCGCCAACCCTCGACGAAACGCATGAGCCTTCCATCCACTATGGGTGCATTGATGCCTAAGGCAGACATCTGGCTTGCAATCCGCTCAATCCCCCCACCCCACCCCTCTCTTAACGAGAGAACCATTTTGGTCTCTGCTTGAGCTAAGTGACTGGCACCGCTGTTCCTTTTGCACAGGTGCCGTCCATATGGATGTGAAGAGAGCTACCACACCCTCCGGTATGATTCACACCCTTCCTTCCACCATTAGTGGATTTCCCCTTGCCCTTCCTGCCTCTCGGGCGATCATGGCCACCACCAGGGTGGGCAGGGGCCTCTACAGCCTCCCTTGCGTTCTTAGCAGCAGGCGGCCGAGAAGGCCCAGCAAGAGCATTAGAAGCTGGTGCAGCTTTCGCCTTGCTCTTATGCTACTTCTGCTTCTTGGTGGCAGACTCAGTGACCGATGGTTTAAATACAACCCCTAGTGTCTGCGCTTGGCGCACTAGCTCCAGTTGCATATTGACCACAAGCCGACTTTGTGCAATTTTGGCCGTGTCCTCTAAGATGGCCCACGCTTGGCCACCAAAGATGCTTGGGCCGTTCAGGGGGGGGGGGGGCCCAAGTAACCTCTCCCTGACAACTGATGCCGGACGCATATGGTCTAGGATCATCTGCCTCCTGGACTTGGTTACACGCGCCTGCACCCATGTCAGTGCGTCCATTGATAGCACAAGGCCGTCTTTGACGCATGAAAGCACTGCAGATCGCACATGGTGGCCTGCCCCTGCTGCAGTTCACACCGACTGAAGCAAACGATAACAGTGGTTGACAGCGTTCATAGCTGCCCTCACACCCTCATCACACAGGGACAGGACTTCTTCTGAGTGCACTTGACTATGGTACACTAGTGCCTGAGCGGGGCTACCCACTCCAGCACTAGGGATGCCAGGGACCCAACGGTAATCCTCCATGACCATCGGTACCACACCATAGCGCTCATATTCCACCCTGGGAATATGGCACCTTGCCCGCACCTCCCTAGAGGCTGCAGGGAGCTGGCTTTTCGAGGAAAGTTGTTTCGTGTAGATTGCCTCCAACAATTCCTTGAATTTGGGATCCAGTCCTATAGACTGGATCCTAGCCGCAGGCAAGACCCCCGTCCGTATGGATGCAACCGACGGATGGAGTATGTCTTCCTCAGATGTGACCAAGACCACAGACGGATCAACCCTGGCTAGCCAAGCTAGAGCATCAGACCAGTCCATCTCCGAAGAAGACACCCCCCTAACCAGTAGCGTATCCAGGGGGAGCGGGGGAGCGCTCTCTCCCCCTGGACCAATCTTCCCAAACGTGGCACCTAAATCATGTCCATAACACATACAAGTTTCTGCACATCCCAACTCCCAAGCCACCTTTAACAAGTTAATCTACATTGAAAATTAGAACTATTTGAATTTACAACGTTGTTAATGTCTTCTTGTCATGCTTGCTCATCGCTATGTTGAGACTTTTTGTTTTAATTGCACTACATCAAGACAAAGAATAGTAGAATACACACTACTTTCTCGGTAGAATAAAATAATTGGCGACGCTGGGATGCTATTTTCTCTTTATTAAGGAAACTTAAGCAGATTCTGAGCCTATTTGGTATGCCGGGTGGCGCCTTTTAGGTCCTCGCTTAAGTGGGGTGGTGCCTTTTTAGAATTCGCTCCCCCTGACGTGAAAACCTGGCTATGCCACTGCCCGTAAACACATCACCCGTTGATGTGCCTACGGGTTTACCGGCAGCAGCCTCCTGGCAAGGAGCCACTGCTGGATAAGATTCAAGATTCTTTAAGATTCAAGATTCAAATTCAAGATTCAAGATTCAAGATTCAATATTATTTATTTGCTTCTTGGATACCAATTTACATACTTTCAATACAGGTTGTCCGCCGAAGGCATTGCCTATAGTGGTGGCGGACACCTAACATTAAACATACATAGACAATTATACACACAGCTTAGCATAGAATGTGAGACGTACTTGTGAATGTACAGATATGGTACTGAGCTAAGTAGACATAGAAAAAAGAACAAACGATACAATACATCTATGTTTTTCCTTTTAGTTATTGAGATTAGAGATTTATATTTGATTGGGGGGGGGGGGGGGGTCATTCAGGCTAATTACCCCCAGCTCAACCCATAGGTTGCTATTTAGTAGTAGCACTTGTTAAAGTGCGTCAGATTGAAGGAAGCAGTAGTCACGATAGCTGTAATAGTGAATTGTGGTGTGTAGTAGTAGTAGTAGTAGTAGTAGTAGTAGTAGTAGTAGTAGTAGTAGTAGTAGTAGTAGTAGTAGTAGTAGTAGTAGTAGTGGGTTGTTGTTATGATAGTAGCTATGGCAATGATACAGGAGTGTGTGATCTTAGTTATCTTGGCATTGTGTTTTCCAGATCTAGTATGTATTGGGTATGCTAGTTTTAATTGTCTTTGTATGATTTTAGTGTTAGTATTTTTTCGCGTGTGTGTTTATCTATACTATTCCATGCTTTGACGACACCAACTTAAATTCTACATTTCCCTGTGTCTGTTCGTGTGTATCTAATGTGGAGATCATGTTTGTTCCTAGTGTTATATGTATGGATTTCGATGTTGTTTGCAAAGCTGTGGGTTATAGATTTAGGTAGGATTTTGTGATGAAAGGCTCTGGAAATGTTGATCATCTGTAACTTGCCTATGTCTGTGAGTTTAAAAAGTTTTTGTGTTTTGAAGATGTTTTGACCCTTTGCCAACACCACCGGTACCGTGCGGTTCCGCCGCCACCCCATGAAACAGGCAATTCCATGGAGTAGGTCTGCACGAAAAACCGATTCCAAGAGCCGGTTAGAGCTTTCTAAATCTGAAGATTCTTAGGGCAAAGAACCTTAGGTTGCTGTTATCAATAAGTAATGTAATGGTAAGTATTGATCGAAGGAGAATGCGGCAGTTTATTCAAGGAGCTTAAATGCATACCAGAGCGAATATGACCAGATAAAGTAATTGGCAATATTTAAAACATCTTCGATAGCACAAGTTAATGGATTTTGCCTCTATGGATATAACTTTCCTCAATTGGACTTCCTCGATTTGGACTAACTATGATCATTGCCTTCACTCTATAGACAGAGACGGAATGCTGCTAGCTGTAGTCGAATTATAGTAAATTGTTTTATCTGATCGTGTGCTCTTCTCATTTAAGAAATATCTTCATTTCCCTAAGTGGGTGTAGGTATGAAAATTTTCCCCCAACTCGACTTCCCTAATTCAGACTTCTGCCATTCAGACCAAGGATGATCACCAGACGGTATATCAGACTGTGGAATTGCCTACCACCGATCAGTTCATAGGCTGCACCTCACTAGACTGTTTCAAGCAGCAGGTGCAGCTCGTCCAGTGGAAATAGATATTAGACTTGCGTCCTTGACATTTTTAACCTGCGTTGCAGATACGTTTTTAACTTCACACAATTTTCTCACGTTTTGAATGCTCTTGCACGTAGGCCCTACCGACCCACGCAAGTACAAAAATATACCAGATGGTGGCCTGTACTTGAATGGAAGAAGAACGGCTTGGGACAACGAAAGAATTATGTTTTGCTGCATGGGTAGGCAATGTCCAAATATCATAGGATTAGATGGACCGTATAAAGGATATATATATAATGACACCGGCCATGTACCCTGATAATATTTCCATATGGGGCGGATCTGGGATCTGGGAATGCCCAGATGGAGTCCATATGGGGCCCATATAGGCTATTAACATATCGATTTAAATTCAGGATTTACCCAAATGTGCCTCATATGTGGAGGTGGATAACTTAGTTAAGTAATAGCCCGAGTTAACAGTTCAATCCTAAGAAGATCGATAATTAAATCTTGCCCATATGGGCCGTAGGTGCAAACTGCATGGGACCCATATGGGAAAGAATAAGGGGCCCAGGTGGGAATATGAGGGCAAAATGTGGTGTCACCTGATTGCTGAAAAAATGATAAATTAAATATAATCTTCCAGACACAATCCAGCCCAGTAGCTTACTTACCACGTGCGTCTGGCTGTGTTCGTTTTTTGGTATAGTTAGTAAATCTACATTACAAAAGTTATAGATAGAATGAGATTTGTTTACAATTGTGAAATTTCCTGAGTTAGCGAATCAATCGTATCTTATACGTTTTAAATGCGTTATACGTGTAAATGTTGATCTCGGCCCATTGAATCATTCATTATTTAGCGGATTATTGCGAAATGTCATTTCCTACTGTCAAACTCGAAAAAGGGTTGTCTATAGAATGAACTCACCCAATATCACATTCAGCACACCTATAGTGTTTTGACAGATACACGATACACCCCCGTTTTCAAATCCCGCCACAAAATGGACTCGTCGTATTATGTTAATGTGTCACGTGACCTCTCATCTGTCAAACAAAAAATACTACACACGCGGTTCGCTATAGAAGGTCGCTGTATTTGCAAGCTGTCAAAATTCTTCTGTCAGTTTTCTTGTGAGTTTAGCACAGTCTAATGAATAATTTTGTCGACCGTATTCCAGAGAGTTGTCAGTACTAATTTCAAGATGATGCGACCACTTCCAGGTAAGATCTGTGCTTGTTGTTGTCAGAATTTGTAGTTTGAGTAAGGGAGCCCGCCGGTGTATTTGAACAAGAACTCCAACATCTCGACCACGTGGTCGACATTTTCGCGCTGTTAGCCGGCTTCGCAAAGTTTTATATGTCAATTTTGTTGTCTTGGATGATATGAATTTTTATATATTTAAAATGATTTTATTGCAAATCTCATCATCAATTCGATGACGCTTGAAATGTGCGAATACATTGCAAAATCAGAGCATGATCGCGTGTTAGAAGTTTGACAGCTCTTTGTTGCGTTGGCCATATTGAACTGTCAGATTTGACAATGTCATCGTAGACCACGCTTTCACCCACAAACAGCCATTTCCAGTTAAATGTTTGCCATGAAAAATGATTGATGATACTGATTATATAAAGTGCTCATTTAATTTATGTATTACCAGTTTATTTATTTATTAAAATTCACTTAAATTTACTTAATTTTAGAAATTGAGTCATGAATAATTTCGGCATCGTGTACAGTCATGTATCTAGCGGATGAGACTGTATAGCTTTGGCCCGATAGTAACTGATTTAATGTGTTGTTAACTTGTTCTGACAGTGTATTCAATGGGCAATCATTCCAATTATTATGATTTACTGAAAATTTAAATCAATGAAAAACATGACATTCTCTTTAACCCTTTCACCCTCGAATTTGTTCAAGAAAATTTTAATTTTTTCATAGAAAATGTACATTTGCAGACTGAGTGAAGACTATTTTTGAAAGTTTACCAATGGAAGGACTGGCTCCGTTATTTAAAAAGTCTACTTGGTCTGCAAATGGACATTTCTGAAGACCATTGCAGAAGTTGTTTTTGGCTGATATGAGTGTTAAAGGGTTGAGATTGTTTCTTCATCAGATATGTGGGTGTGGTTAAATGACCAAAATTAACAATTATTGGCCAAATAGTATCTTGTGAAATACCTTTCTAAGTTTCAGGAAAGTTGTTGCTGCCATCGTCACCAGGCTAATTAGTTTCAAGATAGTCAACCAAATATTCTGTGCAACGTAACTAATTTGTCACTTGTTTGTTAAAATAAATACTTAAATTGCCTTAAATTACTGCATTGACCTATTAGCCCTTATGTTTCCACTTCTACCAAAATCCCTTATTATTTAATATAATGTATCATTAGACCATACAAACCTGACTGGAGACTACAGCATAAGAGCATCTTTTAGGGAATTGGAGGGCCTGATCTGCCGTTCAAGTATGTGACATAATCAATGGATGAATCCAGTTTTATCTATGCCCCGCCCGTCCATCTCTGGCTAACCTCCACCCACGCTTTGCCCGTGTTGTGATCAATCGACAACTCCACTCTCTGAATCTCAATTTCCAGAAAACAACAGGTAAGCTGTTGATTGTTTTAAAACTAATTTGACTGGGTACTGTTTCTTCCTATCCCAGTCAAATTAGTTTCAAAATATTCAACATAATCTTTATTGTAGAGGCATACAATTTGACAGACTATTAAGCGTTTAAAATGGACTAAATCGTGTCATTGGCGGCCGACATGGCGTAGTTGATTATGACATCATATGGTTGATCGATAAAATGAATTCCTATATTCTTATTCCATTTAAAATACTAAATCTTGCAAAAGATTATATGTCTGTGCGCACATGATGGCTGACATATTAGTGTTATAACTTATGAAGCACGCTACCTGTCAAGCGTGTTGTATGTCTTTGACTGATGGTTTTGTAGTTTAATAAACATTCTGTTGAATATTTTGAAACTTAGTTTCCTGGTAGCAACATATGCCAGTCAAATTAATTTCAAAATATTCGACTGCTTTCATGTACTTAAAGGTTTGGTGAACCTTGAAATTAGCATTCTCCAATTCTGGTACTTCAGGGTTCAAAGTTTGTAGAGCTTAGCTAGAAATGTTACATTTTGTTTTAGACTCGATGATTTATAATGTACCTGTATTAATAGTTATTGTATTTAAATGTTCATCACTTATGATGATTTAATGCAGAGGTGTTATTAGCATCATGGGTCTTTTTAAATAAGCTTTTTCTTATTTATCTCTGGAATGACTTAACTCCCTTGATTTCATTTTATGAGTTATTCCCCTTGAAAGATAAACATGGGCCAAATCTTTGGTGTTTCACAGCAGATAAACTTGATGTTCGCTGGTGGGTATTAGATGCCGATAGGATATAGGTTTGACCAGATTTTATTTAACACATTAACCCTCCATTTTGCTAATAAAAAAAATATATATATATTTTCTCATAAACGTCCAAGAGAAGACTATTCTTGAAAATGTACCACTAATTACTGGCTCGGTTATCAAGCCAGTCATTCCAGTGGTAAATTTTCAAAATGTTCACTTGATCTTCAAATGGACATTTCTCAAGACCACTGCAGAAGCCGTTTTCGGCTGATTTGAGTGTTAAACGGATAAATGCCTGAAAAGATGACAAACAAGTGTTGTCTGAATAATGTATTATTGATTCCAATGGGATCATTAGCCTTGACATTTATTATCCAGACTTCAGAAACTGTCAGGTTGACCTATTTCATAATGAACCTTTCCAAGTTTATTCATCTATCATATGACATCATAATCAACTATGTGACATGTAGGTTGACTTCGTAATCTTGATGTCATGAGTGACTCGATATAGTGTGTCTTTAACGCTTAATAGTCCTTCCTCCACTACACAGTGTATTAATTGTATGTCTCTACCATTTAATAAAATCTCTTGAAAATTTTGGAACTAATTTGACTGGCCGATGTTGCTGCTATAAGCAGCATCCAGTCATTTCAAAATATTTATAGCTAATGTATATAGTTTTCTGGAAATTGATTGATCCCAACACGATCAAGGATTACCCTCGGTTGTAAGAGAAAGCGGATATTGTAATCCTGTGTGTCAGTAGCTGTGTGTCAAAAACTACTAATTAAATACATGCTCACGTTTTAACACAATGAAAGAACTTGGGGATTTCCAGACATTGGCCGTGATCCGGATAAAAGAATCAAATTCGGGATATCATTCTGTGCGTATCTCGGAAACTGCTGGTCCGGTTTTTGTTCAACTTTTAATACATGAAATGGTGTGATAATTCATAATTTTGCGTGTGATCCAGAGATATCCCTGAATATCTGGGCAAAATGTGAAAAATCAGATTTTCCGAAATGGGATGGCGCGGGTAATCTTGTTTCTTTAGTACAGTAACTGGATGCTATCTTAAGCCAAAAGGTACTCACCCACCAGGTTATAAGTCGATATAAATATGACAGCTCTTCCCCCCCCCCCAACCCATTTGGCCTAAAAGCCATATGTGAGCGAACTTTCAAAGTACCATATCTTGTCTTTTTTCAGGGTAACGAATGTTGATTGTTTTTGTAACTGAACTGCCATTAATGCTTTGAATTTCTGCTTTAGTTTCAGCTCTTGATGACCGGCCAAAGTGGTTTACAGACCAATATGGTTATGAACTGTTGACAAGCCCCATTACTAATCCAGCCGACATACCAGAGGCTTACCACGACCCCACCAGGCAGCTAGAGTTAGCTGACAAGAAACGCAGAGGGAATCTTCCAAAGGAATCTGTCAGAATTCTGAAGACGTGGCTTTATGAACATCGCTACAATGCATACCCAACCGACCAAGAGAAAGTCGACTTAAGCCACACGGCAAGCTTGACCGTTCTACAAGTCTGCAACTGGTTTATCAATGCCAGACGTCGTATCCTTCCGGAAATGATCAAGTTAGATGGACAGGATCCACTACGGTACACGATTACTCGCAAACATCGTCACCCAACAGGTGTTCACGGGCATACACATGACGAAGACAGGGTCAACAAACGGCCTTGCTATGAATCGGACCGACCACAGTTCTCGGCCAGTGATTCGGACAGGCAAAGCGGTGATTCTGAGAGCGAGGGTAGTATTGCCGGGAAAACACCGCCATACCTTTATGATGACCACCAAACAGGAGGGCTAGTAGACAATGATGGCTATATGTCTGGCAGTGAGGCATCCACCTCATCAGAATTGGCTTGTGATGATGCAGAATCAACTTGTGACAGACTCGGCAACTCCGTCCCCTGTGATATCTACCGGGCTGTCTCAGACTTTTCTCAAAGACCAAATGCTGTGGCTGTACAGAGGGAACTGAATTTTGATTATCATCGTCACATCAAACAAGAAGCCATCATTCCAGGGGAATTTTACGGAAGCACCATTGAAATTACTCAGCATCCGGACATTAAATCCGAGCCAATGAAACCAGACTATGAATATCATCACATCAGCCATGATATGGACGATGACCATTCCGACGTCGAATCGGCACCACCCTCTCCACTCCAGTCTCCCAAAAAGAAAGAAGAAATTTTCAAGTGTTTCTATATGCTAGTAGACGTCGCCATCAGCCAGCTTGAGAAACAGAAAGAGGAGGAGGTTAGTTCTAGAACATTGAATTCGCTGTCCAGCGGCATCGCTTGACAGTTCCAAAACTTTTGCATTTATTTTTGCATATTTCGCATCGACGATGTTAGTCGGACCGCGCGTTCACTAACGGTGCTACATCGGCGTATTTTGTGTACCCAATAACACTGTGTGACACACATGTAAATCGTCAAGAACATGTAAATCGTCAAGATCTCGTCAGAAATGTCCGAGTCTCAGGGAGTCCAAAAGCTAACTTTCGGCGTGATAAGTTTTAAAGTGTCGACTATTGACATGTGGATTGTTGCTAACCCGTGACGTCGTCTTATAAAAGCGTGTTCACTGGCCTCTGTTTTCTGCGCTGCGTGTTGTTGTTACACAGTTTGACAGATACGCAGAACGTCGCCGCGCCGTAACAAAGACGTGATTTAGGTCACCGGCGAGCGTCGTCGTCAACGGCAGTGGCGCTTGATTTGAATTTGCCGAGATCAAAGAACACGGCGACACTCGCACCTGCCACGCGAGACGAGTCGCATGGCGGCGGCTGATAACGTTTTCACGTGGATCAGATATTTACCGTGTGTATGTCAGGGGAGGTAACTGTGTTCAACTTTAGTGACGTTTAACTGCGACGAGTGAGTCCCCCTTGAATCATGGTTCTTTTGCCGGTTTTCAGATGACTACTTTTATATGCAATTGAGTGTCTTACTACTGCTGACAATCTTCATTTTAGATATTTATGCTTAGTTATTTGACATGTAATATATTATATGCATTTTGACATCTTGTAGTCATATCCTTAATCCTTGTATATAATTTAAGCTGCTAAACAGCAACCACTGCCATTAATTACCATGAAACAAAAATCATCAGACAGATTAATCAAAATTCAGCTTTATTTCTTGATTGATATATACAAGTAGTGTGAATTTGCAGGCCATCAAAGGCATAGCATAGATTTCATCCTTATCCTGCCACTGGAAATCATTATTGGCCAAAGAGGTAAAAAGTTTACCATTGATATTTTCAGTCCATTTCCAAAATATTAGTTTGCTCTTAAAATTTTGTGATTTCTGACAGAAACTCCCAAATTTTAGAAATTCAAGAAGACTGAAAATTTATCCCTGGAATGACTGGCTCGATAACCGAGCCAGTCATTCCAGTGGTAAAGTTTGAAAAGTAATCCTTGGTCTGCAAATGTACATTTTCTCCTTCGATCAATACTCACCATTCTGTTACTTCTGATATACAGCTGGCCCTGACAGCGGCTCTAGGATTATAGACTTAGAAAGCTTTACCGACTCCTGGGAACCGGGTACCCGGCTCCCCACTGCCGAGTACCCGTTTACCATAGAGCTCATTCTTGTTTGCATAGCAACAAGTGCAATACATGCTTTTCGCATTAAGGATTTTAGTGTTTTTTAAAAAGAATCTAAGTCTTTAATCAGTGATAGTTTGTGTGTTCTGAAAGGATAACTAAGGACTATGGAGAATACCGCCCAAGATAACCAGGTTGTATTGTTCTTTATATCCATAGTTAAAAGACTTAGGTCTCTAAATTTCGTTGTGTCGCATGTTCCAATTTCTAACCCCATAGAATCTGGGACGTGTGCTAGCAACGATATATGCCAGACGATCGCCTTCTTTAAACCCCAACAGGCGATCGGCAGATATGAAAATAGGTGTTTGCTACGGTATTTCTAACACGAATATCGGCTGACGTCGTTCTCCGTAGAATCCGAGCGGGTGACGTCACACCCGGTCGCTCGGATGTTTATGTGAAGAAAAATTTTTTCATTAATCGCGCATCTTATTCTGGGTGCTGCGTACAAAAAATGGTACCGGAAACTTTAGAATGATCAAGTTTACGTGCAATCACGATCGGTTTGCAATGATCGGTGGTTTCAAAATTCTTGAGTAAGATGCGTGGTCTGCGGTTTTACCGTGTGAGACAGCAGTGTTATACATTTTGTTGTTTTCTTCACATATCGGTCTGCGTTCGTTAGGAGTATAATTTATATTGATTAGTAAATATACCCTGAATGCTATGCGATATGATTCCTGGAGCCGTTACACATCCTGTAGGATCTATTATGGGTGTGTTGTGCCCGCCGCGTTCTTGTCGTCATAATCAATGCGATCGTTGTTGTAACGTGGCGGGGTGGGGTGCGGGAGGTTACGGTTAATTTATGAGTCAAAATATTTGAAAATTAATTGTCTGCCTTCCATCCGTGTCTCGTTCCGCTTGTTTATTGTAGGTTTGTGCTTATTTTATAGGCCAAGCCAGCCCCGCCATCATGTGACGACTGCCATAAGTTTGTCCGTGCAATGTTCAAGGACCATGTCTGTTTTAGGTGTGCCCTGTGTAATATAGATCATAGGTGTAATGTTTGTGCAGTGTGGTCCGTCGAAACGATGGTTAAGTTCCTTGCCCAGAAGGACTTGGCTGGGTCTGACGCGGGGTCAGGCGGTCCGAGAGGAAATCGTGGAGCGCCCGGTTCGGCCGGTGGGGGTGCTCCACGTCCCCAGCTGGAAGTGGCGGAGATGGCACCGCCGGCGTGGTTTGGTCCGGCTATGCAGGGTTTTCTGCATAGCGTTCTGCCCACGCTGGTGTCGTCCCTGCTACCAAAGGTTGGGGGGCAGTTTCTCCCCATGCCTGGTACGGATCCTGTCTTCGGACAGGATTCTGGACTGGTTACCGAGGGGGCCGTCTCGTACGGCCCCCTGGCGGGTCCGTCTGGCTTCGGCCAGACGGGTTCTGTCTCTCTGCGGCCACCTCCGGGTGGTCCAGTAGCGGTGGCCGGTCCGTCAGGTGTGGGAGCCGTCCGCCAGGACGGCTCCACGGTTTATTCGTCTAGTGACGGCTCTTCGGAGTCTGAAGACGATGAGGCCGAGGAGGAGAGGTTGCTGCGGCCCGTGAAGCCGCAGGTGGAGAATATGGAGGTTGATTCCGTCTTGGACGGAACCGGCCTCCATTTGTCTGGTTTGGCGCAAGCCAGGTCAGCGGCTCCGCCTGCGGCTGAGGCCAATCCGTTACCGTGCACCGGTTCCGCGCGGCTTGGTTTGTCACCAGCCGTCAGGGGAACCGGTGTGCCGGGCCAGGCGTGGTACTCACCTATCTCGCCTGGTCCGGCAGCCGGACATGGGGTGCCGTTGGCGCCCGTGGCCGGCTATGGTTACGGGTCCGTACGGTTTTCCGTGCGGACCTACCCCATGGACCGGAGTGTTTCATGGGGTGGCGGCGGAACCATGTGGTAGCGGAGTGCCTGGCGTGTCAGCCGTGGCTCCTGGCCGGGAGGCCATGGCTGGCAGACCCGTAAGCATGTCAACGGGTGACGTGTTTGCGGGGGTATCTTCTTCGGAGTTAGACTGGTCTGATGCTCTGGCGTGGCTAGCCAGAGTTGACCCGTCTGTGGTTTCGGCCACGGCCGATGAAGATGCGCCCCGTCCGTCGGTTGCGTCGATTAGGACGGGGATTTTGCCCGCGGCCCGGATCCAGTCAGTGGGACTGGATCCACGGTTCATTGATTTGTTGGATGCTATTTATAGTAAACAACTAATGACCAAGGGTCAGCTCCCTGCGGCCTCCAGGGAGGTGCGGGCAAGGTGCCGTATTCCGCGGGGTGAATACGACAGGTATGGTGTAGTCCCGTCGGTCACGGAGGATGACCGATGGGTACTGGGCGTCCAGAGTGCCGGTTCGGGTGGTCCCGGTCCGGCACTAGTGGATAAGGCCCAGGTACACCAGGAAGAAGTCCTGGCCCTATGCGATGAGGGTGTGAGGGCAGCCATGAGCGCTGTCAATCACTCCTATCGTCTACTTCAGTCGGTGTGGGCTGAAGCGGGGGCAGGCCACCCTGTGCCACCTGTGGCGCTATCGTGCGTTAATGACGGCTTGGTGCTGTCAATGGACGCATTGGCAAGGGTGCAAGCGCGTGTGACGAAGTCCAGGAGGCAAATGGTCATTGACCATATGCGTCCGGCTACGGCAGTCAAGGAGCGTCTTCTTGGGACGCCCCTGACAGGGCCTAGCATCTTTGGTGGCCAAGCGCGGGCCATCTTAGAGGACACCGCCAGTATTGCGCAGAATCGGTTAGCGGTAAATCTACAGCTAGAGCTAGTGCGGCAAGCGCACGGAATTGGGGCTGTGGGTAAGCCGCTAACAGTACAGCCTTCAAAGAAACAGAAAAAGCATAAGGGCAAGGCGAAAGCCAGGCCTGTTGCGACGTCTGTTTCGGCTGGGTTTTCGGAGCCGCCGCCGGCGAAGAAACCCAGGAAGGCTGTAGAGGCGCCTACCCTCCCCAATGTTGCTCCGGACCGCCCTAGAGGTGGTAAGGGCAAGGGGAAGGGTAAGGGTAAGGCCTCAAAGGGCGGACAGAGGGGGCCGAAGCGTACCTGAGGGTACGCAAGCTCCCTTCATATCCGCCTGGACCGCACCTGTGCGACAGGAACAGCGGTGCCAGTTATACCCGTCGTGCCTAGAACGAAATGGTTCTCACTCTCTCTCGTTAAGAAAGGGGGGGGGGTGCGGACTGCGAGCCGGACAACCCCGTTAGACGTCGAGGCGTCTATGGTGGGTGGAAGGCTCATGCGTTTCGTCGAGGCTTGGCGAGGTGTGACGTCAGACAGTCTGGTCCTGGGATGGTTATCCCAGGGTTACATGCCGGAGTGGTGGGACTTTCCGCCACAAAATCTGTCTTTGGCACCAGTCTGGACACCCGTACCAAGGGAGCCAGACAAGTTAGAAGCCGTTCAAAAGGAAGTGTCGGGTTTGCTTCTGAAGGGAGCAATAAAACCAGCAAACCGGAACACTCCAGGCTTCTATTCAAACATGTTCCTTGTCCCCAAGAGCACGGGGGGATGGAGACCCATACTCAATCTCAGGCCATTAAATTGGTTTATCCATACGCCTCGGTTCCAGATGGAAACACCGAGGTCGGTAATGGCGGGATTGAGGAAAGGAATGTGGTGTGTATCGATCGATCTGAAAGATGCATATTTCCACATTCCGATCAATCGGAGTTGGCACAGGTTTCTGAGATTTGCGTTTCAGAATCAAGTATGGGAGTTTACAGTTCTCCCGTTTGGCCTGTCGACAGCTCCGAGGGTTTTCACAAGAGTGGTCCTTGCGGTGACAGCGTTTCTCAGAAAAGAGAACGTGGCGCTACACACCTACATAGACGACTGGCTGCTCAAGGCAGACTCGGCAGCCAGGTTGAACGTGGATACTGCTCTGACTCTGAAGTTACTTTCAGATCTAGGCTGGATAGTCAACGAGGAGAAATCCGAGTTGACACCCACTCAACATTTCGTTTATTTGGGGATGCGATTCGACCTCGAGGAGGGCAGGGTTTACCCGTCAGAGCCCAGAGTGGTGTCTCTGTTAGCCATCCTCGGGAGTTTTCGAGTGGGAAACCACATTCAGGCGAGGCGGTTCCTTCAGATGCTGGGCATGATGGTCTCCATGGAGCAGGTTATCCCGTACGCTGCTCTAATGCGAAGACCTATCCAGTTGTATCTGATGTCTCTGTGGAAACAGAGAACAGAACCCCTGTCAAAACTGGTGCCAGTTTTGGAGCCGATAATATCGCATCTTCTATGGTGGAAACAGCGTCAGAATCTCCTAATAGGGGTTTCGCTGCACCTACCCCACCCCCAGCTGTCCGTTTACACGGATGCATCGCTGGAAGGGTGGGGTGCCTGCCTGGGAGAACACCAGGTCTCGGGCACATGGACTCTCCCGGAGAGTCAGCTGCATATCAATCTGTTGGAAATGATGGCAGTGGAACTGGCGTTGGAAGAATTCCTTCCGATGATCAGGGGCAAGGTGATATTGATACGGTCGGACAATTCGACAGTGGTATCATATATAAATCGCCAAGGAGGGACCAGGTCGCCCACCCTGTGCATCAGGGTGTGGCACTTGATTCAATGGTGCAGGAATTACTCGGTTGTTTTGAAAGCAGCTCATATTCCTGGCCGATTGAACATTCTGGCGGATGCTTTGTCTCGCAGACAGAGAATCCTGCCAACAGAATGGTCCCTCAACCCTCCAGTTCTACGACGGATCTTCGAGCATTTGGGCAAACCCAACGTGGACTTGTTCGCCACAAAGGAAAATGCTCAAATCATGACATATGTCTCGCCGATTCCAGATCCAAATGCCGTCGATACAGACGCTCTGGCGATAAGCTGGAGAGGGATGCACGCTTACGCGTATCCACCCACCATTCTTCTACCGAAGGTATTGGTGAAGGTCAGAGAGGAACCGTGTCTGGTCCTGCTCATAGCGCCGTATTGGCCGAGCAGGGCGTGGTTCACGGATCTTCTAGATCTGCTGGTGGAAAATCCTGTGCAGTTGCCCGAGATTCCGAACATAATCTCCCAGGCCAAGGGACGCTTCCTACACGAGCGTCCCGAAATGTTCAAATTGACTGCGTGGATGTTGTCAAACAACGTTCCACGTCGGAAGGCTTTTCTCGACAGGCTACTGATTTCATCGCGGCTGCGAGAAGGAGGTCAACCTTCAAGTCATATAACAACAAGGTTAACAGATTTGCAGACTGGTGTGAAGAAAAGGGTATTGATACCTTTCAATCCACTATTCAGCAAATAGCAGACTTTCTCTGTGAGCTGTTCTTTACAGGACTAGCTCCCATCACAATTGCTGGATACAAGTCAGCTTTGGCATCAGTTATCCCTTGTCTAGCCAACAGGGATAGTCCAGAGGTGGCCCAGTTAAACGTGATGTTGAAGGGAATGAGCAATCTCCGCCCGAGACAACCGGTAGTCATTCCAGCCTGGAGTCTATCTTTAGTGCTTAATGTACTGGCCAAGCACCCATTCGAACCGTTGCGTTCGGCTAGTCTAAAGCATTTGACTCTAAAGGCGGTCTTTCTATTGGCAGCTTCCTCAGCTAGAAGGCGCAGTGAGATCCATGCGCTTTCGGCAGAGAGGAACCGATTTATTGTTTCTGGAGAAGGTCTGCGTCTTCTGCCAAGAGCAGAATTTATGTCAAAGAACCAATCTTTGAGATATCCCGGCAAACCGATCATTATACCGAAGTTAACCAGGTTTGATCGTGATGCCAGTGTCTGGTGCCCGGTCCGTGCTTTGACTAAGTACAAGAAACGGACTGACTCGTTACGGTCGAACGATAGACATCTGTGGATCTGCCATAAAAAGCCTTATGGCGCCGCATCCATGGATACTATCTCTCGGTGGGTGGTTGAATGCATTCAGACTACTCATGAGATGGCGACTGGGCACCAGGTGCAGGGCGTAAGGGCACACGATGTTAGAGGAATAGCCGCCTCGACCGCCCTTTACAATGGTGTTCCGTTAGAGGACATCATGGCCGTTGCACAATGGCACTGTGAGTCCTCATTTACGGATTACTATATGAGGGATGTGTCAGACTCAGCCAATCCACTCGCTTTAGCTGTTTTGAAACGATAGTTAGTGACCACACTGCTTTTCCCCTTTTTTCACTTTGGTAAGAAAAGAACCTAAAGCAGGCATGGTCAAGCGAGAGGATGTCAACCAGATTGTGTCACTGATGGCCGAACCGGTGTATGGTTGTAGGCGGTACGTCTGAAGTCCTGTTATCATAAGGTAATTCAACAAGTGAGAGTTTTTTGTATTATGTATATGTATCATGTTCATTCATCGTATATATTCATGCTCATTCCCAGGCTAATACAAGCGATATGCGGGGAGTAGTTAACCCTCTTGGCATATTGGTGTTTTCAGGCGAGATACATGTTCGTTAGTTCTCTCCCTTTTCTTAGGAGGAAAAAGGGGGGGAGCTGTGACGCGAATGTGATTCGGTTCCGTAAACTTGACGGTCCTTTTAGGTCTCCGTTAGTCAAGTTTGAAGTCTAAAATCTTTCTCCAAGGGGCAAAATTAGCATGTATGGCTTGCCCCTTCCCACCAGGTTACTGATCAAATCTGGTGTATATCAGAAGTAACAGAATGGTGAGTATTGATCGAAGGAGAATGCAGGAAATGTCAATTTCCCTTTCTCCGAGATCTAACAATACTCACCATTCTGTTACGGACCCAGCCTCCCAGCCACACGGAGGCAAGCCATAGTTTTCTCTTGTTTGGTGGCTATGCAAACAATATGAGCTCTATGGTAAATGGGTACTCGGCAGTGGGGAGCCGGGTACCCGGTTCCCAGGAGTCGGTAAAGCTTTCTAAGTCTATAATCCTAGAGCCGCTGTCAGAGCCAGCTGTATATCAGAAGTAACAGAATGGTGAGTATTGTTAGATCTCGGAGAAAGGGAAATTGACATTTCCTGCATTCTACGTGGGAATAAAAAAAAAAATTTGGGAACAAATGAGGGTTAAACTTAAAGGATTAATATTTGTTACCATGGTTACCACAGGCATCTCAATAAGCGTGTGAGGCGAGCAATGTCATACTTGCCTATATGCTGTAGGGCTGTTACGATTATCCACGGTATGATATGTATCATGATACAATACGGAATACGATACGTTATTTTTTCATTAATCTTCATGTGAACCTTTCCATTTTATGCCCCTCTGAGTGCTCATAAATAATTAATAAACATATTCAGATGAAAGGTTGTGAAAATGGTGCACTTGTGCATAACTTTGACTATAACTTACCCGACTGGCGACAATGTTGATGGGTGAATGATGGCATAGGCATATTTCCCTGTATTGTGTGTGTATCGTGAGCATGCGTATCACAATTCACCAATATATTGGTGAATCATTACAGCCCCTAATATTCTGCCTTTGTTGCAATGAGATAATCGCCTAAAATGAGCATTAGGGTGAGAATGCGGTTAGGTGAACAATTACATGTATGGTATACCTATCTATTATAAAGGAACTTAAGCATGTTGATTTTCTTTAAAGCAAACTATAAAGTTGTTGCTATTGCAACAGTGACATAATTGAGTGAAATTGGTTTCTAAATATTCAAATGATTTAGATTTTTCTTTGTTTTAAAATGCTTTGTTTTATTGACACAAATTTTCCGGCATTAGAATTAAATCTATTAACATGAGAATGATTCAGGAGAGTCATTTAAATAGAAACTTCGCTTGAATTATTAACTAGTCTTCCAAACATAATGTAGAGATATTTTATATACGAAATATTGAAAAATATTAAGATAAATACTTTTATATTAGAATGTATGATTGTATATTTATAATACAGTACAGCTAACAAATGTTCTGTTGAATGTAATTAGATTGGAAGACTGCTGGCTTACAATCCAATTATGTTTATACGGTTCAACAGTACTTTTTACTTTCTTTTGGAAATGCTGTATCTCAAACTTTGACGATGTTACTCATTGTGCACTTAGTATCAACCCTTTAACACTTACATTCTTCACAAAAATTTCAATCTTCTCATAAAAAATCTCCATTTGCAAACCAGAAGCCTATTTTTGAAAATTTGCTACTGGGATGACTGGCTCAGTTATCGAGCCAGTCATTCCAGTAGTAAATCTTTAAAAATAGACTTCTTGATCTGCAAATGGACATTTATGAGGACCAGAACTGAAGCCGTTTTAGGCTGATATGCGTGTTAAAGGGTTAAGGGCTAATAAATGACATAGTTAAATGACTCATGTTTTTCAGAGGGAGTGGGCCGTTTGACCCCCACTAATCAATTGTCTCGGCAGAACCCTGGTCTCTCTCTCTCTCCCTCCCTCCCTCCCTCCCGCCCGCCCTCCCTCCCTCTCTCTCTCTCTCTCTCTCTCTCTCTCTCTCTCTCTCTCTCTCTCTCTCTCTCTCTCTCTCTCTCTCTCTCATCCACTTTAGCTAATTCTCCGCCCATGCTTTGCACGTGTTGGTGATTCTTTTATGTACTTTGAATCCTGAATCCCAATTTCAAGGTAGCTATACAGATAAGCTGTTGAATATTTTGAAAGTAATTTTCAAGACTGGGTGCTGTTACTGCTATCAGCGGCCAGTCATATTACTTTCAAAATATTCAACAGAATATTTATTAAATGCTAAAGACAAAATTCGTACAACTGAACTGACGGACTATTAAACGTTCCTGACAGACTTATCTCCATCATTCATTACGTAGTTGATTGTGAGGTCAGCCTGCATGTGACATAATTGGCTGACTTCATATACTTGATTAACTTATTGAATTCATCTGTTATCTCTGCTTTCTATCTGCTCCATTTGAATGAAGATCGAAAAATTGTACTGAAGTTGTTTAAACCTTTAAAATTACTTTAATGGTCAAGATTTGTCAAGAAAAGTAAGTTTTGCTTTGTCAGATTGTCCATTTGCGGGTCAAGAGAAGATCAGTATTGAAGATTTACCACTGGAATGAAGGGCTCGATTACCGAGCCCTTCGGTCCAGTGGTAAATTTTCAATACTGGTCTTCTCTTGACCCACAAATGGACATTGCCCAGGACCACTGCAAAGGCTGGTTTTGGCCGACTTGACCATTAAAGCTTAAAGCGTTAAAGTCTTTGTTATAGAACTTTTTAATACACACGACAAATCTTTAATGATGTCATGTGTTAAAATGTTAAATCTTCTAAATGAACTCATCTGTTCCTAATAATCCAAAAAGTGCCTTTTGAATTTTGAGAGAATATACATAACATATTACTTTGTATAAAAATGTACAAAATTAAGGTTAATTTGATCGACTTCTAATTAGTCTATTTTTGAAGGTGAAATTTTTGTACGTTAAATATGACGGTCACAGTTAATTTGACTATTGTCTATTACGATGATTACAGTTTCATGTAGCTTGTACATATATATATATATTTAATACAGTCAGGTTACAAATGGGACGCTTGTTTGGAATCTGAAGTCAATTAACTTTTGTCAGTGTCTTTATTTGTGTATTACTCAATAAACAGTGTGATAATGGCTGTTAGTGGTCACATATGGCTGCCTCTTCAAAGGATCAAATATATAGGTACATGGTCACACAGGTACACACTGAAAAACACAATGCCGTGGACGTCAAGGATCCCGAGATTCGACACACCCTTCATATATGCAGGCAGGAATTCTAGTGATAAATTTGCAAAGATAGTTCTTTTGGCCTGCAAATGAGCATTCTGCAATGGGGCAGGGTGGGGGGGGGGGGTTTGTTGACGTAGAGGTTGGTTTAAATGGTTAAATATATTTCCCTTACGGTTTATATAATGATGCTGTCTAAGACAGAAATATTATATGCACTGGCGGATTGGAACGGCGGATTTGCCTATCTTGGAATTTCTGCTCCATTCTCAATATCAGCCTGCATGATTATGGATTAATTCACTCCTCTGTTATGCCGGCCATCGATCTCATTCACTTGATTCATTCAACATATTTACAACATCCGACTTCGTCAGCTGCTTGATTATGTTCAACATATATTGAATGCTAGGCTTCATAATAGAGAAGCACCTCTGATTTAAGCAGAAACAACTCAAGTCTTCAAAACCCGTGACAGCTTCCACATTCATATCCATAATAAGCTCTGACAGAATTATGCATGTTTGATAACCACCAGAGAGTGGGTGCGCATTCCTCTCCTGCTTTGAGAAGCAATGGAGGGATCCGATCAGGGCTTTCACTAGTGGAAGTCTGGGAGTCCTATACTCCCAAAATTCATGTTTGGAGTCCCCCAAAACATACCAAGGAAGTCCAAGACTTCTTATTTCTCATCTCGGAAAAAGATTTTCCATGACTCCTGCTTGGACTCCCAAAGGCTTTACATAGGAAGTCCCAGACTTAATGTGTTTAGAAATTAGTGGAAGCCCTGGATCCAATCGGTCACTCAAATTATAACTTATGTCATGATCAAACTTTAACAGGTCACTTGAATTGTTGGCTGACATTACAATCAAAATGACAAAGCTCCACCACGAAAATCGAAGACTGTCATAAAAGTGTGGGTCTTAACATTCTGTTAAATATTTTGAAACTAATTTTGACTGGGAGGGGAGCGGTTTCTGCCCCCCCCCCCCCTCAAAGTAGTTTGATGAGAATATTGAACAGCTTACCTGTATAGTTACTTTGAACTTTAAATTCCGGGAGTTCAGGGTTCAGAGTTTTAAATCGAATCCCACATTCATAAAAAGGTGGGTGAAGCTAAGATGAAAATGGGCGGGGCATAGCTAGAAATGGATTCCTCCATTGTGTTCAATGTAATTCAGCTATATGATATCGAGATCTGAAAGTGGTCTGAGAACAAGGGCTGGAGGTGGAGAGAAGATAAAATTTAATGGCCTTTGCCAAGTTCATCCACCCATAATGACGTCATAATCATGATGTGTAGGATGATGTCATAATTGATTCGAAATAGTGTGTCTTTTAACAGTTAATAGTCTGACATACGAATTGTATGTATTTGCTATATTAATAAACATTCTGTTGAATATTTCAAAACTAATTGGACTGGACACTGTCGCTGCCATAGACAGCAACAGCGCCCAGTCAAATTAGTTTCATAATATTTAGCAGCCTACCTGTATAGTTTTCTGGAAATTGATAGTTCAGGGATCGATCGATCCCAAAATGAGCGAGGTGTGGTTGGAACTTAGCTAGTTATGTGCGGGGCAAGGCTTGAACTGGAAAGGGCCATTGTTGAGCTTGTTGTGTCGAGGTCCTAAATATGATTTGCACACACCCAATCTAAAAATAGAGGCGTGACTTCTACGAGATTACATCTCTAATGTATTGACCGGCCATCTTATTACGTCATCACAATGCTTAGACTGTTACACAGACTCAACTTCGGCGACCAGACACATCGGGGCCCAGTCCATGTCCGAGGCGGACCGTAAAAGGAACACTATGGATCGTGTTGATTTTGGTATCATCTTAACCTGTGTATCATAGCTTAATACAGACATTAAAATGGTCTTGATCCACCCAGTGGTTCGTGTGATATCAATATCCACGCAACGTCAGCAAATTCTTGACCATTTTGTGTGCGACCAATTTGAATTTTACGACGAATTCAGAGGGACAATTTTTCTGTTAACTACTTGAAATACAAACTACTATAGGCTGTATATCATCTCGTTTACGTGAATTAATAGTGTCTGGTATGAGGAGGGTAGCGCTCGTGTCCTTTTACGTTTCAACTCTACCACCATATTCTGTTGGAAATCACTACGCCAATGGCTACTCAAATACATACGAGATACTTTTCTCGATCTCGAATCGAAGATCTCGCGAGATACGAATGGCACACACCAAGTCAGTCCATCTATTAGGGTACAGAAAATATTTGTAAGTTAATATAGATTTTAACACTGAATCTGAATGGATGAATACTAAAAAGCATACACAGTGCAAGACATTAAATTGATGGGATATATTCTAGCTAATTTGACCTGAAGATGTTGCTGTGTTACGGGTTCATTCCTTTCACATTGTTTTGAAAATATTCAACACCTTTCCTGTATTCTTGTCTTGATACCTGTTCTTGAACATCCGGGTACAAAGTGTTAAGTAATAGGACGGACTGATGCTCCTTCGATCAATACTCACCATTCTGTTACTTCTGATATACAGCTGGCCCTGACAGCGGCTCTAGGATTATAGACTTAGAAAGCTTTACCGACTCCTGGGAACCGGGTACTCGGGTCCCAACTGCCGAGTACCCGTTTACCATAGAGCTCATTCTTGTTTGCATAGCAACAAGAGCAATACATGCTTTCTGCATTGAGGATTTTAGTGTTTTTTGTGAAAGAAAATCTAAGTCTTTAATCTGTGATAGTTTGTGTGTTCGTGAAAGGATTAACTAAAGGATACTATGGAGAATACCACCGAAGATAACCAGGTTGTATCGTTCTTTATTATCCATAGTTAGAAGACTTAGGTCTCTAAATTTCGCTGTGTCGCATGTTCCAATTTCTGACCCCATAGAATCTGGGACGTGTGCTAACAACGATATATGCCAGACGATCGCCTTCTTTAACCCCCAACAGGCGATCGGCAGATATGAAAATAGGTGTTATGCTACGGTATTTCTAACACGAATATCGGCTGACGTCGTTCTCCGTAGGATCCGAGCGGGTGACGTCACACCCGGTCGCTCGGATGTTTATGTGAAGAAAAATTTTTCATTAATTTGCGCATCTTGTTCTGGGTGCTGCGTACTAAAAATGGTACCGGAAACTTTAGAATGATCAAGTTTACGTGCGATCACGATCGGTTTGCAATGATCGGTGGTTTCAAAATTCTTGAGTAGATGCGTGGTCTGCGGTTTTACCGTGTGATACAGCAGTTTGTTATACATTTTGTTGTTTTCTTCACATATCGTGCTGCTTTCGTTAGGAGTATAATTTATATTGATTAGTAAATATACCCCGAATGCTATGCGATATGATTCCTGGAGCCGTTACACATCCTGGAGGATCTATTATGGGTGTGTTTAATGCCCGCCTCGTTCTTGTCGTCATAGTCAATGCGATCGTTGTTGTAACGTGGCGGGGTGGGGTGCGGGAGGGTTACAGTTAATTTATGAGTCAAATTATTTGAAAATTAATTGTCTGCCTTCCATCCGGGTCTCGTTCCGCTTGTTTATTGTAGGTTTGTGCTTATGTTATAGGCCAAGCCAGCCCCGCCATCATGTGACGAATGCCATAAGTTTGTCCGTGTCGTGTTCAAGGACCATGTCTGTTTTAGGTGTTCCCTGTGTAATATTGATCATAGGTGTAATGTTTGTGCAGTGTGGTCCGTTGAGATGATGGTTAAGTTCCTTGCCAGAAGGACATGGCTGGGTCTGACGCGGGGTCAGGCGGTCCGAGAGTAAATCGTGGAGCGCCCGGTTCGGCCGGTGCGGGTGCTCCACGTCCCCAGCTGGAGGTGGCGGAGATGGCACCGCCATCGTGGTTTGGTCCGGCTGTGCAGGGTTTTTCTGCATAGCGTTCTGCCCACGCTGGTGTCGTCCCTGCTACCAAAGGTTGGGGGGGCAGTTTCTCCCCATGCCTGGTACGGATCCTGTCCTCGGACAGGATTCTGGACTGGTTACCGAGGGGGCCGTCTCGTACGGCCCCCTGGCAGTCCCGCCTGGCTTCGGCCAGACGGGTTTCTGTTTCTCTGCGGCCACCTCCGGGTGGTCCAGTAGCGGTGGCCGGTCCGT
The DNA here is from genome assembly GCA_034401795.1 of Chaetoderma sp. LZ-2023a. NCBI lineage: Eukaryota > Metazoa > Mollusca > Caudofoveata > Chaetodermatida > Chaetodermatidae > Chaetoderma > Chaetoderma sp. LZ-2023a. The sequence continues at coordinate 56,943,635 of CM067369.1, read as the reverse complement.
CAGGTGTGGGAGCCGTCCGCCAGGACGGTTCCACGGTTGACTCGTCTAGTGACGACTCTTCGGAGTCTGAAGACGAGGAGGCCGAGGAGGAGAGGTTGCTGCGGCCCGTGAAGCCGCAGGTGGAGAATATGGAGGTTGATTCCGTCCTAGACGGAACCGGCCTCCATTTGTCTGGTTTGGCGCAAGCCAGGTCAGCGGCTCCGCCTGTGGCTGAGGCAAATCCGTTACCGTGCACCGGTTCCGTGCGGCTTGGTTTGGCACCAGCCGTCACAGGAACGGGTGTGCCGGGCCGGGCGTGGTACTCACCTATCTCGCCTGGTCCGGCAGTCGGACATGGGGTGCCGTTGGCGCCCGTGTCCGGCTATGGTTCCGCGACTGCTACGGGTCCGTACGGTTTTCCGTGCGGACCTACCCCATGGACCGGAGTGTTTCATGGGGTGGTGGCGGAACCGTGTGGTACCGGAGTGCCTGGCGTGTCAGCCGTGGCTCCCTGCTGGGAGGCCGTGGCTGGCAGACCCGTGAGCACGTCAACGGGTGACGTGTTTGCGGGGGGGGGGGGGGTGTCTTCATCGGAGGTAGATTGGTCAGATGCTCTGGCGTGGCTAGCCAGGGTTGACCCGTCTGTGGTTTCGGCCACGGCCGATGAAGATGCGCCCCGTCCGTCGGTTGCGTCGATCAGGACGGGGATTTTGCCCGCGGCCCGGATCCAGTCAGTGGGACTGGATCCACGGTTCATAGAATGGTTGGATGCTATTTATAGCAAACAACTGATGACCAAGGGTCAGCTCTCTGCGGCCTCCAGGGAGGTGCGGGCAAGATGTCGTATTCCGCGGGGGGAATATGACAGGTATGGTGTAGTCCCGTCGGTCACGGAGGATGACCGATGGGTACTGGGCGTCCAGAGTGCCGTGGCGGGTCACCCCGGTCCGGCACTTGTGGACAAGTCTCAGGTACACCAGGAAGAAGTCCTGTCCCTATGCGATGAGGGTGTGAGGGCAGCGATGAGCGCTGTCAACCACTCTTATCGTCTCCTTCAGTCGGTGTGGGCTGAAGCGGGGCAGGCCACCCTGTGCCACCTGTGGCGCTTTCATGTGTCAATGACGGCCTAGTGCTGTCGATGGACGCATTGGCAAGGGTGCAAGCGCGTGTGATGAAATCCAGGAGGCAAATGGTCATTGACCATATGCGTCCGGCTACGGCAGTCAGGGAGCGTCTTCTTGGGACGCCCCTGACACGGCCTAGCATCTTCGGTGGCCAAGCGCGGGCCATCTTAGAGAATACCGCCAGTATCGCGCAGAATCGGTTAGCGGTAAACCTACAGCTAGAGCTAGTGCGGCAAGCGCACGGACTAGGGCCTGTGGGGAAACCGCTAACGGGACAACCTTCAAAGGAGCAGAAGAAGCATAAGGGCAAGGCGAAAGCTAGGCCTGTTGCGACTTCTGCTTCAGCTGGGTTTTCAGAGCCGCCGCCGGCGAAGAAGCCCAGGAAGGTTGTAGAGGCGCCTACCCTCCCCAATGTTGCTCCTGACCACCCTAGAGGCGGGAAGGGCAAGGGGAAGGGTAAGGGTAAGGCCTCAAAGGGCGGACAGAAGGGGCCGAAGCGTACCTGAGGGTACGAAAGCTCCCTTCATATCCGCCTGGACCGCGCCTGTGCGACAGGAACAGCGGTGCCAGTTATACCCGTCGTGCCTAGAACGAAATGGTTCTCTCTCTCTCGTTAAGAAAAAGGGGGGGGGGGGGCGGACTGCGAGCCGGACAACCCCGTTAGACGTCGAGGCGTCTATGGTGGGTGGAAGGCTCATGCGTTTCGTCGAGGCCTGGCACGGTGTGACGTCAGACAGTCTGGTCCTGGGATGGTTATCCCAGGGTTACATGCCGGAGTGGTGGGACTTTCCACCACAAAACCTGTCTTTGGCACCTGTCTGGACACCCGTACCAAGGGAGCCAGACAAGTTAGAAGCCGTTCAAAAGGAAGTGTCGGGTTTGCTTCTGAAGGGAGCAATAAAACCAGCAAACCGAAACACTCCAGGCTTCTATTCAAACATGTTCCTTGTCCCCAAGAGCACAGGGGGATGGAGACCCATACTCAATCTCAGGCCATTAAATTGGTTTATCCATACGCCTCGGTTCCAGATGGAAACGCCGAGGTCGGTAATGCGGGATTGAGGAAAGGAATGTGGTGTGTATCGATCGATCTGAAAAATGCATATTTCCACATTCCTATGAATCGGAGTTGGCACAGGTTTCTGAGATTTGCGTTTCAGAATCAAGTATGGGAGTTTACAGTTCTCCCGTTTGGCCTGTCGACAACTCCGAGGGTTTTCACAAGAGTGGTCCTTGCGGTGACAGCGTTTCTCAGAAAAGAGAACGTGGCGCTACACACCTACATAGACGACTGGCTGCTCAAGGCAGACTCGGCAGCCAGGTTGAACGTGGATACTGCTCTGACTCTGAAGTTACTTTCAGATCTACGCTGCATAGTCAACGAGGAGAAATCCGAGTTGACGCCCACTCAACGTTTCGTTTATTTGGGGATGCGATTCGACCTCGAGGAGGGCAGGGTTTACCCGTCAGAGCCCAGAGTGGTGTCTGTTAGCCATCCTCAAGAGTTTTCGAGTGGGAAACCACATTCAGGCAAGGCGGTTCCTTCAGATGCTGGGCATGATGGTCTCCATGGAGCAGGTTATCCCGTACGCTGCTCTAATGCGAAGGCCTATCCAGTTGTATCTGATGTCTCTGTGGAAACAGAGAACAGAACCCCTGTCAAAACTGGTGCCAGTTTTGGAGCCGATAATATTGCATCTTCTATGGTGGAAACAGCATCAGAATCTCCTATTAGGGGTTTTCGTTGCACCTACCCCACCCCCCGCTGTCCGTCTACACGGATGCATCGCTGGAAGGGTGGGGTGCCTGCCTGGGAGAACACCAGGTCTCGGGCACATGGACTCTCCCGGAGAGTCAGCTGCATATCAATCTGTTGGAAATGATGGCAGTGGAACTGGCGTTGGAAGAGTTCCTTCCGATGATCAGGGGCAAGGTGATATTGATACGGTCGGACAATTCGACAGTAGTATCATATATAAATCGCCAAGGCGGGACCAGGTCGCCCACTCTGTGTATCAGGGTGTGGCACTTGATTCAATGGTGCAGGAATTACTCGGTTGTTTTGAAAGCAGCTCGTATTCCTGGCCGATTGAACATTCTGGCGGATGCTTTGTCTCGCAGACAGAGAATCCTGCCAACAGAATGGTCCCTCAACCCTCCAGTTCTGCGACGGATCTTCGAGCATTGGGGCAAACCCAACGTGGACTTGTTCGCCACAAAGGAAAATGCTCAAATCATGACATATGTCTCGCCGATTACAGATCCAAATGCCGTCGATACAGACGCTCTGGCGATAAGCTGGAGAGGGATGCACGATTACGCGTACCCACCCACCATTCTTCTACTGAAGGTATTGGTGAAGGTCAGGGAGGAACCGTGTCTGGTCCTGCTAATAGCGCCGTATTGGCCGAGCAGGGCGTGGTTCACGGATCTTCTAGATCTGCTGGTGGAAAATCCTGTGCAGTTGCCCGAGATTCCGAACATAATCTCCCAGGCCAAGGGACGCTTCCTACACGAGCGTCCCGAAATGTTCAAATTGACACGTCGGAAGGCTTTTCTCGACAGGCTGCTGGTTTCATCGCGGCTGCGAGAAGGAGGTCAACCTTCAAGTCATATAACAACAAGGTTAACAGATTTGCAGACTGGTGTGAAGAAAAGGGTATTAATACCTTTCAATCCACTATCAGCAAATAGCAGACTTTCTCTGTGAGCTATTCTTTTGAGGACTAGCTCCCGTTACAGTTGCTGGATACAAGTCAGCTTTGGCATCAGTTATCCCTTGTCTAGCCAACAGGGATAGTCCAGAGGTGGCCCAGTTAAATGTGATGTTGAAGGGAATGAGCAATCTCCGACCGAGACAACCGGTAGTCATTCCAGCCTGGAGTCTATCTTTAGTGCTTAATGTACTGGCCAAGCACCCTTTCGAACCGTTGCGTTCGGCTAGTCTAAAGCATTTGACTCTAAAGGCGGTCTTTCTATTGGCAGCTTCCTCAGCTAGAAGGCGCAGTGAGATCCATGCGCTTTCGGCAGAGAGGAACCGATTTATTGTTTCTGGAGAAGGTCTGCGTCTTCTGCCAAGAGCAGAGGTTATGTCAAAGAACCAATCTTTGAGATATCCCGGCAAACCGATCATTATACCGAAGTTAACTAGGTTTGATCGTGATGCCAGTGTCTGGTGCCCGGTCCGTGCTTTGACTAAGTACAAGAAACGGACTGACTCGTTACGGTCGAACGATAGACATCTATGGATCTGCAATAAAAAGTCTTATGGCGCCGCATCCATGGATACTATCTCTCGTTTGGTGGTCGAATGCATTCAGACTACTCACGAGATGGCGTCTGGGCACCAGGTGCACGTTACGGTCGAACGATAGACATCTGTGGATCTGTCATAAGAAGCCTTATGGCGCCGCATCCATGGATACTATCTCTCGTTGGGTAGTCGATGCATTCAGACTACTCATGAGATGGCGACTGGGCACCAGGTGCAAGGCGTAAGGGCACACAGTGTTCGAGGAATAGCCGCCTCGACCGCCCTTTACAGTGGTGTTCCGTTAGAGGACATCATGGCTGTTGCACAATGGCACTGTGAGTCCTCATTTACGGATTACTATATGAGGGATGTGTCAGACTCAGCCAATCTACTCGCTTTAGGTGTTTTGAGACGATAGTTAAGTGACCACACTGCTCTTCACCCTTTTTTCACTTTGGTAAGAAAAGAACCTAAAGCAGGCATGGTCGAGCATGAGGATGACAACCAGATTGTGTCACTGATGGCCGGACCAGTGAATGGTTGGATGCGGTACGTCTGAAGTCCAATTATCATAAGGTAATTCATTAGTGAGAGTTTTGTATTATGTCTATATATCATGTTCATTCATCTTATATATTCATGCTCATTCCCAGGCTAATACATGTGGATATGCAAGGAGCAGTTAACCCTCTTGCCATATTTGTGTTTCAGGCGAGATACATGTTCGTGAGTTCTCTCCCTTTTCTTAGGAGAAAAAGGGGGGTGGGGGTGGGGCAGTAACGTGAATGTGATTCGGTTCCGATAAACTGACGGTCCTTTTAGGTCTCCGTTAGTCAAGTTGTTAAGTCTAAATCTTTCTCCAAGGGGCAAAAGTAGCATTTATGGCTTGTCCCTTCCCACCAGGTTACTGATCAAATCTGGTGTATATCAGAAGTAACAGAATGGTAAGCATTGATCGAAGGAGAATGCAGGAAATTTCAATTTCCCTTTCTCCGAGATCTAACAATACTCACCATTCTGTTACCGACCCAGCCTCCCAGCCCCACGGAGGCAAGCCATGGTTTTCTCTTGTTTGGTGGCTATGCAAACAATATGAGCTCTATGGTAGACGGGTACTCGGAATTTGGGAGCCGAGTACCCGGTTCCAAGGAGTCGGTAAAGCTTTCTAAGTCTATAGTCCTAGAGCCAGCTGTCAAGGCCAGCTGTATATCAGTAGTAACAGAATGGTGAGTATTGTTAGATCTCGGAGAAAGGGAAATTGAAATTTCCTGCATTTTATCTATTAAGTCCAGAGTTTTATTTGTGATCATGCGATGCCGTAGATTATTAATTGTATACGCTCTTTTCCTCGCATAAATATTGTAATGGCCAAGCCAAAAAATTAAATTTGATATCAAGGGGATTGTATAGTTTTATAGCCAAAATCGCAACCTACGATTGACCATAGAAGATATACGGAGGACTACATGTCTTTTTCGCATCCGACGTATGTTTTACAGCATCCACAAACAATCTATAACAATGAGTAAGTGATAAAGTACTGACTTGATATCTCATTTTGCCACTTGGTTTGGTGGGTTGGGGGGAGGTTTGGGGCGGGTGGGTGGGGTGGTCCAAAGATCAAATTTGAAATCGGTGGACGGAAATCAACCAAATTTGAAATGCGAGTTAACCATATATCATAGGATGATTGGCTTTCGAGGGTGTAAGTACATTATCGCCGATTTAATATAAGAGTAGGAATTGTATTAACAAATGTGGTCAATTTCGTAACTAGCAACCATTCACTGAAATAAAACATGCATAAAAATAAAAGTGATCCCTAAAATAAACTCACTGCTATAAATATCCGCAACCTAGTCTACGGATGCAATCTCATTATTGCGTCATGTTTTCGAGGGTGATGTTATCGCGTAATTTCAACTCTAGTGAGGCGGTGAATTGATGTCATTTTTATGATTTGAGCAAAGGAGACTCGCAGACATTAATACCAAAAATTGGTCTAACACAAATACAGAACTTAATTTATAGTTGTAAATCCTGATGAAGTTATATTCCGCTTTTCGTGATAACCGGGTAGCAGCAAATTTCACCCAAAACATTAAAATCTTTGTTTTTCTTTTGGAAATTAGTAAATGTGGTAGGTAGTGAAAAGGAAATTATTGAGATTTATATAGTATGTGGTAACTAGGGCATGTTTGAATCGCCATCGCGGGCAGAGAAACATCAATCTAGATCTGAAACCTACATATTACGTAAGCACCCCATGGAAGTTTTCGGGAGAAATAAATTATTGTTATGGCAACGGATCTGCTATGCTACTCAGGACAGTAATTGGCAGATGTTGGACGCAAAAACTGGATTGATTTGTATCATTTCCTAACGAGTTATAGGTATTTTTATCATGGTTAAAAAAGTAATAGTGAAAATACATTAAAGTCCAATACACCGACATCAAAATGCATAACATAATCACTTGATCTACGCACATTGTTTTAAAATTTACACTTGTGTAAAAATACTATATCTATTTAGAGACATGATTTGTTGACATCACCTAAGCGACGCGCACGTGAGAACGTCAAAAGTACGTACCCTCGAAATCACATGACCCTCTAAAACATCTTACTGGACGATAATAGCGGGTTTCAAACCAGGGTATGGGAATGGGGTCAAAAGGTCAAGAAATTGATTGTAATGCAACTTCGCCGAAACCGTTGGACGGAATTCAATGAAATTTCTTATGTGAATTACCCATATCTTTGAGGAGTACAAGGGGACGTTACATTTGGCTCTGCCCCAGGATGTGGATTGTACTGCAACTCGTTCCATAATTGCGGAGTTCATACATTACATTTAGATCCGACCCGTGTGAGTGGGGTCCACAAAATAAGAAATTGATTGTAAAGCAACTCCTCCGAAACCGTTGGACGGGATTCAACCAAATTTAGTATGAGTTACTCATATGATTGCAGATTGGAACAGGACATCTACATTTAGCTCGGCCCCATGGGGTTATGGGATAGCAATTTTAAAGTGGTGAACGTGGGGATTTTGCGATGCCGCGTCATCGACCGTGCAGTCTAGTTGAAAAGTACAGAAAATGAACAAAATATCTGAACACAACATCGCATCGACATATCGCAGAGTAAAATGGTGATTGAACGCTTAACGTATGGAAAAATGTATGCCCGCATTCTTGTCACATGTGGGCCCCGTTTACAGATTAACCGTTTAACAGCCGATATATGTCTTGTCAGCTTGTTTTCGTTATTGTGTGAAGAACTGCAGAAAACAACAGATTTCATCTTGAGAACGGCTCTCCAAGTGTGATACCAGCGATCGAAAAGAAGAAGTGTGAAGTTATATCACAGGCCTGTGAATTTTCGTCCTCACATCCCACTACCCTATCTTCGTGATATATATATATATATATATATATATATATATATATATATATATATATATATATATATATATATATATGGGGATATGCGGTAGTGGGATGGGTGAACAAACATTCATATATAATGTGTGTGGATTTTCAGAAACGTAAAAGAAATGACAGATTGCAGTTAATAATCTGCCATTCAGTGACTGCTCTCTACAAAACTATAACTAGATTTGCAGTAGCACTATAAGGGTTAGTCACTCACAGTATCATGTTTAGATTGTCAACGTAGGCCCCTATGAATGAAACAATATCGATATTAAGTGTGATGTTTGGAGCAGCTGGTGGAGCGCTTGTATGACTTGACAGACTTGTATGGCCTACATCAGTCGGATAAGTATTTGCAGAACTGGCCATGTTCAAATAATCCGCCGTCTAGGCAACATATGGTTGTCAAGGAAACAGGTGGAAACCAGGGTGAACGAACATAGTGAACGTCGGATGTTTAGAGTTAAATTACGCGTTCGTCTACGAAGCAGGCGCATCTTACAGCGTATAGGCCTATAGTATCTAATAGATAGCCGTTTAAACCATAATATATAACGCCCTGAGGTCAACATATTAATTGTAAGGGCCATTTGAAGGAAGTTGGGGTTTGGAAAATGTATCTTACTTTAAAAACCGTTTGGGGCAGCCGATCGGCGGCTCCCATCGCCCTCTATCCCTGAGACATAAGCACGTAAGACCTGGGGTACATAGGTGCGTGCAATGACGATTAAAAAGCGTAACAAAAAACACCCACCGTGACTTAACATAAACCTAGTGACTAACTATGGTCGAAATTTGTGATGTGAAATGTCATAACTCATAAGCCAGGTATTGACGAACCTGTGCGCACACGTGGGAAGCGCCAGAAGTTCTATTCAGAATTTTGATTGGTCAATTTTTCTGGCGGTCATCTTGGATTTTCCGGTAATAATTTAAAAGGCTACTCATCCAATATAAATGGCCCGACTTCAACGAAACTTGGGTGGACTAATTCTATACTGGTAGACTTCAACACTTCTAACGAGAAATTTTATTGGTCAATATTTCCGGCGGAAAATCAGTTAAAAGTATACTCCTCATTAACTCATCATCACTTGACCGATTTCAAGCAAACTTGGTTGTGAAGACCCTAGAGTGGTATGCTTCATAACCTGTATACAGAATTTTGATTGGTCTTTTTTCGGCGGCGATTTTGAGTTTTCCGAAAAATGGCGGTAAATTGTTTAATACACTATTCATTAACTGCTTAGGCAATTTCAACCAGACTTGGCTGAAAGGATACTATAGTGGTAGATTTCAGAAGTTGTATACATAATTTTGATCGGTCAATTTTTCCGGCGACCATCTTGGATTTTCCGAAGATTTGAAATCAGTTAAAACCCTATTCCTCATTAAGCACTTGGCCGATTTCAAGCAAACTTAGCTGGAAGGACCCTAGATTGTATGCTACGGAATTTTGATTGGTAATGTTTTTTGCGGCAGCCGTCTTGAATTTTCTTTAAAATGACTGGAAACCCTTGAAAATGCTAACTTCATTAACTGCTTGGGCAATTTCAACTAGATGTGTCTGAAAAGATGCTAGGCTGGTAGGTTTCAGAACCTTAATACAGAATTATGATTGGTACATTTTTCCGGTGGCCATCTTGGATTTTCCGGATTTTGGGAAATCAGTTAACGGCTACTCTTCATTAACCACTTGACCGATTTCAAGAAAACTCAGATGGAAGGATCCTAGAGTATACCGCTCCAGAACTTGTATACAGAATTTTGATTGGTCAATTTTTCTCGCGACCATCTTGGATCTTCCGAAAATTTTGGGAAATCAGTTAAAAGACTGCTCATTAACTGCTTGGCCAATTTAAACCAAACTCAGCTGGAAGCTGGTACGGTTCAGAATTGGTATACAAAATTTGACTGTTTCTTTCTTTTTTTTGGTAGCCATCTTGGATTTTCCGAAAAATGGTGAAAAATCGTTTACAACACTACTCATTAGCGGCTTGTTCCAGTGACTGTCTTGTTCTCGAAGCTGACATCTCAGGATTTGCTGTACGGAGCAGGCTGCTACTCATTACATTTAATTTCATTGATACCTAAGGCTGATTAAAGTTTGTTCAAGAGAATTTGCTCCTTGATAACACATGGTTGTCATGGACCGATCAAAATCTAAGGTTCAATCTGATTGTGTGGTCAGCGCCCATCATTAATTTCCCACTAAATATCATTTCTTCTGTCAATGAGCTGTGATAGGCACTGGCCAGAGGTGGATGTAGCACGTCAGCATGTATGTAGGTGGTGGAACGCTGAGCCAAGAGGACCCATTCTACACGGTACTGTACCACCTGTCTACCCACCAAAGATGGCCTGATCATATTCTCGTCCCTTTGGATCAACATTCGGGCAATCATCATGGCTAGATGCTCCGTTTAAAACCAATAGATAAGATGGAGCCACTCTTTGCTCACTCGAAAGGTCTTGCTGACCTAGTGGATGTGTACGATGTTGATGCTGGCAAGGTTAAGGAAAGTGACAGCAAGTTGTTTGCCCTTCAGTATGGAGCAGACTCGATGACGTTCTCACTCCATCCCATCGGTGGTGATGGTGTAGAACTACTGACTGACCTAAATGTCAGGGAGCGTCTGGGTTGAGACAGGGATGAGGACAAGATTGTGTTTCGCTACAATTTCCTGAAGAAGCGATTTATCCTCTAGCCCCTGCTTGAGGTGTCAGAGATGAAGCTGTGAGACATCTACACCCTGGAAGCTGACCTCGCCTTCCATCTGGTCGCGCCAGCTGCAGACCATGCCTCACCGATGCCATATGATGGTGTGCTGCTGAACTTGACAAAGTATGTGGAGATGATGTTCGAGAAGAATGAAGTGTGGTATCGCGCTGGACGTGGAGGCGCGTGGCAACCACTGTTGCTGCTATATAGACCCCCAGCAGTTATTGACTTTGAAGTCACCCACTCTCTACTGTTGTGAAAAAGCATGGCATGGTTCGAAAGCTTTATAACCATGGATCATCCTTCCTGACCTATATAGGGCAGGATGGCACAGCCCTAGTTAGGGTGGGTCATAGGGTGGGGTCACTGGAGGAAGGCGCCTGCTGCATTACCCATTTGATGGGCCAGAGGAAGCTATCAATATTCAAGAGGGCATCCTGCATATAGGTGTGTCGTACTCCTCGAAGGCGAAAGCCTCATTGAAACTACTCGAGCGTGTCGGACTCACCATCCTGCAGACAACCCATATTGTGATAGAACCGCGCATTCTAGCTGATGCTAAAGTGAAGCAGTTAACACATGCCCCTGGTGGGATGAAAATTGGCATCGAGGCCAGTACAGGGCTCCATCTGACGCAGATTTTTCGTAACATGTTCACCCTCTTTAGTTTAATCATCCCAGGCCCAAGATGATGGTTCTACTTATGATACTGCTCTTACCCATGGCGGGTGCCTCACAAACAGTCATGATATTAGACGCTAAGTGGGACCACTTCCGAGATGCGCGTCAGTCCAATCCCTTCTGCGACCACCTGCGGAAAAACATCTACGACTCCTTTCACCCACGTGAGGAGATTGAGTCTGTCTGTCACTTCTATAGTGTGCAGAGGGTGGGCAGGGGTTCTGTGGCGGATACACCAGCCCAGCACCAGATCCTCTGTGTAATATGTGAGCACACTAGAGCCTGTCATGGAGCAGATGGTAGACACTTTAGCATTCTGCCAGGAGAGCGTTGCCAGGGTTCCTGGAAAAGACTATGGGCAATCTCATCATGCCAATGTGACACAGGACATGACTACATGTTTGTTTGAGCGGCTCTATAGTTCTTTGAGATATTCTACCTCGATAGCAGCCTCTACATGAAAGCTGAAGATCGTTATACAGCTGTCAGCATTTAGATACCCCAGGTCTTATCTGCCTATACCCCAGGGATATAGAGGGCGGTGGGAGCCGCTGATCGCCGATCGGCTGCCCATAGAGGGAGGTGTACTTTTTCTACTAACGACCCTACTACTCATAAACAACCTCAGTGACCATAAAAGCAGAGCAAATATGTTGTATTGAGCAACCGATTGTTTTAGTGACACAACCCACATCCTCATCTATATCTGTGTTGTGAAAAAGTGGCTGTTTCGTCCTTAAACACAATTCAGAGTTCGGGAGACGATTGGCTGTGATAGTATTGTGGTCGGTTGGTAATAAGCTGACTGAGGTTCCAATCCTAATCGAATTCCAGTCCATTGGGCGGCAAGAGAGGTATGAGATGCCTGTTGATTTCTATGTGATTTACCCAGCATGCAATACCTTGACTCCATATTCGTTGTACCTATTGGAGGCCATATTGAAGGAGTCGTGTTTAAACAGGTCGAGATTTCCCAAAGAAAGTCCCTGTCTGCCCGTGCAACTAGGGATACCAGTAGCTCAGGCAGTAGCCTACAACGCTGTGAAACTGGAGACCGCCACCTTATGATGGCTTAGAAGGGCCATCGCGTAATCGCGTTGTAGAAAGGATGATGCGATGCGCGATGTTTGACGCGATCCTCAATGCGATGTCGTGATGCATGATACGATGCCTGATGCAATGCGATGCACGATAAGATGCGCGGTGTTTGACGTGATGCTCAATGTGATGCCGCGATGGACGATGAGATGCGCGATGTTTGGCGCGATGCTCGATGCAAGGTAGTGATGGACGATGCTTCGCATCGCATAAGCTATCATATCACACATCATGTAAACCATCACATCGTGCATCGCATGGCTTGCGCGATGGCTGATGTGATGTGATGTAAAACCGAGGCCATTTGGATAACGACGCAATTTTCAGAAGCAAATTGGAAAATATAATAATTGGAAGACAGAATCAGAGTAACGGTATGTTATCGCCATACTTGGCTATATCGTCTTTCTCCCGCCATATGATTACATTGGACTGTTGTAATCAGTAACAATTGCCTAACATCTTGTTTAACAAGATAAACTATACAAATTATTGCATTTCACCGTAAATATATATGTAATAATGATAATAAATCTTGATGCTCTCAGATTAAAACAAAGATAGGTTTACTGTAATCTCAACCCATGGCGATTTCGCACCTAATTCCTGTGTTTTCTCCTTGAGACATCGCAACGTGTAAGCCATCGTCCATCGCATCATCCTTCGTGACATCGCATCGAGTGAGGCATCGCCCATCGCATCGAGCATCGTGTTAGACATTGCACCATTGCACCGTGCATCGCATCAGACATCGCATCGTACATCGAGTCAAACATCGCATCACATCGTCAGTCCAATGTAATCATATGGCGGGAGAAAGACGATATAGCCAAATTATGACCATAACGTACCTGTCAATCTGATTTTGTCTTCCGATTATTATCTTTTCCAATTTGCTTCTGAAAATGGCGTCGTTATCCAAACAGCCTCGTTTCAAAGTGTTACAGCACATCGCACCAGTCATCGTGCATCATGTAAGTCGTGCGATGCACGATGTGATGGCTTATACGATGGCCGATGTGATGGCTTACATGCATCATATCATCCATCGCGACATCGAACTTAGCATCGCGTCAAGCATCGCGCTTCACATCGTGCATCGCAACATCGCATTAGGTAGCGTGTGAGGCATCATACATCACATCATGCATTGCGACATCGCATTGAACATCGCTTCAAACATCGCGCATCGCATCGCCCTTTTTCTACAAGGCGGTGACGGGATGGCCTTTCAAAGTCATCATACACTCTCCTTCACTCCTCGTTGCCTCTCCACCCAAAAGTAAAAATGGAGAAGTTTCCAATAATAGACTGAAATAAAATCAGCCTGAATACGGCGTGAATGGGACCTGGATTCAGGGACTCGGTAGACGCCAATCAAACCAATAACCTCACGTGCAACTGGTCATTTGTCATCGATCTCTTAAGCAAATAGGACGTATTCATGGATTGACAGCACATATTCCAATGTTGTTCTGTGTAAGTATATCAAATTACAGGAGTTAGTTGTTGTACACGTTGACGATAATGTGCGTGAAAGATTTTGCTGTCAATGACAGCAACAGCATTCAGTCAAATTATTGTGAAAATAATTAGTAGGCATTGCTACTTGCTACGGATTTGATACAAATTTGAATGAGAATTGTTGCCGCAACATAGCTTTCACTCTACACGTGCTGCGGATTTTAAGAGTGCTGGTTATAAATATGTGAAATGAAAAAATGCTTGAAATGATGTGTTGGATATAAATTGTTGATGACCTTGAAAAGTAGGTCACACTGACCTACTTTTGATATACGAGACATCGTTAACCTACAATGTATCCAATTCCACACACCAAGTACTGTATATGAATACTATTGAGACATTTTATCCCAGTTAGCAACATAGCCCCCCCCCTCCCCTCCTCCACTCACTCACTGACTGACCGACCGACCGACCGACTCACTCACTCACTCACTCACTCACTACACCACCACCGGATTATCAAGCCATCCCTCGCTTTATGTGTCGTAATTGTTATAATTTACTTTACTTATAATTTATGTTGCTATAAGCGACTTATTGTAGCCAAACTTCTTCATAAAGGTCATCCGGGGTTCTGACTGGCTAATATATAGATTATGATTCTAACTTGTGCGGATGGCGTTAGGAGAAAATGGCAAACGTCCCGGATAATTTGAAAATCTGCTTTGCGTCTACATATAATGCTACAAAGCACATGGCGGCGATGATGGCACCAACAGGCGACTGATTTGTTATTGGCGAAAGTTAGAATTCACCTTTCCATAGTTTCCACCTATCATCTAACGTCATAGGACGTCATAATCAGCAAGTGTAGGATGACGTCATAATCATTACTTCATAAATGATTCCATTTGGCCCGTCTTTAACTCTTAATAGTCCGACCCCTTGTACGAAATGTATGTCTCTACTATTTAATAAACATGATGTTGAATATTTTGAAACTAATTTGACTGGGCCTTGTTACACAATATTCAATAGCTTACCTGTATAGTTTTCTGGAAATTGATAATCACGGTCACAAGGAGTTCAGAGATCGATCGATCCCAACACGAGCGAGGTGTGGGTGGAGCTTAGGTAGAGATGGGCGGGGAATGGTTAAAAAATGAAAAGGACCATTATCCTCAATATATCGCTGTTCCGTTATGCGGTCTGTCTCTGTTTGTTTGTCGGCGTCCATTCTCGGTTAAGTTTATATCTCAGGATCGGTTCACCCGAATGGGACTAAACTTGGACACATGCTTCCTTATATCAAGTGTATGGAGCACAATGCTATTGAGGCCATGAGATCAAGGTTCAAGGTAGGTCACTATGTCCTTGTTATAACACGACTTTTACGGTTACATATTGTCTTATATCTCAGGATAGGTTCACCCGAATGGTACTAAACTTGCACATGCTTCCTTATATCAAGAGGATGGAGCATAATGATATTGAGATCAAGTTCAAGCTCACTGTGACATTGGTATAAAATTCATTTTTATGGTTATAAAACTGGTTTAGCTCAACATATTGTTTTATATCTCAGAATTGGTTCACCTTAGGCCTATTGGGGCTAGATTTGGGCGCATGCTTCCTTATATCAAGGGAGTGGAGCGCAATGATGTTGAGGTCATGAGGTCAAAGTCCAAGGTCACTGTGTCATTGGTATAAAACAATTTTTTATGGTTAAGTTTTTGGTTTAGTTCAACAAAACGGTTTTAGCTCACCTCGGCGAGCTTATACAATCATTATTTGTCTGTCGTCTGTCAACAATTGTAGCACGTGTCGCCATTTGGTACTGGATTAAAACGAAAATTTGGCAGATGTGTTCCATTAGGCAATATCTATCATATGTGGGCTATGAAGATGAAGTGTCGACGCCCCCAAATAACAGAGCTGTGGCCCTTGCTATATTTGTAGCAAATTTTGTCATTTATCAACAGATTAAAGCTAAATTTGGCAGATATGTTCATTTACGCAACATCTATTCGAGCTAGCAATACAAAGTGACCACGCCCTTAAACAAGGGTCATAAATATGGTTCATTAAGTCGTTTATTGCCTCGCCTGCGAAGCAGAAAGCGAGACATAGAGTTCACTAATTTCGGCGGCGTCGTTGGCGGCAACGTCGTCGGCGTCGTCCGTCATTTGTGAAGTTTTGGTTAAGGTTTTTAAATCAACTTATTTTTCAACAATGGATCATCCGATCGCAATGAAACTTTACAGAAGTGCTCTATACTATACAGGGATGTGATCTCCATAACAATAAATTTAATTTTGGCCAATTATAATGATCTTTTCATGGTTTTGGACTTCAACAAACTTTTTTCGTGTTTTTCTGGTTAAGGTTTTTTATGAATCATTCTTTTTCAACAACGGATATCAACAAAACTTTACTGCAGCTTTATACACTATGCAGAGGTACTATCCGCATCATTACCCATTTCATTTTGGGAAATTTCTCCTGCTTTTTCAGTTTTGGACTTTGAATTTTTTCATGGTTTTTGTGTTAAGGTTGTTTATGGACCATGTAACTGAACTATGGTCATTCCGATTTCACTGAAACTTTAGAGAAGTGTTCTATGAAATACAGGGGTATGATCTGCATCATTACTGATAAGATTTTGAGCAATTTTTACTACTTTTTCACGGTTTTGGACTTTTTTCATGTTTGTTTTCTTGTAGTTTTTTATGGACCACTCATTTTCAACAATGGCTCACCAGATGTCAACAAAATTTTACAGCAGAATTATATACTATGCAAGAGTACTATTTGCATCATTACTAGTTTCATTTTGAAAAAATTTCAAGATCAGATTCCGCAGTTTGGTAAAAGTTTACATGTTTGATTGGTTACGCTTGTTTGTTGACGCATTACTGGATATGTGTATTACAAACCATGCCAAGTTTGCTTTGCCATTCAACACTATCCATGCCTTTACAGGCGAGACATTGTACGCTTCAGCGTTCTTGTTTAGGTATTGAAAACTATGTCGAAAATACGTGTTTCGTCAATTCACCCTACTTGAATTTAACTTGGTCACATGTTTACCTTATCAAGTGTATAAAGTATATGGTATTGAGGTCAGAGGTCATGGTCAATGTAATATTTGTATGCAATGCAGACTTTAACAGTTTGGTTCCTCTTAACGCATCTGGCCTTTATTTCAGAATTGGCAAAAGTATTGGAAATAAGCATCGGCTTATAGTTACCTCAAACCAGTAGGAGCAGCACAGACATTCAGACTTTTGAGGTCAAGGTCATTGTGATATTGATACAAAGATAGATTTGCATGCAAAATGCCAAGATTTCGTCAATATCTCGTCAGTGTAAGACTGATGTCTTGTTTGTTAATCTGTTTATGAGTGGGGTGGTAACTCATCAGGCAAGTAAATAGAAAATAGCTGTTTATTTACGCTGCTCAGTAAGCGTTGGCTGGCGTTTCTGTAAACAACGAGCCACTCGCGTCATTGCGAAAGTTTGAACAACTATTTCCCACCCACCATTCCACAATATATCGTTCGATGATTGACATAGAGTTATCTCCCTTATTTTAACAGTAAGTGAAGCGTTAACCGTATTATAACGATAGCGGCTAATGTATTTCGAATACTGCTGTTAGTACAGCATGCGCATGCCGTCCTGAGAGAGAGAGAGAGAGCGAGAGGGGGGGGGGGGGCCAGGATCTTATCTGCGCGTATGAATGGATGATTGACAAGGGCAGATGTTCGCAGGCTATGCCTAGTTGAATGGAATACGAGCCATTACTATCGCTGAATGACTGAATAACATACATCATCATCTGCAAGCCTCTAGTCTAGCAAAGCTCGCCTATTAATTATTTGATCACGTTAAGACCAATTCTGAAAGATCATTTACAGTGCAAGAAATATTATATTAGGTCTAAATATCTGGTAACTAATTTTGTTAGCAATGGGCCAATGGATACTATTCCTGTCAAATAAGATGTAATTTTATATTCCACAACTTATCTACCCGAGTTTGTCTTAAATTTGAGATTCTGCAAGGCTGCATGAGATCGCATGATTCAAAGAGTTTAGGGTTAATTATTTGAATGGCACATAATGATTCAGAAAATGAATACATTTGGACCAATAAATGGTTTTACAAACTGGAAACAATTTCACATCCATTCCGTTCGGTTTGCATTAGAATGTCTCTATCATAGATACCAACAAAAATGCTCTTGTTTTGATAATCCGAACACGGCCTGAGAATCCTGTTCGGACTAGTTGTTTGATTGAGTGAGCGGCAGAGTGTTCTCTGAATCGTAACCTTTCCGGTTTTAGCTATGCCCCGCCCATCTGTAGCCAAGCTCCACCCACACATCGCTCGTGTTGGGATCGATCTATCTCTGAACGCCATGCCTATCAGTTTGCAAAAAAATACACAGGTAAGCTGTTGAATATTTTGAAACTAATTTGACTGGGTGCTATTGCTGCCTTGCTGTTGCTGCCTAATGCAGCAACAGCGCCCAGTCAAATTAATTTCAAAATATTCAACAGCATGTTTATTAAATAGCAAAGAATTTACAAAGACATACAATTCATACAACGTGTCGGACTGGTAGAGATTTTATGACGGTCTATATGGAAACCTTTGTGATGTAATGATTGTGACGTCATCATGCACGTGTTGAGCTTATTATGACGTCATGCGAGGTCATAAGATGGATGAATTCACCTTTCCAAGAGTACCCACCCATCATATGACGTCATAATTAACTGCGTAATGTGTACAATGACATCATAATGAATGACGTCGATAAGTACGTCACGAACGCATATTTGAAGACGGTCTATGCGTTGTTGTACGAATTGTTTGCTTTTACTATTTAATAAATATTCTGTTGAATATTTTGAAACTAATGTGACTGGGTAGCAACAGCACCCAGTCAAATTAGTCACAAAATATTCAACAGCTTCCCTGTATAGTTTTCAGGAAATTGATAGCTAGGGCATTTGGGGGATCGATCAAATCCAACACGGCTAGGTGTGGGTGGAGCTTAGCTAGTGATGGGCGGGGCATGGCTAAAAATGGAAAGGTCCATTGTCTTTACCTAATCACACAAAACCGCGGTTTACTTCTCGAGATTGCTTCCTTAACCCTCAAAATTTACAAAGTAGCGTTACAGTCAGCATGTCCTGTCACTCTCCACCAGGTAGAGCACTGACCATCATTTTCTGTAATTCTCCCAGAGGGAGCGCCACCGTCCAGTCCAGGATTATCTTCCACCAGTGGAATGCAAACCGAGAAATCGGATATACATTAGCCGATATAGTACACGGAATAGTTAAACAGTATTAGGCAATGTTTGGGGGGGGGGGCCGTAGTAGTTGTTCATTCCCTGCTTGGTCCTCCCGATAAGGGTCCCCATATCTAACTAGCCCTGGGCCCCTAACAGGCTTAATCTGGCTGTCTTCACAAACCTTTCGACCACGTATAACGCTCCAATTCAAATTATGAATGATCACATTCGTGTACAGAAAATTCCAAGGGTTTCTGTGAAGGCGTGTATAGCGGGATTTGCAGAACATGGTCAAATAGAAACCATCTTGGCTGAGCTACTTTGACTGACAGTAGGACCGTATTACATGTGGGAGATTATGTTGTCCAGACAACGATGTTGGTAATAGTAAGGTGCTTGCAGTGGCAGGCATCAAGTTTACCTGGAACTGCCCAGCGGTTACATTTCTGCATCATCAGTGATATGCGGGTTATGGTATACAAGTGTAGTTTTGGTGAACAGGATCACGGATCCGTGGATCCAGTTTCCTAAAAGACTGGAAAGCTGTTTCCACTGATACAATATGCAGCAATGTCAGAGAAGCTGCACATCAAAGTGCCGACGATTTTGACTTTCCTCCTTTCATCCCCGCCGTGCAGCCTTAGTCATCAGCTTCACATTGTGTTGACAGGTGTACATGGGTAAACTCGGTCTTGGCTTCATTCATGAAGAGATTCTCATTCTTGAGCTGTTCTACAGCTATATGGAGATCATCTCGAGGCTTCTTCCCCTCGTCTCTGAAGTCTACATCATCTGTGTAACGCCAATCTCCAGTGGGAGACAACATAGATATTGCAGGGTTTGGTATTGTGGAGTTGTCCATATGGGTGGCATGGCTATAGAAATGTAGTAGGTAAACAGCACCAGAGAGGCCATCTCACCGTGGCGAGCCGATAGTCATCTCGAACTCTGCAAAATACACATTTTTTACTCGTAATTCCAGTGTGGTGTCTGCCAATAACAGTCTTATTAATCGCAGATCACTGTCATTATATCCAACCTAATAGTACATCAGGATCTTCTGTTACTTGATAATCAAATCAAATCTTACTAATCAAATGTGTGTGACATATCAATGCCTACTGTCTCAGTGCTTAGATATGACAACTAACATGAGCAGACAAGCAGTCGCTGTGCCAACACAATTTCTGTGTAGTTGCATACTTTTGCTAAAGGCACTCTGGAAGGCTACAGTCAATCTTTTTTCTGATGTGGAACAAAGTCCCATTAAACAAAATTGTCCGGATGGGGTTGCTGAGAACGATAGGCTGTAGGTCTGCCAATGATTTAGGTGGTTTCTTGGGTGTGGGCAATGTGATACGGTACATTGCCAGCAGCGTTGATGGCAAGGTGCTGCATGAAGGCCTGTTATTGATTTGAAGATGCAATGGACCTTTCCATTTTTAGCTATGCCTCGCCCATCACTAGCTAAGCTCCACCCACACCTCGCCATGTTGGAATTGATCGATCCCCAAATGCCCTAGCTATCAATTTCCTGAAAACTATACAGGGAAGCTGTTGAATATTTTGTAACTAATTTGACTGGGTGCTGTTGCTGCCTATGGCAGCAACAGCGCCCAGTCAAATTGGTTTCAAAATATTCAACAGAATATTTAATAAATAGTAAAAGCAAACAATTTGTACATCAAAGCATAGACCGTCTTCAAATATGCATTCGTGACGTACTTATCGACGTCATTCATTATGATGTCATTGTACACATCACGCAGTTCATTATGACGTCATATGATGGATAGGTACTCTGGAAAGGTGAATTATCGGCATACGTAGAGATCATTGTTGATCGTGTCGGGCCGAGATGCACGTCCATGTCTATGGGCCTTAATTGACTTCCCAAACTCAATTACTTCGATTAGTGTTTGTAGTGGCCTAGGATCACCAACAAAAGGGTCAATGGGTCGTCGTGATCCCTGATTTTGTTCTTAAACCATTCCCTAATCGCACCTGCCTTTCCATCGTCTGTGTTGATTACGTTGCGTTCAGTGTTAGGCAAAGAAAACGATAGTGGTGGGCCAGTAACTCTCAGAGCCTGGGTCACACTAAACATTGTGACAATTATCTATGGTCATGTCATTTGCAAGGTGTCTGCTTGTATGGTGGCAAGATCTTCCAGTCATTCACTGATCTGAACTGCTGTTATGATTGCGAGAAAGCTAGAGTTCTGTTTCAAGGGTAATGCCGGTGGTGGTCCCTGACATTTGAGGGCTTTGGGATTTGGCCACATCAGTCTTAGGAGCTCCAAAAATTAAGACAACAAATCTTTGTAATTTTTTTGGGACTTGGAAATTTCCGGGCCCAGTGTAAATGCACTTGTTTCACTGCTTTATGTTCGGCTCTGATCTGGACACTACACTGCAGACCCTGTCGTTGCAAAGCTGTACAAACAACAAAAGACACAGTGGCTCCTCATCAGTCAGTGGCCAGAACAAAGATTGTGCAAGACTACATGGAGCTATGGTTGGTGGCCATGTTAGTGTCAAGAAAGGAGTGGAGTCTAAACCAAACATTTACCTTCCACAAATTCGAGACAGATTTCCAGTGTCGCAGACACAAACAATGCGTCACAAATTCTATGTATTGTGTGTATTGAGTTAGAACTAAATGTCCACTGCATGGCATAAGCTACTAACACATCTGAAGGTTACTACTCTAGACAGTTTTATGCATGGTTACACATGATGAGTGGCATGCATGGATTATACAAATAAATGGGGTATGTACACAGAGACAGCATATACATGCATCCCCAATTATGATAGGTCATTCCAGCTACACTTTGCTTTAAATTGTGTGTTGAAAGTGTCATCATGAATCTAATGATGATTTTCCACCTCTAATGGTATAAGTGTCACTTACCTTTCAACTGACTACTTTTAGACATCCTCAACTGACTACTTTTAGACATCCTCAATGGACTACTTTTAAACATCCTCAACTGACCACTTTTAGACATCCTCAACTCAGCACTTTTAGACATCCTCAACTGACCATGTTCACACATCTTCAACCGACCACATTCAGACATTTTCCCACAATGTTCACCACTGAGTTGGCTAAATGATACTTTCCCACTATTTCTTGAACATTCTCAAAGCTACTTGGGTCCGCACATCTCACCCAACATAAGTCACTGACCATATGAAACAAAGTTAGTTGTTCAATAAGTAGTGTTAAAGACTCGCTTCAACTCCAATAACACTTGAGGATGTATTGGTTCTCCGATGTCAGATTCATACAGCCAATTTTGAGCGTGCTTTATTGCTGAAACCTCTGTAGCGTCCTTTATGAATGATATTATGTTGCGTTCCATCTGTAACATGGTGTTTAGTCAGAAAGACCTCAATGTGATCAGAATGCCAGTCATCCTACTCAGGGTATAACCTGGTGAAGAAGTTCTTGATTTAAGCTTGTAGGGAGCTGGACTACGAAGCCACGTTAGCAGTATTGAGATTCGTCATGCTATCAATGATGGCTACTATGTACGTGAGTAGGTAGTGCGAGAGGACTAAGCAGTGTTTTGTATTTAATAGTTGCCCACTACACGGACGTCCATGGTGCTTCTCCATCAAAAACAAGACATGATAAACGCCACAATCTAGAAGAGTGCATGATCAGGATGACAATTGACCTTTCCAGTTTATCCATCCATCATATGATGTCATACACAACTACATGGCGTGTAGGATTATGACATAATCGTTAGGTCATGAATAACTCGATTTAGTCCGTCTTAAACGCTTTGGAGTCCGACATGTATGAATTGTATGTCTACTATTTAATAAACATTCTGTCGAATATTTTGTAACTAATTTTACTGGACGCTGTTGCTGCCATAAGGCAGCAACAACACCCAGTCAAATTAGTTTCAAAATATTTAACAACTTAACCTGTAGTTTTCTGGAAATTGATCGATCCCAAAACGAGCGAGAGATGGGTGGGGCATAGCTAAAATTGTAAAGGTCCATTAGAAACATGGCTCAAGAGGAAGAGCGTATCACTGCATATAGAGCAGGCGTCTGACTTCCGAGTCTCTCCTTCAGTCGGTTGCTAAATAGTTTGTGTCGGTTGTGAAGTACATATATGTTGAAATATGTGAGAGATGCCCTGTACAGAAGATGGGCAATTGCTATGCCTCTGCACCATGAGTGATGAGATCTATTACATGTACAGCTCCCAGTCAAATTAGTTTCAACATGTTCAACAGAATGTTTATTAAACTGTACGTTCAAATATCTACAATTCATACACTTTTGTGACAGACTTCAATGTTTGCAATGTTATACATAATTTTGATTGTAGCTTCGGGCAACATGTGACATATTTTATTGTCTCAGTTACTTCTTTTAATACCAGGCCCGCCCTTTAACCTTCACAGACCAGAAATGATACATTATGATGTACAAGGAAAACTGCTGAATATTTTGTAACTATTTTGACTGGGAGCTGGTGCTGCCAATGGCAGTAACAACTTTCAGTAAAACTAGTGTCAAAATATCCAATGGCACACCTGTATCATTGTATTGTAATTGAGACAACTTCAATGGTTAGACGGTTAAGGCAGCAAAGGCTATTGGGGAACTTATTTTCAGAAATCTTGACTGAGTCTTCCTGAACAGTTGTCTTGAAATGTGAATACGGGCATTACACAGGGCTTGAAGTTAAAATGAAGAATCATTCTAGGAAATATTTTTAATCGCTTTATGAACCATTATATACACATAATGAAGAATGGCTTTATAATTTCTTGTTTAATTTTACAAATTATTAAAAAATAGAAACACAGTGACTATTAGGCAGAGAAATCTACGGCAACCATGTGTGCAAATATATCGGTCAACATATCACAGAACAACAAAATTAGTACTACACAATATATAAGAAACAAAGAAAGCAGAACACTTCTAACTTTAGTTTATGATTAAAATAAATATTTAGTATATCATCTATTAATTGATTATATGTTCATGAGACTGGCAAGTGAGGTAACTCATGGGTACAGGAAACAGTGAATGGACATTTCCAGTTTTAGCTACACCCGCCCATTTCTATCTACGCTCCACACACACTTCGCTGTGTTGGAATTGATCTATCACCGAATGCCCTAACTATCAATTTCCTGAAAACTATACAGTAAGCTGTTGAATATTTTGTAACTAATTTGATTAGTTTCAAAATATTCAACAGAATATTTATTAAATAGTAAAGACATACAATTCATATAACAAGGCATAGTCCATCTTCAAATATGTGTTCGTGACGTACTTATCGACGTCATTCACTATGATGTCATTCTACACGTCGTGTAGTTGATTATGTCATCATAGGATGGATTGATAAAGTGGAAAGGTCTGTTAATGTCTTAGACTAGAAAACACTCTATATTCATGCAAACGTCGACTCTTTCACAGACTTCATTATAAATATTTTGTGTTGATGATATTTAATTACTAATAATTTTTTGGAAAAAATTAAAACTGGTTAGAACCAGATATATTAATGAAAGGATTTCAAAAATGTACATCATAACTTTCCATATATAAATAAGTAAGAGTTATCTCCCTTGATGTCAACGTGTACCACCAGATTTAAGTGCCAAGTTATGATATTTCAGCGTCGCTGATTATTGAAACAATATCTAATGTCGAGCCATGCCATTAATATTAGACTGCATGCCATTAATATTAGACTGCATGCCATTAATATTAATTAGACTGCATGTCATTAATATTAGACTGCATACACCTATATAGTTAATCCTTTAACATTCAAGACACCAAGAAATTGCTTTTTACAGTGGTCAGGGGAAATGTCCATTTGCAAACCAGGAGAAGACTATTTTTGACAATTTACTAACCGAGTCAGCTATTCCAATGGTAAATCTTTAAAGAAAAGCTTCTTTTGGTCTGCAAATGGACATTTTCTCTGAGAAAATTTAAATTTTCTTAACAAATTCGAGGGTTAAAGGTCACAAAAAACCCATTTTTGCACAGTGAATGGCCATTTGCGGGCCAACAGAAGACTTATTTTTTTTAATATACCACTGGAATGACTGACTCGGTTATGGAGCCAGTCATTCCATGTGCAAATGCTTAAAAATAAGTCTTCTCTTGGCCTGCAATTGGACATTTCCCAAGACGACTGAAGAGAGAGAGAGCGGTTTTATCCGGATTGACTGTACTGTATATAATCTATGTGTCTATGACATGGCATGTTTTATAGCATTGTTAATCATACATCATAGTCACTATTTATACATGACGAAGCCGCCATAAACCAGCCTATGTACTGGTCTTGTGCAATGTCCATTAGTGGGTAAAAAGGCGATTTTTGAACAATTATCACTGGAATGACTGGGTCGATAAACGAGCCAGTCATTCCAGTGGTAAATTTTCAAAAATCGTCTTCTTTTGGCCTACAAATGAACATTCAAATAGCAAATATCTTAATTTTCTTGAAAAATTTTTAGTCATTAAAGGGTTAAATTTTTTGACATTTTATTCAACCACAAGAACTGACATTCATATACGAATCGAATCAGAACTAATAGAGGTTCAGTTGATTCTAAAAAAGCCAGAGTTCAATTCAGAATCTCTACTAACCCATTCAGGGCATGAACAGCTCACTGATCATAAGAGAGACTATCTATGTAAACCCACCACATGAATGCTAAGTGATTATAGGTTCATATGCACACTAAAATGTTTGAAAATAAGACTTAATATTGTATACTTTTGGAAGTTTAGATGTGCCTAGATGCAATGAAACAAAATAAATCCTAACATATGATGATTTTAAGACACAAATTAATAATTTTTTTAATCTGTGAAATTGAATTAGATGCCATAAGTCAACTTCACAACTAAAAAAATTATATTAATTTATACAGAATGAAATAATCATATGCTATGATTTCTTTTGTTTCATTACATTGAAGTACACAATTTAAGCCTCTAAAAGTATACAATTTTACCTTCAAGAATTTTAGTGTGAGTATGGAACCTTTAACCATTTCACTGACAAATCCAGAAAATATCTTTTACAATATAAAACTTATTCTGTTGAATATTTTGAAATTAAATATGCTGCTGAGTAAGGCAGCCATGTTTAGGCAGCAACAGCTTCCAGTCAAACACATATTAAACAGTTTTCTTATCTTGTTGCTTTGGAAATGAGATACAGAGTATTCATCGGTGAAAAGGTTAATAATGGCAGTGGGATTATTTGACAAAAGTATGCATCCTGACTCCAAATGGTGATTCTCTCAATTCTGTGTTACAGTTCTGGATTTCTAGTGAATCTAAATCAAACTAATAAATAGCTCGTAATTTGATAACCTATAATTTAATGGAAGTATGCTAAGCTCTTTTGTAGAATCGTTTACTCGTGTCTTTAGCATGCTCCAGTAATAGCTGACACGGTGCAAACTGTTCTCCATAAAGTTCCCGGAAACGCTCCATATGAGCAACCAGTTTGTCAGCACCATGAAGGTCCAGATAACGGAATGGACCTGAAGACAGAAGATACATAAAAATATATTTGAGATTTAGAAATTAACAACTAATCATTACAAACTGATTCCAAGATCCTTCACTCAGAATGTGTAAGCATGGCTAGAAAGGTTAACCCTAAAGAAATGAGGAATCCAGTTTCTCAGTTAATCATATGACATCATAATCAGCTACGTCACATGTAGGCTAACATCAGAATAAATTACGTCATGAATCACACGATTTAGTCTGTCACAGACGCTTAATAGTCTGACAAGTTGTATGAATCGTATGTCTTTAGAATTTAATAAACATTCTGTTGAATATTTTGAAACTAATTTGACTGGGCGCTGTTGCTGCCATAAGCAGTAACATCACCCGGTCAAATTAGTTTCAAAATATTCTAAAGCTTACCTGTATAGTTTTGGGCGTGTCAATAGCTAAAAGCGGATTCCTTCATTGCTAACTAAAAGTGGCTTCTACAATCGTCTTGAGAGATATTCATTTGCTGAACAGTATAGGAATATGTTTAAAAATTTACACCTGCAATGGCCGACTCGATAACCGAGACGCTCATTCCTCGTAAATTTTTTTTTAATTGCTCCAAACAGTTCAAGAATTGGATTTATATATGTACCATCATGAGTTGGTTTTTGGGTGAGGCTAAGCTGTGAGTTAACAGTAGGTGGGATGGTGAAAGAATTAGTCGATTTCACCGTTTTAAGGGGGGGGGGGCACAGGAGGAGGGATAAGCATTTTTTTCTGTAGGTTGATTAGGAATGGGAGTTTAATACACAACTCTGATGTTAAGTACAGTGGTACACGTGCCATTGTCTATGATACTAATAAGTACTTGTGATAGAGTTCTACTTAAAAGTGCAAAAACTGTGAGGAAAAAGTGCGATCCAGCCCATGACAGGCGGGAATGGTAATTTAGTATACACATCCTTGAGGGGTGAAGGTTAGTATCAGAGGTAGAGCTATTGTAGCACATACATGCCTGACATTGCCCAGGAGACCCAGACGATCCTAACGTCAACCAGGAAACTTTACATACAAATATTAAACAAGACAAAATAGCTCCCCAGTTAAAGAAATTAGTGTGACAGGCTGATAGTTGCAGATGCTTTTTGTTAGGAAACTTAAATTATTGATGTGTTTGACTTAGTATGATAAGTCACCACCCCTCAGGAACTGTGAACGGGCATAATGTATACACTCAAATAGATAGACACAAAAATAAACAATCGCCGAACTGATAAAGATTATGCTGCTGCTGATCATACTCACCGCCGAGGAATGGTGGGAATCCGAGTCCAAATACTGCTCCAATGTCTCCTTCCAACTGCAGGACAAATATAAAACAGTAATAACTACTCATAATAACACATAATTCAGTCTCACCATACCAAGCTTTGAATGACTGTGGAGACTGACCGCAATATCATGCACATACTTTGGGGTCACAAGGGCTGTCTCCCACCTATGTTTGTTCAACATACCTCCAGTAGAACATGATTTAGTATGCTTGACACACACACACACACACACGCACGCACGCACACACACATTTAAGAATATTTTAGACAGCTTACCAGTGGTATTACTGGCTTGTTACCCAACCAGTCATTCTAGTGTTACATTTCCAAAACATAGTTTTCTTGGCCTGCAAGTGGCCAATCTAGGAGTTTTTACTAACTCTTGCCATCAATGGTAGCAATCACTGTTTTCTTACATACATGTGTATACAGACATTATCAGGGTGACATCCTAAGACAGAATCTGCTAGCATCATACCTTGTGATGTAGGGAGATATAATTAAACATGACAACAAACTGTTTTAACTCTTGAAACTCCAGTGCGGCAAATTCAAGACAACTATTTATAGAATCGCGATATCCTGGGCGGGACGCAGTTTTTGGAGAGGCTAATTTAAGATTATGAGCAATAGGCCGTAATTACATTTTCTTTACTATCTTGCAAAATTCACTCATAATTTTATGTTTTCTTAGATACAGGATTTTATGGTTTGAGCTTCATAGAAAATGTAAACAATGCATTGCTATGGGCAGTCCTCTTTAGCAAGTAGTAAGTTTGGCCCCCTCTTTAATGGAGTCCGATCTCAAAATGCTTGGAGGTGCAAAAATATGAATACACCAACGCTGTTGAATATTTTAAAACTAATTTGACTGCGAACTGTAGTTGCCATAGAATATTCCTTATATCATAAGGAATTTCTATTTTCTGGTTGTGAGGGTTAAAGCTAAATAAAAGTCTGTAATTAGAGTTCTAGACGCACCGGTGAGTTTAGGATTCCTTCTTGCAAGCACATCACAGCTTCATTAACCATTCTACCGACTAACCTTAGCTGAAACTCTTCATCAGTGTGCCTGCAGAAAATATGCGTAAGAATTACATTCAATTGGTTAACTATCTGCCTGCTGAATGTCTGCAGACTACATCTTCCCTGGGGTTTATCTCTGGATAAGCTGACTATTTTGAAAGCAATTTGACTGAAAGTTGTTTGTGGATAAGTCACCAACAACTTTCAGTCTAATTGTTTTCAAAATATTCAGCATAACCAGAGTTATTGCCCATTGAAATTAATGTCTGGAGGCTTGCAGCAGTGAGACAGTTAAAAATATTATTCTGTATTTCTCTGAGCAGAATGACATTCTTTTATCAATTAGTACAATTGTGAAAATTATTTTAAAATACTCAAGGGACGCAAATCTTTAAAAATATATTGCTCACAAAGTTATCTCCCTTGAAATCCCTATAATAATGTGAAAATAAAATGACACATTTTAAAGATATGAACAACAACATAAGGGCGCCATGCAGGAAATCTGTCAATTATATTGAGAATAATTTGATTAAATGTAAGTCGTTCTTGGTGCACACAACATGCCATTTGAATCACTATTTCGATCCATCTTCCGCTTCGTATAGGTCTCGACAAAAATTGTTCCATTATTTACTTACTTGACTTTAGACTCTATGTGATATTTCTTCAGTATTTCTAGTGCAGCAGGATTTTCCTCTCGCTCCTTAGAGCCAGCGGTATAAACAAACACACCTTTACCTGCCTTACGACCTGAAGAACAAATATTTGCTGATTAAATCTGCATTTTTAGGCCAAGAGAAAACTATTTTTTTATAATTTACTATTGGACTGACTGGCTGATTTGATATATTCAGTGATCTAATTTACTATTTCGAACTTATTGCACATTTTTCTGCAGCTGAACACCCATTTTCTCTTATCATGCAGAAAATGTTCAGTAAGTTCAAAATAGTAATTTGGTGCTGTCATAGGTAGAAACAACTTCCAGTAAAATTATTTCCAAAATATGGAGTGGAAATTGAGATATATGCTAATTTATCAGTGAAATGGATACAATACCAGTATGAAGAATGACTGCTGGATTACTTCCTTACCTAGATGACCCATGTTGACGAGATCCTTAAGGACATTGACATTAGCTCCACCAAAACGAGCGCCAAACACCTTTCCCAGGTCCTCAGCAACATGAGTGCCCACATCCAGGCCAACCTCATCAGCCAGTGTAGCAACACCAACAGGAAAACCAAATGATTTTGTCAGTTTATCTAACCTTTTGGGACCGACACCTTCCTGTTGTAAAACAATGAAAAAATAGTTTAGCTGAGAAGAAAATTGTATTCTAGAAGGAAAACCAGAATTATTGTCATCATATAGACTATCCATTTCATTACATAGGTCATCTCCCTCATTTCTGGTCATGCTGCTTATTCTCCTATTCTCAAGCTATCTATTGAGACTCACAATAATTACAAATTAGTGTCAGTGAGATTCTGCTTGCATCACAACTGTCGTGTATGTGACAGGTGTGACATGTTATAGTGGTGACATACCATAAAAATTTGACTAAAGGACGCAGTTTTTGGGTCAAATTACATGTTCTAGGAAGGGTGGTGCATCCTATAATTCAGAACATTCCTTGAGCACATTTTTGGGTTGAAATTTTTCTTAAAAAGTCAGAGTATATCACGGAAATTGAACTAAATGCTACCCTAGACAATTTGCACCGCCTGATGACTATGTTTAATGTATACTCCAAAAAACACATTCGGAAATGAAATTATTAAATTGGGAAGCCTAAATATTGCTTATTCTTTAACAAACATCACTTATTACATCAAAATTCATCCAGAATTTGACATAAAATGGCATCGAGAAAAGATACATGTATAAAACACGTGATTCGCCTCCAATCGCAAAAGATCTTTATTCTAATTAGAGCGAGTACTCGGATATAAATATTCTGGACTCGGGAAATTGCTATATATCATCATTGCGCGATAGGAACTGAATGTTCCCGTACCCGTTTGATAACCAACTCCCGTTAGCGCATAAGATTACACAGCGCCACCAATCGCAAAAGAGCCATATAACCAACTCCCATTAGCGCATAAGACCACACAGTGCCTGCAAATTCAAGAGCCATTATATTCCGTTTTTGTCACGTGATTTCTCTATTTTCAAGGAGACACTTTATTGAAGATACACAATATTTAGGCGGTCCTATTTAATAATTTCTCTTTCACCATGATAATTTTTAGTCACACATTAAACATAGCGCTGAGTAATGGTGATTTTTGATACCAATTAAAAATTTTTTAAAGGTACATTTTTCTAAATTTAACAGCGTCTTGTACTTGAATACAAGAGTTTTTGGGCAGATTTTGGTCAAATTTGGGACAGCGTCCTATATTTGAGGGCGGCCTTTAGTCGAGAAATCACGGTAGGTGGCTTTGTCATAAATGTAACTACGTTGATTGGTTGATGCCACATCATAGCAAGTCCACACATTCACCACTTTGACCCGCTACCCACACCCCTAGGGGCAGATCCACATGTAAATGTCCTCTTACACTTCACAATCATATGGGTAACACACATACCAAATTTGGTTGAATTCTATACAACGGTTTTGGAGGAGTTGCGCTACAATTAATTTGGCCTTTTGACACCTCCCCACTATCTGGGAGCACATACCAATTTGGTGGAATCCCATCCAACTGTTTAGGAATAGTTACAATCAATATCCGCACAGACTCGCACAGGCAGGATGGCATAATCACATTTCTTTGAAAAATGTGGGGATAAAAAATCTGACTGACTGGCAGGCATCCATGATACAGACAGACAGACTTATACTAAGGTAGTTGTGAATCACCTAATAAAATACATAGGCAAGTCGCATCTTTAAAAACAGTGTTTACGTTCACAGTGAAAGTGCTGATAATTTTCTGAAATGAAGCAACTTAAGCCATACTATACTATACATAACATAGATAGTTGTTTTCATGATTCACTACAATAATTGACATATCTGTGAGGTCGAAGCCT
This sequence comes from Chaetoderma sp. LZ-2023a, assembly GCA_034401795.1. Taxonomy (NCBI): domain Eukaryota; kingdom Metazoa; phylum Mollusca; class Caudofoveata; order Chaetodermatida; family Chaetodermatidae; genus Chaetoderma; species Chaetoderma sp. LZ-2023a. The sequence goes on along the minus strand of CM067369.1, from coordinate 56,911,621 downwards.
GAAAATGACGAGAATGCACTGTATTATGTGTGGTATCATGCAAGCTGTTCTGTGACTGATCTCTATGGCTGCAACAATATTTGCTCAGTCAAAGCATTCTCAATTCTCAATATGTCCACCAAAATGAAAATTTTAAATGGTCTATGACAACCATGTTTTATCAAGGATCAAGTTCTCTTGAACAAACTTTAATCACCCTTAGTTATCAATGAAATTAAATCTACTGAGTTTCAGCCTGATCCATAAATCAGTTCCTGAGATGTCATTTTCGAGAACAGGTGGCCACTGGAGCATGTGGTTAATGAGTAGTGTTTTAAATGATTTCTCTCCATTTAAAAAAAAATTCAAGATGGCCGCTGAAAAGATAAACCAATCAAAATTCTGTATCCAAGTTCTGAAGCATATGACTCTAGGGTCCTTCCAACTGAGTTTGCTTGAAATCGGCCAAGTGGTTACTGAGTAGGCTTTTAATCGATTTCCAGAAATCTTTAGAAAATTCTAGATGGCTGCCAGAAGAATTGGCCAAGCAAAATTCTGTATACAAGTTCTGAAATCTATCAGCCTAGTATCTTTCTAGCCAAGTCTGGTTGAAATTGCCCCGGCAGTTAATGATGAGTAGCATTTTAAATGATTTTCCGACCAATGTAGGAAAATTCAAGATGGCCGCTGAAAAAATAGACCAATCAAAATTCTGTAGACAAGTTCCGAAGCATACCATTAATGATGAGTAGCATTTTAAATGATTTTCCGACCAATGTAGGAAAATTCAAGATGGCCGCTGAAAAAATAGACACATCAAAATTCTGTAGACAAGTTCCGAAGCATACCATTCTAAGGTTATCCCAACCGAGTTTGCTCGAAATCGTTCAGCTGTAATGAGGAGTAGCATTTTAACTGATTTCCTGAGATTTTCAGAAAATCCAAGATGGTTGCCGGAAATCAAAATTCTGTATATAAATTCTGAAACCTACCAGGCCAATGTCCTTTCAGCCAAGTCTGGTTGAAATTGCCCAAGTAGTTAATGAGTAGCATTTTAAACGATTTCCCAACATTTTTCGAAGAATTCAGAATGGCCGCCAAAAAAATTGATCAATCAAAATTCTGTATACATTCTGAAGCATACCACTCTAGAGGCCTTCCAGCTGAGTTTGCTTAAAATTGCCCAAGCAGTTGAAAATCCAAGATGGCCGTCGGAAATATTTACCAATCAAAAATCTATATACATGTTCTGAAAACTACCACCATAGTATCCTTCCAGCCTAGTCTGGTTGAAATTGCCCAAGCGGTTAATGAGTAGTGTATTAAATAATTTCCCGCTATTTTTCTGGAAAATTCAAGATGGTCTCCGAAAGAAAAGACCAATCAAAATTCTGTATACATGTTTTGAAACATACCACGCTAGGGTCTTCCCAACCCAGTTTGCTTGAAATCGCTCAAGTGGTTAATGAGTAGTATGGTTTCCAGAATGTTTTGGAAAATCCAAGATGGTCACTGGAAATATTGACCAATCAAAATTCTCATTAGAAGTGTTGAATCTGACCAGCATAGAATTAGTCCACCTACTTTTCGTTGAAGTCGGATCATTTATATTGTAGTGTATTAATGATTTTTGGAAAATTTTCGAAGTATCCAAGATGGCCGCCAGAAAAATTGAGTTCAGGAGCCTACCACTATCGAATCCTTCCAGCCAAATTTGGCTGAAATCGGTCTACGCTTAAATGAGGAGATGCGATATGCTGGACGGACAGACAACCGCCATGGCATGAGCTCACTTGTCCCTTCGGGCCAGGTGAGCTAAAAACAATATAACTTACAATAAATTCAGCAAACAAGTTAAAGTGATATAAACAAAATCACTGATTTCTTTTTTCACGAGAGAATTGATACTTACCTCCCAAACACTCTTTGATATTCCCAAAATATATACCTACACTCAATAAAAGCTCAGATTAAAAAAGTTAGGTGCCCCTACTGGGCAGGGAGTCAGTTGACAGCCGGGTGGAGGCCGGCACCACTCCGCGCATGCGCAGGCTGTCACTTCGACATAATTTATTGGCTGACATAATGCAACTATAATATGCTTAAGACCGAGCCTCTGTGGGGCGGTGAGGCTGGGTCCATTTTTTGGAGGTAAGAATCAACTCTATCGTGAAAAAAGAAATCAGTGATTTCATTTATTTCACTTCAAGAGTATACCTACCTCCCAACACCCTTTGATATTGCCAGAATTCATCAGTGAATTTGGCGGGAGGGAGGCGAGGTCGACAAAACCTGCTCTCCCCTAGGAGAACCATACTCCTTTTGCACTTAAGCACTCATATCTGAAGTTCTGTGAAAAAACACAACCAGGAAAGATAGAACATCGGTTTAAAATCATCGGCTCCAACCCGGGCTACCTTCTGGGCCGTGAAAGCTATTCCTTCGTGAGTAACACCGCAGAGAACAACCGCGCTCCCTGTGAAGGGGTGGATGTTCGATTCCATGGCAACAGCTCCATCAGGAGACCCCCATAGATAGTACTCTTCTTCCCGGCCAGAGATTAAACTCTGGGTCAGCAAAGGAAGCTAACCCAGCCTGGCCAGGAAAAGAGGGTATGGTACCATGAGTGGGCGGCTGCTCCATGTGACCCACAATGCGGGACTCGGCCATCAAACCAATCTCAAGCCGTGATCATCTTTCTCTCTCTCTCTCTCTCTCTCTCTCACCTGAATGGAAAACTGGTAAACCCCTATCATAGAACTCAGACTCAAGAGGCGGAGACTATCTGACCAGGGGCAGACGAAGAAGGCAACAAATTATCTGGTCCAGGAAGCATGCTGCGAAGCAACTCTTGTACTAGGTCCTTAATTGTCTTCTTCATCTCCCCATCATCTCAGCACGGAAGGCCTCCATGTCCGTGGACATGATGGCCTTCCTCATACCCTTTCCACCACTTACACCCTCGCATTCCTTCTTGACACGCTTCTCCTCATCACTCGCCCTGTCCTTCACCTCCAACTTAACAAATTCAGAGAATAAGTTCCCCACCCCACCCACCCCCCACCACTGTTTACAAACATCACATTTACGGATGGGACCACAAGTACTGCATCTAGTACAGACATGGGGAGCAACCTTGGGCTTGAGAAACCTCACTAGTCTTCTGAAAAGTTATAATACGAAGACAATGAGTCTTTAGTCATAGTTTAAAATATTACATAACAGGGAGCAACAGTACATTAAATTAAATTTTAACAAGCATTCTGTAAGTATTGCTTCGCAATACATGTCCCCTACCTGGTGATATAAATCTTTAGAGATTGACAGTCAAAAATTTCATTAAAAATTATAAAACGCAGCTGAAACTCGAACTTGATCTGTAACTTCTCATAACATAGCAATAAACCAAGTCTCAGTTATATGGTGAAAGAGAAGGAAAAAGTCTTGAAAGCTGTTATGTTTGTATTTCATAAGTCGAAAGGTGACATAACTACATCAAAAAATGACGCAAACGCCTGAAACTCGAACTTGGTCTGTAATTTCTCATAATAAAGTAATGAACCAATTCTCAGTTGAATATCTTGAAAGACTGCGAGAACAAGGGCGGAAAACTAATATTTTTCGTATTTCATATGTCGAAAGGGGGCATAACTCCATCAAAAATTTACAGATGCACCTAAAACTTGAACTTGGTCTGTAACTTCTCATAACAAAGCAATGTAGCAATTCTCAGTATAATATCTTGAAAGGCTGCGTAAAAAAGTGCGGAAAACTAATATTTTTTGTATTGCATAAGTCGAAAGGGGGGCATAACTCCATCAAAAATTGACGCATACGCCTGAAACTCGAACTTGGTCTGTAACTTCCCATAACAAAGCAATGTAGCAATTCTCAGTATAATATCTTTAAAGACTGCGAAAAAAAGTGTGGAAAACTAATATTTTTCGTATTTCATAAGTCGAAAGGGGGGCATAAATCCACGAAAAATGGACAAAAATGTCTGAAACTCGAACTTGCTCTGTAACTCCTTATACTAAAGCGATGCACCGATTTTCACTTAAATATCTTGAAGGAGTGCGAAAAAAGTGCGGAAAGTTAATATTTTTTGTATTGTTTAAGTCGAAAGGGGGCATAACTCCATCAAAAATTGATGCAAATGCCTGAAACTCGAACTTGGTCTGTAACTTCTCATAACAAAGCAATACTCAGTATAATATCTTGTAAGACTGCGGAAAAAAAGTGCAGAAAACTAATATTTTTTGTATTTCATAAGTCGAAAGAGGGCATAACTCCATGAAAAATTGACGAAAATGTCTGAAACTCGAACTTGCTCAGTAACTCCTTATACTAAAGCAATGCACCAGTTTTCGCTTAAATATCTTGAAGGAGTGCGAAATAAAGTGCGGAAAGCTGATATATTTTGTATTTCTTAAGTAAAAAGGGGACATAACTCCATCAAAATTTATGCAACTACCATATCCATCGCTCTTGAGTAGTCCATCATTTCACATGCCTCTCCACCATAAATAATAAAGGGACCATGGGGAAGAGAGAGCCGGTACACCTCATACGACGAGCTCTCGACTCTCTAGGCTAAACATGAGTGATTAGAAATTTGATAATTAAACCAGCTATACAAGACTCAGATAACATGTGTGAAGTATATGAAAAAGAATTTAAAAAATAATTTAAAGGCAATAAGTTGTATTTATAAAAGGATTAGCTTTATTCTTATTGGGTCATATTCTTAACACTGAAGCCCTAGTAACTATATTTCAAGACAACCATAGTGTTGATTATTTTTACAAAGATTTCACTGGAGGTTGTTGCTTCTTAAGGCACCAACTGTAACATTCAAATTAATTTTTAAATATTCACCAGAGTATGACATGCAAAGAGTTACAGAGGATATGAGAAATATGTATTAAACTTTAATTTGCACTGGGCATATACAATTGAATGTAAGAATTTATCAGAAATAGACAGAAGTATTTTGAAGTATTTGAAAATACTCAAATACATTGACAATGCATTTAAATACAAATACAAATACTTTTACCTTAAATACTTTTCAAATACAAATACTTTCAAATACCTTAAAAATGTATTTAAATTACTTCAAATACAAATACTTCTGTATTTGACACCAGCCCTGGTAAGTATACTCTTGAAGTGAAATCAATTATAAGGGCTTCGTAAAAGTGCCACGTGTAAACCTGACATTTATGTTCATGAATCAAATTTTGCGTCTTTGAAATAGAAGATTTAAAGCTGATGTTAAATATGTAATCAGGTTGTAGTTTCATCCAAGATGCAATACCATGTTATGAGGTCAAGTTAAAATACTATTAGAATGTTGGTAACGGTATTCGGATCTAGACAAATAACTGTGCTGATGTTTCCCAAAATTCTCTGAAAATTCGCAAAATTCCCTGAAAATTCTCAATATTCCAGCGGGAATTCACCAGCTTCAAAATTTCTGGTAATTTTGGAACCCTAGCCTCATCCATTTCCAGGGGGAAGGGTAATTCTGATTTGCTGAAACAAAGTCGAGCATTAACAAGTTCAAACAGGCTTATAAATCAGACTATACCAAAGTAATGAAATTAAAGACATGCTAATTACTAACCTGTAGAAGTCTGATAGACTCTCCAAGCATAGGTGCCAATATTCTGGTTGTGTAGAAGCCTGGACCATCTTTCACTGTAATAACCACCTTACCCTGTTTCAGGCCCACATCCACAGCAGAGGCTGCAACAGATGTTGGTCAATTAAAAATGCTATATTCAATACATTAATAATACAAGACATAAATATGCAACAACAACCTTCACTAAGACTGTTTGTGAATAAATAATTCAGCAGCTTTTATATCCAGATATGTGACGTCAAGACGAATGGAAGCCATCTTGTAAGTTGCTGTGATAAAATAGTAATAATATTTCGGCACCCACCCTTCCTGTATTGTTGTTTTGAAATGAAGCACTAGGATTTGAATGTTGAAGAACAAACTGTTAGATGTAAATAAATCTAAAAACAATATGAATGCCTAAGCAGTGAAAAGTCATTTAATGGTTTTATTTAATGGATCTAATATTTACTGCATAGTGTTATACATATAGCCTAAGGTGCTCTGATTATTTAGAAAATAATTTGCATAAAAGTTACTGCTGCCTTGGTCAGAAATTACTTTCATGTAGAAAGTCAAAATATTCAGACTACTGGTACATTATTTTCTCAGACGACATCAGATGACTGTGAATAGAAAATTCCAGATAAAATGCCACGATGTAAATGTGGGCATTTACGCTTGATTAGCTCAATGTAAATATTACCTGCAGTATCTTTCGATGTTTTGTCTGTCAAGATAATCTCAAGCAATGGCATCTTGTCCACGGGTGAAAAGTAATGCATCCCAATTACCTACAAAAGTGCACAAGAATAATCAGTTAAAACATATATTTACAAACATTAATAAAACATTGCTCATGTATAGGTTCTGTCAACAATCCACCACTTAACAAGAGGCCCATGGCTCTCAACCCTATGCTGTCTAGGTTCTTGAACCTACATGCTCTATTGCTTAATTAAGGGAACGTCAAGAGATCTTGTCTAAATAGTTAAGAATCATACACAATATGGTGGCAAAATATTTTATTATTGGCTCCAACGCGCAAACTATATTTTCAAGAAAATAGATCAGATCGATCTAGTTCATTGATGGGTACAAGCTAATGCTAGTATATGGTTACATACCAACCATTGTCCAAGTTAGAACAGTTCTGTATATGACGAAACATAAAACCAAAGTATTTCTTATCATTCCCCAACTGGCATCAATGGCAGAAAATCTGCCATAAATTCAGGGTTTGATATCATATTCATTCCAGAAAGTAGGTTTAATAATCACTCAACAGATGCCAAAGAGTGCTGACTGTTTGAGATAGAATCAGGTCACTTTCATAACTTGAAGATATATTAAATGCCACTATGAACATTTTGACCAGATTTGTTGTTAATCAGTCTATAAATAACAAGGGCCCAGTTTTCTCAACCGATTGGACTAGTGAACTTAATGCCTGATCAGTGAATTTAATGACTTGGCAGAAACCATAAATGCCAAAAATGGATTTATGTGAATTGGCGACGTTTGATGATTGTGACAATGTTCTGCAGCCACTTGCAGCATTGTAATATGCATTAACGTTAGCAATTAATGTGATTGTACATGTACTTTGATTTATACTTGAAATTCAGTAAAAGTAAATCTCAAACGACCGCATCCACTAAAATATTGACATGATTTCATCATTCAAATAAGTTGACAAATTTAGCTGGGTGCTTCCATATTGAAATTTACGAACCAGTAGCCATTGGTAACAAGGAATCAAGATCAAAACAGCCTCAGTAAATCATTCACTTCCGGAATTCCCAAAATGCAGAAACATGGAATGCCAAAACCCAGGAACCAAGTCAGTGAGCCACAGGCAAACGCACCCAAGATGTGACTATTATTTCCACCGGACAGATATACAGATTGAAGGAGAGAGAAGGGGGTGGGTGGGGTGTCATCTTTACAGATAATCTGATTGCCACGGTAGCAGCATAAAAAATGTAGTCCTCTGACAAGTGACATTTGATTGTGATATTAGTTAGAAGTCAGGTTAACACTTTCACAGATGAATTTCTAATATCTATGTTTCAAGGCAACCATACAGGAAAACTGTTCAACATTTGAAATTATTTTGACTGGAAGCTGTTTGGCAGCAACCACTTTGAGTCAAATTAATTTCAAAATATTCAACAGATTAAGTTTTATAGCGTAAAGAATATACTTTTTCCGGGATTTGTCGGTGACCGGGTTAAGATGGATAGTCAGGTATATGCTTTATTGGCATGAATTACTCTGTCCTAGAGTCGACCTGCTTACCTTTTCTGGTCTCTTGCTAGCTTTAGCGATGTCTGTAATTGGCAATGCTGATGTGTTAGACGCAAATATACAATGCTCAGGAATGTGCTGTAAAACAAATCATAGAAAAATTATTATTATTATTATTATTATTACCGTTAAATTCTGTGTATATTGCGCACTTTTTTGCTCAAATTACATGTTATAAAAAGCTACTGTGCACTATATAAAAGGATAAATATTTGTCACATTTTTTCCCTCAGAATCGCAAAATTCAGAGCTGAAAATGTGATTTTATGGATCGGGAATCAGTTGGGAATAACGATCGCGTTCTGACATGTCTATAATGGTACTATCTCAACTAGATCGTTGAAATGTCTTACTACTGTCTAAATATTGTGTTATACCTTTATTAAATATCATAGTGTTGTAAAATGATCAAATAAACCATTATTCAACTTTTTTACAACGTCATTGTTTCCTGTAATTTGTTCTAATTTATATCTATAAAGGGAGGTTACTGTTGTCTTCCCAAGTTGAACATAGAGATGTTTAAAATCCATAGACTGCTACACAGATACGGACATAAATGTGTTAAAAAAATATGATAGGGCCAATGTTTTTCAAGGTGACCTAGCATTTATATAGATATAGAAAGGAATGTGCTAAACGGCACAATGTTTTGACCAATCGGCGGGCAGGATGATGATTATGATTGACAGGTTAAGGTTAAAGGTCACAGCCTTCAACGTACGACGAAGTAACTATGGAAATGAAAAGATGAGAATAGAAAATCATTTCAAATTGAGGATAATCCAATTTATTTAACAAGTGGCCCAAAGGGCCTGTATCCCTCACCTGGGCCATAAGCATTTCAACTAAAATGCTCTTTATTAACAAGATTGCCACCAAACCATTTATCCGACAGTTTCGAAAATTGCAAAATTTGAGATCAGAATACCCAAAAACGCATATAAAACCAATTTCGGCCTCAAAATCCATTAAATAAAAAACCCAATATGGACGCTAAACATGCTATATTTTGATTGGCCCATGGTGTCCAGATTTTTTGACGGATCAACTTTCCTTTAACAAACTTTAATGGCCCTTGGTCCCTAATCATGTCTGCCAAATTTCGGCCCGATCCCTTCAGCGGTTAAGGAGAAGTCATTTTCGCTACAACTAGGTCAACCAACCAATATGGCCGCCAAACCATTTGACAAATCAAGTTCACTTGAACAAACTTGGTTCAGCTCTTGCCCTAAATCATATTTCATCAGGTTTGCATCAATCCCAGTGGTTTCGGAGATTTTTAAAGACGTTTCTAAAAATAGGCTAAAATCCAAGATGGCCATCAGCCCAATTGCCCGATGGGCTTTGTTTGAAGAAACTTGAATCTCGACACCCTAAGGATCCTTCCTGTCAAATATAATTGAAATCGGCCAGGTAGTTCTCGAGAGGAAACCATTTAAAATTTCCCATTGCTTTAGTATGGGAGCTTTTGGCGGGAAAATGATCCAAGATGGCCACCAAACCGTTTATCCGATAGTATCAAAAATTTCAAATCTGAGCTCAGAATACCCCAAAACACATCCAAAACTAATTTTGGCCTCAAAATACATCAAATAAAAAAATTCAATATGGCCACCAAACACACTATATTTTGATTGGTCCACGGCGGCCATGTTTTTTGACAGATCAACTTCACTTGAACAAACTTTAATGGCCCTTAGGCACTAATCATATCTGCCAAATTTCCGCCCGATCCCTTTGGCAGTACTGGAGAAGAAGTCATTTTCGCTACAACTAGGTCAACCAAGATGGCCGCCGAACCATTTGACCAATCAATTTCCCTTGAACAAACTTGGTTCAGCTCTTGCTCTAAATTATATTTCATCAGGTTTGCATCAATCGCCCAAGCAGTTTCGGAGAAGATTCTTAAAGACGTTTCTAAAAATCAGCCAAAATCCAAGATGGCTGCCGGCCCAATTGGTCGATCGGCTTTGTTTGAACAAACTTGACTCTCTATGCCCTAAGGATGCTTCCTGCCAAATATAATTGAAATCGGCCCAGTAGTTCTCAAGAAGAAAACATTAAAAATTTCCCATTGCTTTAGTATGGGAACTTTTGGCGAGAAAATGATCCCAGACAGCCGCCAAACCGTTCATCCGACAGTTTTGAAAATTGCAAATTTGTGATCAGAACACCGCAAAACACATCCAAAACCAATTTCGGCCTCAAAATCCATCAAATAAAAAAATCCAATGTGGCTGCCAAACACGCTATATTTTGATTGGCCCATGGCGGCCATGTTTTTTTTACGGATCAACTTCTCTTGAACAAAGTTTAATGGTCCTTAGGCCCTAATCATATCTGTCAAATTTTGGCCTGATCCATTCAGCAGTTCTGGAGAAGTCATTTTCACTACAACTAGGTCAACCAAGATGGCCGCTGAACCATTTGACCAATCAAGTTCCCTTGAACAAACTTGGTTCAGCTCTTGCCGTAGATCATATTTCACGAGATTTGCATCAATCCCATAAGTGGTTTTGGAGAAGATTTTTAAAGACGTTTCCTAAAATCGGCCTAAATCCAAGATGACGGCCGGCCAAATTGGCCGATCGGCTTCGTTTGAACAAACTTGGATCCCTATGCCCTAAGGATGCTTCCTGCCAAATATAATTGAAATGGTCCCAGCGGTTCTTGAGAAGTTGTTTTAAAAGAAAAGTTGATGGACGAACAGATGGACGACGGGCGGTCGCCACGACATAAGCTCACATGGCCTTTCAGGCCAGGTGAGCTAATAAACAATGCGTGGAATAAACTAGATTATAGCACTATATTATAATATATTATTATGATGATGATGATGATATACTATGATATATTATATAAAATACGATATGACACTGACACGATTGGAAATGTTGGGAATATATTAATATGCTTCATGCCATCTGATAGGCATGGAAGCTGGATGGATGATTCGTGCCATCTGATAGGCATGGAAGCTAGATGGATGCTTCGTGCCATCTGATAGGCATGGAAGCTAGATGGATGCTTCGTGCCATCTGATAGGTATGGAAGCTAGATGGATGCTTCGTGCCATCTGATAGGCATGGAAGCTAGATGGATGCTTCGTGCCATCTGATAGGCATGGAAGCTGGATGGATGCTTCGTGCCATCTGATAGGCATGTCAAGCTGGATTATTTGTATTAAATGTCTATTTCTTCATGTATTGCTACATCGCCCTCAAACCTCAGGAAATCTTCCTCATCGTCACTTGATAGTATATCTTGTTGTTCTTCTGAATCGTGGTAGTATGCATCTCGTTCGTCTTCATCCATGGGGGTGGTCTCTGTCTGTGCTTGGATCCATCCATAATGCGTCGTCTTCGGTCCCGTTTAATGCGTTGGATATTGAACATTTCTTGAAAGAATGGATGATAATATTCTTGTCAAGCTGTGTCTAGGCATCCACTATCCACTGACATATTGTTGGCAGCTCGGGCTTGCGCATTTTCCATCCCGTCGTGAACGTGTGGCTTCCGGACATCATCCACTCATTCCATCTTCTCCTTAACATGTCCTTGATTGGTTTGTTGATGCATACATCGAGTGGCTGAAGCATGCATGTCATGCCACCTGGTATTATGGCGATATCTGTGTTGTGGTCCTGTGTGAGATATTGCTTCAATTCCGGTGTTCTGTGGCATCTAAAAGTGTTGAGGACAAGCAAGATCCGTTTCTTTCTTAAACCTCCTGGCTGATTTCCCCAGATGGTCTTAACCCAGTCTTTGGTGTTTTCGTTATCCATCCACCCCTTTGGGTGTACTCGCACTATGATGCCTGGTGGAAATGTCTCTTTCGGCATGGTTTTTCTTTTGAAGATGACATAAGGTGGAAGCTTCGTGCCATCTGATAGCCATGCCAGCATTACTGTGAATCTGTTTTTCTCATTTCCCGTGATGACGATGTTAAGTCTTAGCTCCTTTTTTTCTACAGTTGTGCTGTAAGGCAGATCAAATGTTAACGGCGTCTGATCTGCATTCCCGATGCAATGGTACTCGTTTTCTTTTCTTGATGATGAATTTCTGGAAATTCAGTAACCTGTCCTCGAAGTCTGATGGAAGCTTCTGTGCTATCTGTGTATGCCGGCAGACGGATAAATGATTACTGGCCATGAATCGATGTCCCCAGCTTAGTGATGCCTTGAAATCTGCTGTTGATATCTTCTGTTCCTTGGCGATTATTCAGGCTTTTAATCGGATTTCTGTTGTGCTTACACCTACACCTCCGTCTTCTCTCTTCTATCCAGGATACTAGCTTTGCTTCTATCTCTGGAAAGGCAGCAGCCCAGCCACGATCACCTCGCTTCTGCTTTGGCATGGTTTGAAGTTTGTCTTTCATTTTTCTCCATCCTCTAATGTTGCTCTCACGCATAGTAAACTGGCGCTCGGCAGCTCGATTTCCATGTTCTTCAGCATAGGCTATAATCTTCAACTTTTCTCCAGCAGTATAAGACTTTCGAGTCGGCATCGTGAATATCAGAATAAGTACGTGTATGTAACGAATTATGATTGGCAGATTTGTGATGATGATTAAAAAATTCAAAATATTTATAAGCCAATATTTTCGGTAAATTGATTCATGTTATTGTATTGTATTGAGTAAAGACCACACATTGATCAATTACTTTATTTAATTGACATTCAAACGTCATCCACTTACCCCCACCCCACCCCCACTCAAACCCGACCCACAATTGATCACTGTCGATTTTGTAAACGTCAGGCGGTCAGCTCTATCACCTTTGTTTATTGTACTTCTGACCGCGTTAATCCACCCACCCCGCCCCACCACCTGACTACACTGCCTGTGAACCGAGTCTTGAAACCACTCATCTACTGCGTATATGATTGAACAAAATCGCATGGGCTCGCCTTTGATATAGTTATCAAGTAATTACCGGCACTGTTAGAGTGAGCCAAAATGGATTTGAGATTTTTTAAAATTAAAATCGATTTTATTCTCAAGTATCAGCGCACAAAACTCATATTTTATGAATTGAAACAAAATAAATATCCAATTTTTTATGTTCTAACGACCATTTATGTTAATGAGCTCTGCTCAAATCAAATTCGGATTCTAGCCTGTGCTGATCGAAATTATATTTGTATTTTTATATCATTCAATAAAGTTTAACACAAAACATTTGCTAAAAGTGTAGGCGAATGATATTCCCATGATTAAACAACAGAGTAACGCACGCCACAAACAAGATTTTATAAGGAAAGCGTATTCGACACGCGCTAAGTCATTGATTTTTTTTTTATTATCAGTTTTCGTTCACATGTCTCAATCTTACTGCGCACTATACATGAAAACAAAGTTTTTTCAGGCCGATTTTGGTTAAATTTAGGGGTGCACACTATGCACGATAGCACAATATACGCCGAATTTAACGGTATTATTATTAATATTATTATTATTGACCTTTAGTGAGTGAGCTATAGCTATTAAACTTGTTGCTGTTGAGCATAATCAGGCGAGTTATCTCCATTTTTACCATTTAATGATTGAGATTCTACTGAATGTTCATTTGAAGACCAAGAGCAGGCCTGTGCTGTAATATTTCCAATAGTAACCAATAATAGGTTGCCGTATATTTTTAAGGAGACATATGGTAACCTAACCTTAGAAAGCTCATTGATGTCCATACTAAAATCAACAGATTACGGTAACCTGTTTCAGGTCCCCTAAAATAAATTAAGGCAACCTCATGGAGAACATTTTCAACAGGTTACCATAAAAGCACAGGCCTAAGGAGACAATCTTTGGAAATTTACAACCGGAATAACTGGTTCGGTTATTTGGCCAGTCATTCCACATACATATTAAAAAACAACCATCTATTTACCTGCAAATGGGCATTTCAGAAAACCACTATAGAAGCAATTTTTGTCTGGCTTGACCATTCAAAATCTAAATCTTGAGATTGTGCATTACAACAAATGTTGTTTGTAAGTTGATTAATATGCAGATCTCACAGAGTTAGCTCCCCTGGGCTCTATTTGACATACATTCAATCGCACTAAATGCTGGAGCTTTGATAATCATGTCAATGCCCGTTACCCCTATGAGCATACATGTCATCCATATTTGTAGTCACATGACCATTTCATATATTCAGTTATAAGAGTTACTAGTGACCCAATGGATAGATCCGATTTGTCACTCACGTATATAAAGTCATAATCAATTATGTCACATGCAGGCTGACGTCACAATCAAAATGTGTAATGGATGACGTATACAGAGCTCTGTCATGAATATTGAAGTCTGTCAAGTGTACAAATTGTATGTCTTTACGATTTAATAAACAGTGTTGAGTGTTTTGAAACTAGTTTGAGCAACAGCACCCAGTCAAATTAGTTTCAACATATTTAACAGCTTACCTGTATAGTTACTGTGATATTAGGATTCTGTGAATTCAGGGATCAATCGATCCCAAAACGGGCAAAGCATGGGTTGAGCTAAGTTAGAAATGGGTCCCTCTATAGCCTATGACATCATTAGTAACATGTGTGGAAGCTACATTATAAAGATTCCATTAATAAAATGAACATCAACTAGAATACAAAGGCTGTTGAACGTTGGACAAATTGTAATTAATTCATACTAAGTCGAGAAACTGTCCTACCTTTTCGACCTCTTGAATGACTTTATGTTTAATATTAATGTCTTCAAATACTGCCTCTATCACCATATCACACTTGGAGAAATTGTCATACGTCATCGTGGCATCGACTAGTGATTGAATTCTTTCTTTATCTGCCCTGAAATAGAGACAAATGTACATCTGTGCTGTTATTTAGTACAATTTTGAACACATTGTAAATCTCCTGTTGAATATTTTGGACTTAATTTGATTGGAAGACATTGCTGCCAAAGGCAGCAATGGCCTCCAAACAACTTAAGTCCAAAACATTCAACAGTATGGTTTTTGTTTTGGAAGAATTCTACGGTATTTTTTAGCTGTAGTGTAATAACTACCACACATTTAACTCTAACATTACACACAAGACATGACAAATTCTTTGATTTATGAAATATTCTGTTGATTATTTTGAAACTAATTTGACTGCGAGCTGGTGCTGCCTACATGCCAGCAACAGGGTTCAGTCAAATTATGCCCAATAATGCGTTTGACGGGTTTTGACCGTTTAAAAACAAACATGGACTTACTTGCTTATTTTCTTTTTCTTCATTTGTCCGGCAAGTCCTTTTTCTACCTGTTCTTCACCTCTGCCTACACCATCAGCTGACATGTCCTTCATAATGGTGTTGAGCCCCTTATCTATGGACACCTGTACAATGCCAGCACCCATCAATCCAGCACCCAACACCGCTAATGTTCTGAAAAGAAACATGAAAAACAACCATCTTTACCAGTCCCAGCATGACTCATTACTGTACAGTACAGATCATAAATAAGTTAAAATGTTTCCAAAACAAAAACATGTTAGTTAGTACAATTTTGAACATGATATAATAAATGTTCTGTTAAATATATTGGACTTAATTTAATGAAGCAGCAATGGTTTCCAACAAGACAATACATGTATATTCAATGTGCAGTATCTCTGGACACGTTGAATATTTTGAAAACAAACTGACTGCACAACAACTTTCAGTAAAATTGTTTTTCCAAATATTCACCATATCGAGAGTTGAACACTTGGAAAGTGTAGTCTCCAAAAATTCAGCAGGCAGATAGTTTTAAAAGCAGAAGCTGAAATCTACCATGCAGATTTAGACAGCATTGTATGTATGATTACTGTATTCTGTGGTTGTAGTAGTAGATACATCCTACAGCTGCAATCAGTCCTTCGCTTTTGCCCACTGTGTCTTGTCCTGAGCCGGCATCATTGGAAATTATGCTGTCTAGCCATCGGTGTCCAGTGATGGTGTGTAGGGGTCTGCGGTAGCTGGCATCAAGTTTGTTTAGAGCTGCCTTTGGAGCTGCCCAGCTGCTACAGCTATACAGCATCAAGGATACGCAGGTTGCATGGTATAAACGTAGCCTTTTTATCAAGGGTATCTTTGATCTACGAATCCATATAGCTTCCAGGACTGGAAAGCTTTGTTCCCCATGACACACCATGCAGTAATGCCAGCAGTACTGCAAAGCAGTGAGCCCAGGATTTTACTTTTCCTCCATGATTCGCCACTACAAAGTGGATCGTCATTTTCTTTAGTTTCATGCTTTGTAGATAGGCATCTGCGGGTGAACTCTGTTTTGGATTCATTCATAGATTCTCAATTTTTAGTTTGCTTGCAGCTATTGGGAGAAATTCGTTAAGGGGTTTCTTTTCCTCGTCTATGAAGTCCACATCGTCAGCATATTCCATCTCTAGCGGTATACCCAGTATTAACACTGGGGATGGGGGGGGGGGGGGGTTTGATCTTGTGGAACTTTCCCGCACGGATGAAGCAGCAAGGTAACAGGTGAAAAGCACCAGAGATAGACCATTTCCCTGTGGGGAGCCGATTGATGTCTCAAACTCTTCAGACTTCATTGTCTTGATTCTTACTCTCAGCTTGGTGTCTGCAAGCAGTAGCCTCACTAGTTGCTGCTCACCTTCATTGCACCTAGCCTGGTGTAGTATATCTAGGATTTTTTAGCGTTTAATTGTGTCGAAGGCTCGTGACATGACAATGCCCATTTTGTGGAAATCCTAGTGTTTGGACATGACTACCGACACTAGTATGCGTTGAGCCCATACAATGTCGGCGCAGCTGCGTCCACGTTTTAAGCCACTTTGACATGATTCAGTGAAGTCATCGATCTGGTCTCGGATGCAGCATAGAGTAACATATGGATAGGATTTTCCGTATGCTGTTGAGGAGCACAATGGGCCACAGATTGGCTGGGGGGGTCATGGGGCCAGGTGGCTTCTTGGGCTTGGGTAGTGTTATAAGGGTGCCTTGACCTACAGCGTCGATGGGAAGGTGGTGCATAAAAGCTGAGTTCATTAGGTGTCTGATCGGTTTTGAGACATTGCTCATGCCATCAGGTCCAGATGCATGTCCATTTTTCAGGGCTTTAAGTGCCTTCTCAACTTCTGCTGTTTTAATTGGTGTTAGTAATGGCCTGGGGTCTCCTGAGAACGGGTGCAAGGGCTCATCATCGTTGTCAGTGAACTGTTCCTTGAACCATTCTCGGATCGCCTCGGCTTTTCCCTGGTCAGTCCCGAAAAATTGTCCTTCAGAGTTGTCTACAGTAAGTGGTGGTGTGTAATCAGTAACGCTCAGGGCTCGGGCTGCCCGAAACATTTTGTGACAGTCATCCATGGCAGTGATTTCATCTTCTAGGGAGTCTGCTTGTTGAATAGCAAATCTTTTAAGCGTTCGCTCCCGGCGTAGTTTGGTGCGGTCTTCACTTTGGCCACTTTGATAGATGCGCAGCCGTAACACTTTCTGTTCTGCTGACAGTTTTACTAATAGAGAGTCATCCGTATGCCTAGTTTGATTGTTTTTAAGAAGACGTCCTATGGCATTGAGGATTCCATAGATTTCAGTATTTTGGTTAGGGTTTCATTTGGATCGGAGCTGACATCGATGTTAGCTATCTGCTCCCCGAGGGCTTTTTGTATGACATTTGAGTGTCAGTGCCACTGATGAGCTTGGGTAGGCTGTGGGTGACTCTACCATCTTGCCTGGTATGGCATTTATACATTAGGCGGAGATCGTTCATCTGAAGGCGTGTAATGACCGGCTTATGGTCAGAATTGAGATCTCTGCCTCCATAGGAATGAGCATTCCGAAGTAGGGGATTTGCCTCTGTCTTGCATAGTATCAAGTCTATTTGGTTGAAGACAGCTGAACTGTAGCCTTAAAACCTTTTGGAGCTTTGTGATCAGCAATGTGTCTGGTCCATGTTGTCCGGTGATGTCCATTGCTGTTGCGCATCCCCTCTCCATACGATCCCATACATAAGCCAAGCCCTGAATTTTTGTCCGCAATTCCGAGTTTACCCAGCTTGGAGTTGAAATCTCCACACACGAACAGTTGCCATATAGTTGGGATTGTAATGGTGTAGCTCAGTTCTGCTCAGAAGGAATTTAATAATGCTGGATTCTTTGGCTCTCGTTAGTTGGGCCATATTCGTTGACAATGTGACACTTAGTGGTGGTGTGTTTTAGCGTAGTTATAGCCAGGTCGATGAATGCAACGTAATCACAGACGTATCCAAAACTAATGACATGGTCCAAGACCCTTGGTCCGATTACGAAGACTAAACCCCGGTATATGGCCTGTTTTTGCTCCATGAGTAATAGCTTATGGCTTGTCTGTAGTTGCTGCTCTGAGTTTTTAGCTACTTTAGTCTCGAATGGATGTAATATCGATGTCATAGTGTTCAGTCTTCACCTAAGGTTTGCACTCAGACCACGTACATTCCACGTAGCTATGGTAAGCTCACGGGAAGATCGCGTCATCCGCGGATGTCGAGCACAGTTTCTTGTTTGAAGAAGGTTAGACATAATCAAAGGTGCCTTTGTATGCGGATGTCAGCCCGCAATCTTTAATGACTTAGTAGCCAGCATTGCTTACCATTAATCAATATGGCACGGTTTTCACCATTTCATAGTCAAGCCGGCCACAAACACTTTCTGCAGTGGTTGTGAAAAATGACTGATTATAGAGATAATTTAAAAAAAATTAACACAGGAATGATTAACATGATCTATGAACATTTTATGTGTAAAATTTGTATATAGTATGCGTGCATACATCTCCTCAAGCACAGAGATAAGGTGGGAGTGTCCTACCAGTTTAGTAGTATTAGCAGTAATAGGCATCTCCTCAAGCGCAGAGATAAGGTGGGCAAGCCCCACCAGTCTAGTAGTATTAGCAGTAATAGGCATCTCCTCAAGCGCAGAGATAAGGTGGGCGTGTCCCACCAGACTAGTAGTATTAGCAGTAATAGGCATCTCCTCAAGCGCAGAGATAAGGTGGGCGTGTCCGACCAGTCTAGTAGTATTAGCAGTAATAGGCATCTCCTCAAGCGCAGAGATAAGGTGGGCGTGTCCTAGCTACCAGTTTAGTAGTATTAGCAGTAATAAGCATCTCTTCAAGCGCAGAGATAAGGTGGGCGTGTCCTAGCTACCAGTCTAGTAGTAGTAAACTACATGTACATTGTCAGCTGAAATCTGGTGTATTTATACAGGCCGAATGTCCGTAACCACTACCTTGTCACATGTGGGTTAACTAAAAAATTCTAATGGTCACTAGGTTGGCTAGACCTGCCGGTCATCCATGTACATTATATATGTAAACATATGTAGTATGCGTGCATGTGTCTCCTCAAACACAAAGATAAGGTGGGCATGTCCTACCAGTCTAGTAGTAGTATAGCAGTAGTAAGCATCTCCTCAAGCACATAGATAAGGTGGCCATGTCCTACCAGTCTAGTAGCAGTAATAAGCTACATGTACAATACCAAATGAAATTTGGCGCATTTATTTCGCCCCAACTGTCAGCTAGGCGGGTTAGGCCTACCGGTCATATGATGTAAATATGTACATTGTACATATATTTCAGGCAGGTTGGTTGCAAATATTTACATCGTTATTTTCACGGCATTAAGAGATGGTACATGATCTTATAGGGTCTATGAATTGTTTAAGATTGAGTCTGTATTTTGCTTTATTGTTTGGGGTGTTTTTTTGTGTTTTTTTAATGTGTTCTTTTCATAACTGTAAACCGTACTGTGCTGATTAGCCGTAATGGCATAAAAAAGCAATAAAGTATTGTATTTTCAATAAACTATACACCAAATCACACAAAACGGAAAAAGCAATAAAGTATTGTATTTTCAATAAACTATACACCAAATCACACAAAACGGAAAAAGCAAAAGGGTAAAAAAGTCAAACATCCACAAAAAAACACCCAAACAACTACAAGCACTATTTGCACACCGCGCAACCAATGGTGTTGTGGAAAACAAAGGTTGAGATCGACAATAGGTCCTGTACGGGCCTCCAACGTCGCAACAGATGATCATGATGATGATGATAACTGCTCCAGTCATTTCAGTTAATAATTTTCAAAAATAATCTCTTGGTCTGCATATTAACATTTTCTGTAAGAAGATTCAAATTTTCTTTAAAAATTTCTACCATTAAAGGGTTACATGTAAGGAATTAAATGCATAAAAAGGCAGTATTTTTTTTAATTTACTATGCGCATTACTGCTTGGTGGTGAATTACCTCCCTTGGGTAGTCTGTATGAAGCATCAAAGCATCTCGAACATCTAAATATCTTCATTTCAATTCAAACCTAGAGAGGCTGTGGAATATTTGAAAACTACACTTGAATTTAGTTTCAAAATATACATCAGAAAATCTCTTATAATAAATACTCATCGTACCCATTCTGTAGATAAAAAACCTTGCGTTGCAACAAACCCAATGCGTTTCAAATGATTTTTTACGTACTCAACTGGTTTCTGTGGCTTTCCGTATGAGTTCTTCTTGCAAGCAGTTTGTCCATCAAATAGTCCGATCAGCGCTTGAGATTCAGTCGTCATGGCAAGCGTACCAAATTCCTATTAACAAAAATACAAACATTTCCTATAAAACTAGTTTGAGAAGTGGTGACCCTATACATGCAGATAGTGTGTATATGTATGTGTATGTGCGTGTGAGTGGAAGGTGCGTGTGAGTGGAAGGTGTGTGTGTGTGGGGGGGGGGGGGGTGCGCACATTCCAACAAGAGGCCCAAGGGCCTGTGACACTCACCTGGACCATTAGCATTTGAAACATTTTCATTTAAATATACATGATTCTTTACATTAAAACAGATGACCTCCGAAAAAATTGACAATCAAAATTCTGAATAGAAGTTCTAGAGCCTACCACGATAGACGGCATCTAGTCAAATTTGGTTGAAGTATGTCAAGCAGCTAAGGAAGAGTAGCATTTTGACGATTTCTGGTAGATTTTTCATAAAATCTCAGATTTTCACCCAAAAAATTGATCAATCAAAATTCTGAAAAGAAGTTCTACAAAATTCCTGAAAAAACCCATCTGGAGGGTACATGTAGCAAGCAGCTTAGGAGCATTTCAGCCAAATTTGGTTGAAATCGGTCAAACCGTTAAGGAGAAGATACAATTTGACAGACGGGCGGACAGATGACCGCCATGGCATAGTCTCACTTGGCTTTTCAGGCCAGGTGAGCTAATAAATGTAGCACATACAACGTATGCAGGCTATACTACAAGCATAAGCATGTGGCCTGTTTCACTCACCTGCAAGATCAGTACTTGAAATGAACACGAACAATTAAAAAAATTGAGGTTGGAAATAAAAACATTTATGTATGAAGCTGAAGATATATTTATCATCTAGTTCTGCTTAGATCTATGAAGTTGTTGTGAGGGAGGCGAGACAGAGATAATGCTATTGCCAAACAGTAAAGATATTGCCAAACAGTAATGCTATTGCCAAACAGTGATGCTATTGTCAGACAGCAACACGATTGCCTGATCAAGTGAAGCTGATAGGACAGCTTCAAACTGGTGTCAAAACATTGTTTCTTGGAGAAAATCAAACACACAATAACCTTTTTATTGAACAAGAAATAAGCAATATTATTATAGGGTTCTGCCTAGGATTAAATTAGCACCAGTTTTGAGGCAGTCCACCCAGGGACTTGTGCGGTGCTCACGATTCCCATTATTTTATTATGAAATCTTGATACTCTAAAGTGACCTTTGAGTTATCATTGGCCTATTTTACTGATATTTTAGACAGTTCTGGAAAAAAATTAATTCTAAAGAATTTCAAATCTGAATTCATAAAATAGGTGAAAAAAATTGTGGATGGAAATGATAATTTAGTCATTAGCGCAGGTCAGAATTATCGAGTAGTGGCCAAACCCGTTCAATGCTGACCAGTGTGGGCAGAATGCTAATCATTCTATAATCGCCTAAAACTAACACTACATTTTCAATAATAACCATACCAATCTACTTCATTATCATCACCACCTTCTCCTCAAGGCTGTTGAGCTTTACTTGTCCTTTTGTACTTCAAAGCAATTTTGGCTTACATTTGTAAGTTTCCGGTGAAGGATAGTGACATAAATACGATGGATATACATATATGTACATATACTCATATCTAAACATATACAATACTAGACATTTGATAAGTATATAATTGTTATGAAAATTGATATTGACAACAGTATTCGTTTATAATGATATTATTACAGGCACGATATGGGTTTCAATTCACCTTTCCAGCGTATCCATCCATTATCTGACCTTGTATCATGTCATAATCAGCTACGCTCGTGTATGATGACATCACAATCATTATGTCAGAAAGGGTTCCATATAGACCGTTATCAAATCTCAAATAGTCTGACACGTTGCATGACTTGTACGTGTTAGTAATTCTTTGCTATTTAATAAACAAGCTGTTGAATATTTTGAACCTAATTTGACTGGGCACTGTTGCTGCCTTAGGAAGCAACAGCACCCACTCAAATTAGTTTCAAAATATTCAACAGCTTATCGGTGTAGTTTTTTGGAAATTGATAGTCAGGGTGTTCAGCGATCGATCGATCAGAACACGAGCGAGGTGTTGGTGGAGCTTAGCTAGAAATGGGCGGGGCATAGCTGAAACCGGAAAGCTCCATTGAAAGAGTTTGCAAAGATGCAGTGTCACTGTAATGTATTGAATGTGACCAATTGTAGCACAAATATCCACACATACCTCTGCCTCTTTCTGGTATCCCACTTTGTTACTCTGTTCTATTCCTGCCCGTACAACCTGCAAAAACATATAGCAACTGATGGCTTATAGGGGTCATATCAGCAGTGAACAAACCAACAAAATAATGGCCACATTGTATTAACCTTTTAATGGTCAAGTCGCCCAAAACGGCCTCGGAATTGGTCTTGCCAAATATCCATTTGCAAGACAATCTGAGAACACAATTTTTTTTAATTTACCCCACTGCTGAAGACTAAGTGTTAGGCATCAAAGTGGCGGAGGGGTGTACACATCATGGGTACCAAGCCAGGGACTTGGGGTCGCTAACCACAGCACTAAGCATTACAGAAATCATCTTGACAATTAATTATTGTCATGATTAGAGCGAATGCAAAGAAGAAAATATACCATTAGAATGACAGGCTCAGATATTGAGTCAGTCATTCTAATGGTAAATTCAGAGAAAATAGTCCTCTGTTGGCTTGTAAATAAATATTCAATAGTTAAAAGCATTGGTCTTCTTGAAAGATTCTGAGCTACCTTTAACACTAAGATTTTTTCAAATTTCAGTTTCCCGAAGAAAATGTTTTTTCAGACATTTTTTTCATTTGCAGACCAAGAAGATTAATTTTGAAAATTTACCTTTAGACTGACTGGTTCGGTACCGAGAGCCAGTCATCCACATGGTAAATTTTCAAAATTAGTCTTCTCTACATTGTGTAGGTCTGCAAATGGACATTTTCCAAGACCACTGCAGAAGCTGTTTTTTGGCTGGATTGGGTGTTAACTGACTTAGGTTGAAACTCAATTATCTCTAATAGGTCAATCTAACCGAATGTACTATCAAGTTCTTAACTCTACTTCCTAATTCAACTGCTTGCTCATTATCTCCACATTTTTCAAAGAAAAGTGGGGATCATGTCATGCAACCCGTGTGTGTAGAAAATCGATTGCAACGCATCTCCTCCGAAACTGTAAGACAGAATTCAACCTAATTTGGTATACGAGTTACCCATATCGATGTCGAGTGCATGAGCACATTTACATTTGGTACCGTCCCGAGAAGTGGGTGGAGGATGGGGGTTAAAAGGTCAAAAGATTGATTGACTGCAACTCCTCCGAAACCATTGGACAGAATCCAAACAAATTTGGTGCGAGTTAACCATATATCAATGTGGAGTGGATCATTTACATTTGGCCCTGCCCCCTTGGAGACAATTGGTTGTGGCTCTAGGTAGGGTGGGAGATGAGGGTACAAAAGTCAACAAATTAATTGTAGTACAACTCCTCTGAAACCGTTTTCCGGAATTCAAACAAATTTGGTATGTAAGTTACCCATATTAATGCAGAGTGCATGAGCACATTTAGATTTGGCCTCGGCCCCAGGGGTGGGTAGGGTTAAAAGGTCAGGAAATTGATTGTAATGCAACTTCTCTGAAACCATTGGACGGAATTCAACCAAATTTAGTGTGTGAGTTACCCATATAAAAGTGGAGTGGAGGAGCACATTTACATTTGGCACCGCACCCAGGGGGTGGGGATGCGGTAAAAAGGGTGGGTTGTGGGTGGGTGGGGTGTTAAAAGTTCAAAGCGGTGAACGTGGAGATATGCGATGATGCGTCATCGACCGACCCATCGTTCACTTATTTTTTTTAATTGATTCAAAAACGTGCAAAAGGTTGGCAGCACTTAGCTAGAAATGGGCAGGGTATAGCGAGATATGGATGCCTCTACATGTATTTATAAATAGCACTAGCCATGGCAATATACTACTGGTCTCAGCCTAGCATATACGCGTTCATTAAAACACCACGATACGGACATGTAGTACTACATTTGTACCTCTATAATCTTGAGTGGAGCTGGATAAAGGCCACCAGTTTGCTTCACTACACGATCTTTTATTTGCTTAAACATGTAATTTCTGCCAAAGCTGTATCCGAGAAGCATGTCCATGATCTCTGCAAGACGAAATTAGGCTAATTAGCAATAGGTGGAAATTGCCCGTCATTCTGAAATATACTAGGAACAGAATATGCAGCAGGTGAAAAGAGCAAATCAGCTTAAAAATAAGATACTAGACTGCTAAACACACTCCACTTCAGAATAAAGATGTATTAAAAAGAGATACATGTACATGGTATAGGTCAACTCATTACCAGCGCGCCTGTACATCACTCTAACAGGAATTCCGCAGAATTAAATGTCTCACCGGTCTCCTCTTTCTCACAATGACCGTGTGACCTCAATGTCATCATGTTGATTCCAAACATTATAGGTAATCATGTATCCAAGCTAAGTTCCAATAATTTTAACCAATCCTGAAATATAAATGTAAATGATTCACTAAATGCAAAAATTTAATGTTAGAAAAGGAGAGGCCAAATAGCAAGGTGAAAATGACATTGACCGTAGACTCCACTATCTTCATGCATGCTGGTTTCTTAACGCATCGGCAAACATATGTCCAAGTTTAGTTCCAATAGGATTAAGCACTCCTACAACATAGGCAAAGATGATTTGCTAAATGCATAAGCTTAACGTTGACGAAACCATCGCCAGAAAAGTAAGACATATGTCTCACTTTTTGCTTCGCAGGAGAAAGAAAAATAGTAGATAGAGAATTCTGAGCTGAGCCAGCCTTTTTAATGGGAGGGATGTCGTGGGCCAAAAGCGAAACCTCTCAGCTCCAGGAAAATGTGAGTTATCATGCTAGACATACAAATGGAGAGACACAGATAGATATGGCTACTACATTAGTTTTGTCACACTTTGTGAGATTAACTATGCTATTGAATACCACTGTAAATTGATCAGTAAGATTTTCTGGCTCAGAAGGCCCCGCAATCACTGGAAATACCTTTCTCTATGTAGTAGGTAGCAGTTTTATTCAAAGCCTTCATATTATTAAAAATAAAGAATAAAGAACAAAACCAAACAAGAAAAAATTGTTATTACAAAAAAACAAGGAAATTTACACAATTTTAAGGTTTTTTTGCATTAAAAAGCACATTTTCACCCAAAATATTGGACCTATAAAGATGAATTCTTCGAAAGGCACATCTGCGTATCATAACTGAGGCATACACCAATTTTCATTAAAATGTCTGTAGTGGTTCTGTATATAATGTATTGATGTTTACGAGACATTGTGGATGGACAGACAGATGCAGTGTTTACTATAGGACTTCCACACTGGAATTAAGAGATTTATCAGGCACATATTCATTTAACCGTTTCTGTATTCCATTGGCCTAGACGTGTGGTTCAAGAAAATGTTGACAGACATGGATCATGGATGGTTGCCAATGCATAAGACAGTTTGGTTTGGGCTGGGTGAGCTAACTAATCTCAGTTTCAAAGTTGATTTCTGTCGTCAACATGTGAGCTGAAGTTATGCTAATGATCATATGCAACATAGAGTGCATGTACATGTACTTACTATCTTGCATGTTCTTCTTTCTGGGTGCAGACTTCAGGGTGCCATTTGATAAATCTCTGGAAAACAAATACACAAATAGGAGGAATAATAAAAATACAGTTACATATATCAAACTAAACATATGCACAAATAACAGAATACCTGGCATAAATCTGAGAATAAGAACATACATGTACATGCAAGACAGCTCCTCTCATGTTCCGGTTCTCCTAATAATGTTGAAGAGGCAAATGTTGGCCACCTTTTGACTCATGCCCTGTTAGGAAAAAGGTTTCCCTTTAAAATTATGTTGCATTGCAGTTTAACAATAGGCACAAGGGTCCTGTATCCCTCACCTGCAATTATTCGCCACTGGAACAAACAAACAAAACGAGATGACCACTGGAAAAATCTACCAATCTAATTTCTGTGAAGGTTTAACCAAGTTTTATTAAAATTGGCCCAGTGGTTGTAGTTATAATTTTTTCAGAAAATCCAACATGGCCGCCAAATACATTAAATTCTTTTTGATATAATGGCGGCCCTTTTTCTATGTATCAACTTTCCATAGACAAACTTTAATGGCCCATAGTCCTTAAGAATATCTCGCAAATTTCAGCCTGATCTGTTTAGTGGTACTGGAGAATAAGTCGCTTTCAGGAAAGCTAGGTCATCCAAGATGGCCGTTGACTTGGTTCAGCCGTTGCCCCTGATGATGTTTCATGAGTTTTGATTTGATCCACTAAGCAGTTTCTGAGATTTTTAAAGACGTTTATAAAAATTTGCCAAAATCCAAGATGGCTTCCTTTGAACAAACCAGGATCCCTATTGCCCTAAGGATGATTCCGGCCAAATATACTTGAAATTGGCCCAATGGTTCTCAAGAAGACATTTAAAATTTCTCATTGCTTAAGTATGGGAGTTTTAGTGGGAAAACGCTCTAAGATGGCTGACAAATTTCACAGAGCAAAGGGTTAACGAATAGGTGGACCCAGTATGTTAGCACTTAATAAGCCTGTCACTCAAGTATATGACATATCAATGGACCTTTCCAAGTTTATCCATCCATCATATGACATCATAATCGACTAAGTGACGTGTGTGATGACGTCATAATAACACCATCATGAATGACTCGATATAATCTGTCTTTAATGCTTAATAGTCAGACACGTTGTATGGCTTTACTTTGAAAATGAGATTTTGAGAATTCAGGGTTTAAGAACATAAATCGATCCCAACATGCACAAACCGTTGGTGGTTTAGCTAGAAATGGATCCCTTGATTAAGTGACAGCAACAATGACTGACAGAAGATGAAATTTATACTGAATGTGTCAGATTCATTTATGCAGACACTGTTCATAACAGAATTTTTAAATTACATGTATGTACAGAACCAACCATGGCATACTCAATTATTGCTGGATGTAAAATCATGCTTACCTCGCACACTGTACAGATACTTCCTCTAAATACTGAAGAGTACCTGCTTCTGGTGACATCAGGCCGGGGCCTGTAAGCAAAGAATAGTAGCTACAGTCAACTCATTACTATGCGTCATAACTGGGATTGATTTTATTTCACATCAAACATGATTATATAAATAAAATACAGAAATGTGTGTGTGTGTGTGTGTGTGTGTGTGTGTGTGTGTGTGTGTGTGTGTACGTGCATGCATATGTGTGTGTGCATGTAGCACGCACAATTTACAGTAAATATTAACCCTTTAATGATCAGGTCGATCAAGTGTCCTTTGCAGTGGTCTTAGGAAATTTCCATTTGCAGACCCTACAAATGCAGGGCCTTTAACACAGAACATCAGAGTAGACATTTAAATCAACAAATATCTCATGTAGTTAATGTAAAATATACACTATTTAAACTGGCTTGATGGTAGAATGCAGGAAATGTCAATTTCCCTTTCTCCGAGATCTAACAATACTCACCATTCTGTTACTTCTGATATACAGCTGGCCCTGACAGCGGCTCTAGGATTATAGACTTAGAAAGCTTTACCGACTCCTGGGAACCGGGTACTCGGCTCCCAACTGCCGAGTACCCGTTTACCATAGAGCTCATATTGTTTGCATAGCCACCAAACAAGAGAAAACTATGGCTTGCCTCCGTGGGGCTGGGAGGCTGGGTCCGTAACAGAATGGTGAGTATTGTTAGATCTCGGAGAAAGGGAAATTGACATTTCCTGCATTCTCCTTCGATCAATACTCACCATTCTGTTACTTCTGATATACACCAGATTTGATCAGTAACCTGGTGGGAAGGGGCAAGCCATAAATGCTAATTTTGCCCCTTGGAGAAAGATTTTAGACTTCAAACTTGACTAACGGAGACCTAAAAGGACCGTCAAGTTCACGGAACCGAATCACATTCGCGTCACAGCCTCCCCCCCCCCCCCCCCTTTTCCTCCTAAGAAAAGGGAGAGAACTAACGAACATGTATCTCGCCTGAAAACACCAATATGCCAAGAGGGTTAACTACTCCCTGCATATTCCATGTATTAGCCTGGGAATGAGCATGAATATATAAGATGAATGAACATGATACATATACATAATACAAAAAACTCTCACTTATTGAATTACCT
Organism: Chaetoderma sp. LZ-2023a; assembly: GCA_034401795.1. Lineage (NCBI taxonomy): Eukaryota > Metazoa > Mollusca > Caudofoveata > Chaetodermatida > Chaetodermatidae > Chaetoderma > Chaetoderma sp. LZ-2023a. The sequence continues at coordinate 56,882,915 of CM067369.1, read as the reverse complement.
TATGATAACAGGACTTCAGACGTACCGCCTCCAACCATTCACCGGTTCGGCCATCAGTGACACAATCTGGTTGACATCCTCTCGCCTGACCATGCCTGCTTTAGGTTCTTTTCTTACCGAAGTGAAAAAAGGGGAAAAGCAGTGTGGTCACTAACTATCGTTTCAAAACAGCTAAAGCGAGTGGATTGGCTGAGTCTGACATATCCCTCATATAGTAATCCGTAAATGAGGACTCACAGTGCCATTGTGCAACGGCCATGATGTCCTCTAACGGAACACCATTGTAAAGGGCGGTCGAGGCGGCTATTCCTCTGACATCGTGTGCCCTTACGCCCTGCACCTGGTGCCCAGTCGCCATCTCGTGAGTAGTCTGAATGCAATCGACCACCCAACGAGAGATAGTATCCATGGATGCGGCGCCATAAGGCTTTTTATGGCAGATCCACAGATGTCTATCGTTCGACCGTAACGAGTCAGTCCGTTTCTTGTACTTAGTCAAAGCACGGACCGGGCACCAGACACTGTCATCACGATCAAACCTAGTTAACTTCGGTATAATGATCGGTTTGCCGGGATATCTCAAAGATTGGTTCTTTGACATAAATTCTGCTCTTGGCAGAAGACGCAGACCTTCTCCAGAAACAATAAATCGGTTCCTCTCTGCCGAAAGCGCATGGATCTCACTGCGCCTTCTAGCTGAGGAAGCTGCCAATAGAAAGACCGCCTTTAGAGTCAAATGCTTTAGACTAGCCGAACGCAACGGTTCGAAAGGGTGCTTGGCCAGTACATTAAGCACTAAAGATAGACTCCAGGCTGGAATGACTACCGGTTGCCTCGGGCGGAGATTGCTCATTCCCTTCAACATCACATTTAACTGGGCCACCTCTGGACTATCCCTGTTGGCTAGACAAGGGATAACTGATGCCAAAGCTGACTTGTATCCAGCAACTGTGACGGGAGCTAGTCCTGAAAAGAACAGCTCACAGAGAAAGTCTGCTATTTGCTGAATAGTGGATTGAAAGGTATCAATACCCTTTTCTTCACACCAGTCTGCAAATCTGTTAACCTTGTTGTTATATGACTTGAAGGTTGACCTCCTTCTCGCAGCCGCGATGAAATCAGCAGCCTGTCGAGAAAAGCCTTCCGACGTGGAACGTTGTTTGACAACATCCACGCAGTCAATTTGAACATTTCGGGACGCTCGTGTAGGAAGCGTCCCTTGGCCTGGGAGATTATGTTCGGAATCTCGGGCAACTGCACAGGATTTTCCACCAGCAGATCTAGAAGATCCGTGAACCACGCCCTGTTCGGCCAATACGGCGCTATTAGCAGGACGAGACACGGTTCCTCCCTGACCTTCACCAATACCTTCGGTAGAAGAATGGTGGGTGGGTACGCGTAAGCGTGCATCCCTCTCCAGCTTATCGCCAGAGCGTCTGTATCGACGGCATTTGGATCTGGAATCGGCGAGACATATGTCATGATTTGAGCATTTTCCTTTGTGGCGAACAAGTCCACGTTGGGTTTGCCCCAATGCTCAAAGATCCGTCGCAGAACCGGAGGGTTGAGGGACCATTCTGTTGGCAAGATTCTCTGTCTGCGAGACAAAGCATCCGCCAGAATGTTCAATCGGCCAGGAATATGAGCTGCTTTCAAAACAACCGAGTAATTCCTGCACCATTGAATCAAGTGCCACACCCTGATGCACAGGGTGGGCGACGTGGTCCCGCCTTGGCGATTTATATATGATACTACTGTCGAATTGTCCGACCGTATCAATATCACCTTGCCCCTGATCATCGGAAGGAACTCTTCCAACGCCAGTTCCACTGCCATCATTTCCAACAGATTGATATGCAGCTGACTCTCCGGGAGAGTCCATGTGCCCGAGACCTGGTGTTCTCCCAGGCAGGCACCCCACCCTTCCAGCGATGCATCCGTGTAGACGGACAGCTGGGGGTGGGGTAGGTGCAGCGAAACCCCTAATAGGAGATTCTGACGCTGTTTCCACCAGAGAAGATGCGATATTATCGGCTCCAAAACTGGCACCAGTTTTGACAGGGGTTCTGTTCTCTGTTTCCACAGAGACATCAGATACAACTGGATAGGCCTTCGCATTAGAGCAGCGTACGGGATAACCTGCTCCATGGAGACCATCATGCCCAGCATCTGAAGGAACCGCCTCGCTTGAATGTGGTTTCCCACTCGAAAACTCCTGAGGATGGCTAACAGAGACACCACTCTGGGCTCTGACGGGTAAACCCTGCCCTCGTCGAGGTCGAATCGCATCCCCAAATAAACGAAATGTTGAGTGGGCGTCAACTCGGATTTCTCCTCGTTGACTATCCAGCCTAGATCTGAAAGTAACTTCAGAGTCAGAGCAGTATCCACGTTCAACCTGGCTGCCGAGTCTGCCTTGAGCAGCCAGTCGTCTATGTAGGTGTGTAGCGCCACGTTCTCTTTTCTGAGAAACGCTGTCACCGCAAGGACCACTCTTGTGAAAATCCTCGGAGCTGTCGACAGGCCGAACGGGAGAACTGTAAACTCCCATACTTGATTCTGAAACGCAAATCTCAGAAACCTGTGCCAACTCCGATTCATAGGAATGTGGAAATATGCATCTTTCAGATCGATCGATACACACCACATTCCTTTCCTCAATCCCGCCATTACCGACCTCGGCGTTTCCATCTGGAACCGAGGTGTATGGATAAACCAATCTAATGGCCTGAGATTGAGTATGGGTCTCAATCCCCCTGTGCTCTTGGGGACAAGGAACATGTTTGAATAGAAGCCTGGAGTGTTTCGGTTTGCTGGTTTTATTGCTCCCTTCAGAAGCAAACCCGACACCTCCTTTTGAACGGCTTCTAACTTGTCTGGCTCCCTTGGTACGGGTGTCCAGACAGGTGCCAAAGACAGATTTTGTGGTGGAAAGTCCCACCACTCCGGCATGTAACCCTGGGATAACCATCCCAGGACCAGACTGTCTGACGTCACACCTCGCCAGGCCTCGACGAAACGTATGAGCCATCCACCCACCATAGACGCCTCGACGTCTAACGGGGTTGTCCGGCTCGCAGTCCGCCACCCCCCCCCCCCCTTTCTTAACGAGAGAGAGTGAGAACCATTTCATTCTAGGCACGACGGGTATAACTGGCACCGCTGTTCCTGTCGCACAGGCGCGGTCCAGGCGGATATGAAGGGAGCTTTCATACCCTCAGGTACGCTTCGGCCCCTTCTGTCCGCCCTTTGAGGCCTTACCCTTACCCTTCCCTTCCCGCCCCTAGGGCGGTCAGGAGCAACATTGGGGAGGGTAGGCGCCCCTACAACCTTCCTAGGCTTCTTCGCCGGCGGCGGCTCTGAAAACCCAGCTGAAGCAGAAGTCGCAACAGGCCTGGCTTTCGCCTTGCAATTATGCTTCTTCTGCTTCTTTGAAGGTTGTCCCGTTAGCGGTTTCCCCACAGCCCCTAGTGCGTGCGCTTGCCGCACTAGCTCTAGCTGTAGGTTTACCGCTAACCGATTCTGCGCGATACTGGCGGTGTCCTCTAAGATGGCCTGCGCTTGGCCACCGAAGATGCTAGGCCCTGTCAGGGGCGTCCCAAGAAGACGCTCCCTGACTGCCGTAGCCGGACGCATATGGTCAATGACCATTTGCCTCCTGGACTTCGTCACTCGCGCTTGCACCCTTGCCAATGCGTCCATTGACAGCACCAAGCCGTCATTAACACATGAAAGCGCCACAGGTGGCACAGGGTGGCCTGCCCCCGCTTCAGCCCACACCGACTGAAGGAGACGATAAGAGTGGTTGACAGCACTCATAGCTGCCCTCACACCCTCATCACATAGGGACAGGACTTCTTCCTGGTGTACTTGGGATTTATCCACTAGTGCCGGACCGGGGCCACCCGACCCGGCACTCTGGACTCCCAATACCCATCGGTCATCCTCCGTGACCGACGGGACTACACCATACCTGTCGTATTCCCCCCGCGGAATACGACATCTTGCCCGCACCTCCCTGGAGGCCGCAGGGAGCTGACCCTTGGTCATTAGTTGTTTGCTATAAATAGCATCCAACAAATCTATGAACCGTGGATCCAGTCCCACTGACTGGATCCGGGCTGCGGGCAAAATCCCCATCCTAATCGACGCAACCGACGGACGGGGCGCATCTTCATCGGCCGTGGCCGAAACCACAGACGGGTCAACCCTGGCTAGCCATGCCAGAGCATCCGACCAATCTACCTCCGACGAAGACACCCCCGCAAACACGTCACCCGTTGACGTGCTCACGGGTCTGCCAGCCACGGCCTCCCGGCAAGGAGCCACGGCTGACACGCCAGGCACTCCGCTACCACACGGTTCCGCCGCCACCCCATGGAACACTCCGGTCCATGGGGTAGGTCCGCACGGAAAACCGTATGGACCCGTAACAGTCGCGGAACCGTAGCCGGACACGGGCGCCAATGGCACCCCACGTCCGGCTGCCGGACCAGGCGAGATAGGTGAGTACCACGCCTGGCCCGGCACACCCGTTCCCGTGATGGCTGGTGACAAACCAAGCCGCCCGGAACCGGTGCACGGTAACGGATTGGCCTCAGCCGCAGGCGGAGCCGCTGACCTGGCTTGCGCCAAACCAGACAAATGGAGGCCGGTTCCGTCCAGGACGGAATCAATCTCCATATTCTCCACCTGCGGCTTCACGGGCCGCAGCAACCTCTCCTCCTCGGCCTCCTCGTCTTCAGACTCCGAAGAGCCGTCACTAGACGAGTCAACCGTGGAGCCGTCCTGGCGGACGGCTCCCACACCTGACGGACCGGCCACCGCTACTGGACCACCCGGAGGTGGCCGCAGAGAGACAGAACCAGTCTGGCCAAAGCCAGACGGGACTGCCAGGGGGCCGTACGAGACGGCCCCCTCGGTAACCAGTCCAGAATCCTGTCCGAGGACAGGATCCGTACCAGGCATGGGGAGAAACTGCCCCCCAACCTTTGGTAGCAGGGACGACACCAGCGTGGGCAGAACGCTATGCAGAAAACCCTGCATAGCCGGACCAAACCACGCCGGCGGTGCCATCTCCGCCACCTCCAGCTGGGGACGTGGAGCACCCCCCACCGGCCGAACCGGGCGCTCCACGATTTCGTCTCGGACCGCCTGACCCCGCGTCAGACCCAGCCAAGTCCTTCTGGGCAAGGAACTTAACCATCATTTCGACGGACCACACTGCACAAACATTACACCTATGATCTATATTACACAGGGAACACCTAAAACAAGCATGGTCCTTGAACATTACACGGACAAACTTATGACATTCCTCACATGATGGCGGGGCTGGCTTGGCCTATAAAATAAGCACAAACCTACAATAAACAAGCGGAACGAGACCCGGATGGAAGGCAGACAATTAATTTTCAAATAATTTTGACTCATAAATTAACCGTAACCTCCCCGCACCCCACCCCGCCACGTTACAACAACGATCGCATTGATTATGACGACAAGAACGCGGCGGGCATCAAACACACCCATATTAGATCCTCCAGGATGTGTAACGGCTCCAGGAATCATATCGCATAGCATTCGGGGTATATTTACTAATCAATATAAATTATACTCCTAACGAAAGCAGCACGATATGTGAAGAAAACAACAAAATGTATAACAAACTGCTGTATCACACGGTAAAACCGCAGACCACGCATCTACTCAAGAATTTTGAAAACCACCGATCATTGCAAACCGATCGTGATCGCTCGTAAACTTGATCATTCTAAAGTTTCCAGTACCATTTTTAGTACGCAGCACCCAGAACAAGATGCGCGAATTAATGAAAAATTTTTCTTCACATAACATCCGAGCGACCGGGTGTGACGTCACCCGCTCGGATTCTACGGAGAACGACGTCAGCCGATATTCGTGTTAGAAATACCGTAGCAAACACCTATTTTCATATCTGCCGATCGCCTGTTGGGGTTTAAAGAAGGCGATCGTCTGGCATATATCATTGTTAGCACACGTCCCAGATTCTATGGGGTCAGAAATTGGAACATGCGACACAACGAAATTTAGAGACCTAAGTCTTTTAACTATGGATAATAAAGAACGATACAACCTGGTTATCTTCAGCGGTATGCTCCATAGTCCTTAGTTAATCCTTTCACGAACACACAAACTATCACAAATTAAAGACTTAGATCTTTTGTTTCACAAAAAACCCACTAAAATCCTTAATGCAAAAAGCATGTATTGCTCTTGTTGCTATGCAAACAAGAATGAGCTCTATGGTAAACGGGTACTCGGCAGTTGGGAGCCGAGTACCCGGTTCCCAGGAGTCGGTAAAGCTTTCTAAGTCTATAATCCTAGAGCCGCTGTCAGGGCCAGCTGTATATCAGAAGTAACAGAATGGTGAGTATTGATCGAAGGAGAATGTCGCACCTCCAGCTGGCCAACTGAATAGCCGTTTTAGGCACCTCAGGTAACACTTTGTCACCATGAGGTATGTTAACCGTTTAATCCTAAAATTTCTTCAAGAAAATTTCAATTTTGTCATAGAACATGTCCATTTGCTGTTATCAAGCCAGTTATTCACATGGAATATTTGCAAAAATAGTCTTCCCGTGGCTTGGAAATGGATATTTGTCAAGCCCATTGCAGATGCCATTTTTGGCCAGCTTGACTAATGTTAAAGAGTTAAATTCCTCAGACTGGACAGTGTAATTATTTATACTTGTAAGTACAATTAACTCTAATCAGTAGTGAATCGCATGCATGCCGAGCAGGCAGATCACAGATAATTACCTAATGGACTGATAATGACATCAACAAGTCCCATCCTCTTGGCTTTAGCAGCACGAATTGTCCGGCCTGTCAACATCATATCCATGGCATTTGCCAAGGAAACCTACAACAGTCAACATTTATACAGACTTACGGTTTAAATTACAGGTTACTGAATGAGCCAAGAATGAGCTGGGAAAGGTACCTATCACATGTCTTCTTTACTGGTGATTTAGTACAGTTCAGAAATACCTTTATATGTTTCCAAAACAAAATAAAACACTAATATTTTGAACATGATTGGAATGGAAGACATTGCTGTCTTCCAGTCCAATTATGTTCAAAATATTCAACAAAACATTTCTGACATTGTGTTCAAAATTATACTAATGTGCTGTTTTCCTTTTAGAAACATTAAGTTATTTCTGAGCTGTACTGTAGTAGTGGCATTACTGTATACTGTTACCAATCAACATCGTTTCCAAGTTCCCTTTTCCTTTCCTTTAAACACAAGTCCAGTCTAATAAAGGGAGGTAACTCTTGATGGTGCATTGCAGTTAAGTTAATTCAGACCATGGGAGGTAACATTACTGACTCGCTTTGCAAACACACAGCTCCTATTAGCAGAGATTCAATATAGGACAGTGATAAATTTAATTGAGCAATTATCGATTCAGCTCTCAATACGATTTCCTTTCCATTCTGATCAGTGGAGCGTGAGCAGAGGTGTATCACATTACAGTCAAACATAAAACAGCTGAGCGGATCATATAATGACAGATTTCATAAAGCTGTACTCAGAGACATCGATTCTTTGCTAGTCATTCAACCGTATATTATATGTCAGCACGTGCTACTGTAAAGATATAGATTGAGTGTAACACGATACAGAAATGACAGTAAACTACAGGAGCCGACATTAACCCACTACTAGTTAATGTTGGTAAAGAAAATCTAAATTTCTGTTTTTATTGAATATCTATTTGAAGGCCTAGAAATGACCGAGCCAGGTATTCCAGTGGTCAATTTTCAAAAATAATATTCATTTGGCATGCATTCAATAAGAAAATATTTAGATTTTATGAAAAAATTTAGTCATTAAAGGGTTATCAAAGATAAAGTTGTCTATTCATACAAGGTTTACACCAATTCAGACACGAATATGTGTAGGACAAGATGTTTTCTATGGCCTGTACTGTATTGTCCATTACAAACAATACCAATTTTACCAAAATTATATACAGTATCGAGGTTTACTGATTATGAATAGAATGTGACAAAATATGTTAAGAGATATAAAATACTGAATTACCTGAACTGCATATTTAATATGCATGACATTTTGGTGGACGATGCTGCTGTCTACAACAGGGTTTTTTTTTACAGAAACATCTTCCACCAGTTCATCTGTTAATCTGTTAATTTACTTCGAAAATTTCAAATTTTGACAACAGAGCGGTAAGGGTTAAAAGGGCTTAATAGGTCTTATTATTTCTGTGCTCCATCGACAATGATTCATTTATTCTTGGTGGGGACCGTTTGAGGGTATATACCACTTTAATGCACCTTAGGACATATAATTGACCTTTCCACTTTATCCATCAATCATATGACGTTATAATCAACTACATGACGTGTAGAATGACATCATAATAAATGACGTCATTATGGTGTCATGAATGATGTAGATAAGTACATCACGAACGCATATTTGAAGACGGGCTATGCATTGTTATACGAATTGTATGTCTTTACTATTTAAACAAACTTTAATGGCCAATAGGTCCTAATCATATCTTCCCAATTTCAGCCTGATCGGTTTATCTGTTCTGGAGGTAATTTTTGTGAAAACTCAGGTCATCCAAGATGGCTGCTGAAGTAGTTGGCCAATCACCTGTTTCCTTAGATGATGTTTCATAAGTTTTGAATAATCTGCCAAGCGGTTTTGGAAAGAATTTTAAAGACATTTCTAAAAATTGGCCAAAAGCCAAGAGGGCCACTGGCCAAATTTGCCGATTGCCTTCCTCTGAACAAACTTTGATCCCTATGCCCTAAGAATGCATTCTGGCAAATAGAATTGAAATTGTTCCAGTGGTTCTCGAGAAGACATTTTAAATATCCTATTGCTTTAGTATGGAAGTTTTTTGTGGGGAAAATGATCCACGATGCCAGCCAACCTGTTTATCCGATATAGTTTCGAGTGGCAAATTTGAACTCGGCATACACAACAACCTATCTAAAACCAAATTGGCTTCAAAATCCATCAGATAAAAAAATTGAATAAGCCTGCCAAATGTGCTACATTTTGATTGCTGCGAGACAGCCATTGCCTAATCATATCTCTCAACTTTCAGCCTGATCCATTTAGCGGTTCTGCAGAAATCGTTTTCACGAAAACTACGTCATCCATCTTTGGCATTTGGCTAATCAAGTTCCCTTGAACAAATTTCGTTTAGCTAGATGATTTTCGTCAGCTTTGAATCAATCCAGCAGGTGGTTTCGGAGATTTTAGGTAAGCTACATGTAATAAATGAATGCTGCACACACAGTAACTGACTTACAGAGTACAGAATGTTAGACTTTATTACATTAAAAGTTAAAACTTCACGGTTCTTCTGTATTTGCATTGAAACAAGGTCAATAGAGTTTTGGTAGCTGCAGGTGTCACTGTGACCTTGATAAGTGACCTTTTAACCCCCAAATTGGTCCACCTCTTCAGGATTCCACGGGCAACCTTTCACCCAAGGAGATCTCTCCATTAGGACCAGAGTTATTGACAACAAGCAAAAGTAGTTATAAAACCAAAAACCAAATTTTGCAGTCAGATGGAAGACAGAGAGGTGGACTGACTAGCTCACAAAATAGCGTACAGTTCCCTATAACCATAGCCAACCTTCCCATAAAGTTTCACCACGATACTCAAAGCAAAAGTATAGTTATCGAACAAAAAGCCAAAATTTGCATGGATGGACACAAACTCAGGAAGATGGATGGTCGGACATGACGGATGGGCAGTTGGGTGGACTGACTGACCCGATGGATGGGCAGGTGGGTGGACTAACTGTCCCGTAAAATAGTGTGCAGTTCCTTACTACCATCTAGGCAACCGTCTCATGAAGGCACAATAATGATGTTACTCTAGTTGCCATTGCATTGCCTTTGTGACCACAAGTCACACATCTTCAGGACTTCACGGGCAACCTTTCCCCCAAGTTTTAACCTTTTACTGGTCAAGCCAGCCAAAACCGGCATATGCAGTGGTCTGGAGGAATGTCCATTTGCAGGCCAAGAGAAAACTATTTTTGAAAATTTATCACCGGAATGACTGGCTCAATAACCGAGCCAGATATTCCAGTGGTAAATTTCAAAAATTAGTTTTCTCTTGGCCAGCAAATGAACATTGGATTAAAAATATTTTGATTTTCTTGACCAAATTTGACCATTAAATGGTTACTACTGCGCATACAAAACACTTGAAACTACAGCTTGGAATAAGCTTTTGTGACTGGCTGACAAACTAATTAACTAACTACATGTAACTAACTAACTAACTAAACTGATATGCTGGTCTATTGAGCTGCGACCCGCAGCTAAAAATCTTGATTTCTTAAAAACTAGTGATAATTTCTGATTTTAATTTGAAAACTGTTCCCAAGTCCACAATGCATCAAACTCACTTTCTGAGGGAGTCTCTGCGTTCCTCCTGCTCCTGGCAGCAATCCTAGCATCACTTCCGGAGCACCCATACCAGTCTTCTTGTCATTGACTGCCACGCGAAAGTGACAGGCCAAAGCCACCTACAATGTACAGCCAAACAAACATCTACAGTGATCACATATCTTGATTTGAGCCACAAGATGACTAGTCATAACAACTTAAAAGTTCAATGAAATAACTTTTTTAACTTTTAAAAAACCTGTTTCCAAAACAAAGACAGAAACATTTCAGTTATTAACAAATGTTCTGTTGAATATTTTGAAGATAACTGGATTGGACCACATTGGTGTTCCAATCCAATTATGTTCAAAATATTCAAAACTACGTTTTATTTTGTTTGGGAAATATTTTACATTATTTCTGAACTGTACTGCAAGACAAAGACCAAGCACATTTCCTCACATGGAAATGCACTCGCATTAAGACTACATATATGTAGATTATGGTGGTATGCAAATAAACTAAACAAATTGAATTGAATTGAATTGGTCTACACATCGACTGATGTCAGCATTATTAATATTTCCAAAATGTCTTGGACTTTGTGCCATGTAAAAGAGCCTGTTTGGGAGCGAATAATTAAATGATTTATAGCGTTTTTAAAGTGATAATTTTCTTGGATATGATAGAATGTAATTTTAAACACCTTTATATCATTCTTGCATCCTTAGTTCAATTACTCCACCATAATCAACAAATCAATATGGTGGATGCTTACATCAACTGATACAAGCTATAAACATGCATAATTTACTTACTATTTTTTTTAAATAAAAAGGTATCTTAATTTCATAACCTAATTTTACTTCAGCTTTGATTCTGAATTTTTTTAATACTACATGTGAGGCAAACAAGGGATTAATCCTATTAAAACACACCTCAAGCCCTCCACCCAGACACTGGCCCATAATAGCTGCCACAATAGGCTTAGGACTGTCTGCAATTTTCTGCAGTATCTGTTGACCACCAGTTGACAGATCCGCTGTCTCTTCAGCAGTCTTACACGCTTGCAGCATCCTAGCAGAAGAAAAACATAATACAAGAGGCCCAATGGGCCTGTATCGCCCACCTGGAACATTGGCATTTCAACTAATCTTACTTAAGTTTTACATCCATCAGTGTCACTTCCAATGACTTTCAGTCAAATGATTTAGTTTTCGAGATATTGACAACAATCTCTGGACCGTTTTTTTTGCTTTAGTGATTTTGAACATTGTTTAAGTGAAAATAGATGATATCAGTGCTAACAACAGCCGGTTTCTTAACTGTCTCACTGCCGCAAGCCAGTGCAGCCAATAATTTCAATTTTCAAAAGCTCTTGACTTGTTCAATATTTTGAAAACAATTCGACTGAAAGTTGTTGGCGGCATAGCCACCAACAACTTTCAGTCCAATTGTTTTCAAAATATTTATCAGGTTCAGAGATATAACCTTTGGAATATGTCGTCTGCAAAAACTCAGTCAGACGGTTACTAGAGGTTTAAATACAATTTGAAGAAAATGGTCTCTAAAGGCAGGGAGGTGGTCTTTATAGCAGGTTATTCCCCACCACCACACAATCCATTTAACACATGCACATCTCGCTGAGTTAGCAGCAGGGGTAGGGTGAGCTGGAGTTGATTTAGAAAATAATTTGACTGAGTCATTGCTGCCCTAGGCAGCAACAACTTTCAATCAAATACATTTCAAATATTTTTAAGAGCATAGATGTCAGAGCACATAATACATATCTTAAATATTTCTGCAGTATTGGAAAGGTTAATCTGTTAATTGGAATTTAATATCTAGTTTGGCAATAAAATCTGACATGGTGATAAATCAATGGACAGTGGGAACAAACCATTATTTGCCCTATGAAAGTGAGACTGCAAATATTTAAGGAGTGATAACTCTGGCATTTGACGTCCTATCAGTTTCATTTTCACAACACAGATATTAGATGCCGTCATTAACATTGTGACCAAGTTTGGTGTCAATCCGTCAAGAAATAACAAAATGAGCTGCCATTGTTGGTGATGGACAAACAGATGGATTGCAGGAAATGTCAATTTCCCTTTCTCCGAGATCTAACAATACTCACCATTCTGTTACTTCTGATATACAGCTGGCTCTGACAGCGGCTCTAGGACTATAGACTTAGAAAGCTTTACCGACTCCTGGGAACCGGGTACTCGGCTCCCAACTGCCGAGTACCCGTTTACCATAGAGCTCATATTGTTTGCATAGCCACCAAACAAGAGAAAACTATGGCTTGCCTCCGTGGGGCTGGGAGGCTGGGTCCGTAACAGAATGGTGAGTATTGTTAGATCTCGGAGAAAGGGAAATTGACATTTCCTGCATTCTCCTTCGATCAATACTCACCATTCTGTTACTTCTGATATACACCAGATTTGATCAGTAACCTGGTGGGAAGGGGCAAGCCATACATGCTAATTTTGCCCCTTGGAGAAAGATTTTAGACTTCAAACTTGACTAACGGAGACCTAAAAAGGACCGTCAAGTTTACGGAACCGAATCACATTCGCGTCACAGCTCCCCCCCCTTTTTCCTCCTAAGAAAAGGGAGAGAACTAACGAACATGTATCTCGCCTGAAAACACCAATATGCCAAGAGGGTTAACTACTCCCTGCATATCGCTTGTATTAGCCTGGGAATGAGCATGAATATATACGATGAATGAACATGATACATATACATAATACAAAAAACTCTCACTTGTTGAATTACCTTATGATAACAGGACTTCAGACGTACCGCCTACAACCATTCACCGGTTCGGCCATCAGTGACACAATCTGGTTGACATCCTCTCGCCTGACCATGCCTGCTTTAGGTTCTTTTCTTACCGAAGTGAGAAAAGGGGAAAAGCAGTGTGGTCACTAACTATCGTTTCAAAACAGCTAAAGCGAGTGGATTGGCTGAGTCTGACACATCCCTCATATAGTAATCCGTGAATGAGGATTCACAGTGCCATTGTGCAACGGCCATGATGTCCTATAACGGAACACCATTGTAAAGGGCGGTCGAGGCGGCTATTCCTCTGACATTGTCTGCCCTTACGCCTTGCACCTGGTGCCCAGTCGCCATCTCGTGAGTAGTCTGAATGCATTCGACCACCCAACGAGAGATAGTATCCATGGATGCGGCGCCATAAGACTTTTTATGGCAGATCCACAGATGTCTATCGTTCGACCGTAACGAGTCAGTCCGTTTCTTGTACTTAGTCAAAGCACGGACCGGGCACCAGACACTGGCATCACGATCAAACCTAGTTAACTTCGGTATAATGATCGGTTTGCCGGGATATCTCAAAGATTGGTTCTTTGACATAACCTCTGCTCTTGGCAGAAGACGCAGACCTTCTCCAGAAACAATAAATCGGTTCCTCTCTGCCGAAAGCGCATGGATCTCACTGCGCCTTTTAGCTGAGGAAGCTGCCAATAGAAAAAACCGCCTTTAGAGTCAAATGCTTTAGACTAGCCGAACGCAACGGTTCGAAAGGGTGCTTGGCCAGTACATTAAGCACTAAAGATAGACTCCAGGCTGGAATGACTACCGGTTGTCTCGGTCGGAGATTGCTCATTCCCTCAACATCACATTTAACTGGGCCACCTCTGGACTATCCCTGTTGGCTAGACAAGGGATAAATGATGCCAAAGCTGACTTGTATCCAGCAACTGTGACGGGAGCTAGTCCTCAAAAGAACAGCTCACAGAGAAAGTCTGCTATTTGCTGATAGTGGATTGAAAGGTATCAATACCCTTTTCTTCACACCAGTCTGCAAATCTGTTAACCTTGTTGTTATATGACTTGAAGGTTGACCTACTTCTCGCAGCCGCGATGAAATCAGCAGCCTGTCGAGAAAAGCCTTCCGACGTGGAACGTTGTTTGATAACATCCACGCAGTCATTGAACATCTCGGGACGCTCGTGTAGGAAGCGTCCCTTGGCCTGGGAGATTATGTTCGGAATCTCGGGCAACTGCACAGGATTTTCCACCAGCAGATCTAGAAGATCCGTGAACCACGCCCTGCTCGGCCAATACGGCGCTATTAGCAGGACCAGACACGGTTCCTCCCTGACCTTCACCAAAACCTTCGGTAGAAGAATGGTGGGTGGGTACGCGTAAGCGTGCATCCCTCTCCAGCTTATCGCCAGAGCGTCTGTATCGACGGCATTTGGATCTGTAATCGGCGAGACATATGTCATGATTTGAGCATTTTCCTTTGTGGCGAACAAGTCCACGTTGGGTTTGCCCCAATGCTCGAAGATCCGTCGCAGAACTGGAGGGTTGAGGGACCATTCTGTTGGCAGGATTCTCTGTCTGCGAGACAAAGCATCCGCCAGAATGTTCAATCGGCCAGGAATACGAGCTGCTTTCAAAACAACGGAGTAATTCCTGCACCATTGAATCAAGTGCCACACCCTGATACACAGAGTGGGCGACCTGGTCCCGCCTTGGCGATTTATATATGATACTACTGTCGAATTGACCGACCGTATCAATATCACCTTGCCCCTGATCATCGGAAGGAACTCTTCCAACGCCAGTTCCACTGCCATCATTTCCAACAGATTGATATGCAGCTGACTCTCCGGGAGAGTCCATGTGCCCGAGACCTGGTTCTCCCAGGCAGGCACCCCACCCTTCCAGCGATGCATCCGTGTAAACGGACAGCTGGGGTTGGGGTAGGTGCAGCGAAACCCCTATTAGGAGATTCTGACGCTGTTTCCACCATAGCAGATGCGATATTATCGGCTCCAAAACTGGCACCAGTTTTGACAGGGGTTCTGTTCTCTGTTTCCACAGAGACATCAGATACAACTGGATAGGTCTTCGCATTAGAGCATCGTACGGGATAACCTGCTCCATGGAGACCATTATGCCCAGCATCTGAAGGAACCGCCTCGCCTTGAATGTGGTTTCCCACTCGAAAACTCTTGAGGATGGCTAACAGAGACACCACTCTGGGCTCTGATGGGTAAACCCTGCCCTCCTCAAGGTCGAATCGCATCCCCAAATAAACGAAACGTTGAGTGGGCGTCAACTCGGATTTCTCCTCGTTGACTATGCAGCTTAGATCTGAAAGTAACTTCAGAGTCAGAGCAGTATCCACGTTCAACCTGGCTGCCGAGTCTGCCTTAAGCAGCCAGTCGTCTATGTAGGTGTGTAGCGCCACGTTCTCTTTTCTGAGAAACGCTGTCACCGCAAGGACCACTCTTGTGAAAACCCTCGGAGCTGTCGACAGGCCAAACGGGAGACTGTAAACTCCCATAGTTGACTCTGAAACGCAAATCTCAGAAACCTGTGCCAACTCCGATTCATAGGAATGTGGAAATATGCATTTTTCAGATCGATCGATACACACCACATTCCTTTCCTCAATCCCGCATTACCGACCTCGGCATTTCCATCTGGAACCGAGGCGTATGGCTAAACCAATTTAATGGCCTGAGATTGAGTATGGGTCTCCATCCCCCTGTGCTCTTGGGGACAAGGAACATGTTTGAATAGAAGCCTGGAGTGTTTCGATTTGCTGGATTTATTGCTCCCTTCAGAAGCAAACCCGACACTTCCTTTTGAACGGCTTCTAACTTGTCTGGCTCCCTTGGTACGGGTGTCCAGACAGGTGCCAAAGACAGATTTTGTGGTGGAAAGTCCCACCACTCCGGCATGTAACCCTGGGATAACCATCCCAGGACCAGACTGTCTGACGTCACACCTTGCCAGGCCTCGACGAAACGCATGAGCCTTCCACCCACCATAGACGCCTCGACGTCTAACGGGGTTGTCCGGCTCGCAGTCCGCCCCCCCACTCTTTCTTAACGAGAGAGAGAGAGAACCATTTCGTTCTAGGCACGACGGGTATAACTGGCACCGCTGTTCCTGTCACACAGGCGCGGTCCAGGCGGATATGAAGGGAGCTTTCGTACCCTCAGGTACGCTTCGGCCCCTTCTGTCCGCCCTTTGAGGCCTTACCCTTACCCTTCCCCTTGCCCTTCCCACCTCTAGGGCGGTCAGGAGCAACATTGGGGAGGGTAGGCGCCTCTACAACCTTCCTGGGCTTCTTCGCCGGCGGCGGCTCTGAAATCCCAGCTGAAGCAGAAGTCGCAACAGGCCTAGCTTTCGCCTTGCCCTTATGCTTCTTCTGCTCCTTTGAAGGTTGTCCCGTTAGCGGTTTCCCCACAGGCCCTAGTGCATGCGCTTGTCGCACTAGCTCTAGCTGTAGGTTTACCGCTAACCGATTCTGCGCGATACTGGCGGTATCCTCTAAGATGGCCCACGCTTGGCCACCGAAGATGCTAGGCCCTGTCAGGGGTGTCCCAAGGAGACGCTCCCTGACTGCCGTAGCCGGACGCATATGGTCAATGACCATTTGCCTCCTGGATTTCGTCACACGCGCTTGCACCCTTGCCAATGCGTCCATCGACAGCACCAGGCCGTCATTGACACATGAAAGCGCCACAGGTGGCACAGGGTGGCCTGCCCCGCTTCAGCCCACACCGACTGAAGGAGACGATAAGAGTGGTTGACAGCGCTCATCGCTGCCCTCACACCCTCATCGCTAGGGACAGGACTTCTTCCTGGTGTACCTGAGACTTGTCCACAAGTGCCGGACCGGGGTGACCCGGCACGGCACTCTGGACGCCCAGTACCCATCGGTCACTCCGTGACCGACGGGACTACACCATACCTGTCGTATTCCCCCCGCGGAATACGACATCTTGCCCGCACCTCCCTGGAGGCCGCAGGGAGCTGACCCTTGGTCATCAGTTGTTTGCTATAAATAGCATCCAACCATTCTATGAACCGTGGATCCAGTCCCACTGACTGGATCCGGGCCGCGGGCAAAATCCCCGTCCTGATCGACGCAACCGACGGACGGGGTGCATCTTCATCGGCCGTGGCCGAAACCACAGACGGGTCAACCCTGGCTAGCCACGCCAGAGCATCTGACCAATCTACCTCCGATGAAGACACCCCCGCAAACACGTCACCCGTTGACGTGCTCACGGGTCTGCCAGCCACGGCCTCCCAGCAAGGAGCCACGGCTGACACGCCAGGCACTCCGGTACCACACGGTTCCGCCGCCACCCCATGAAACACTCCGGTCCATGGGGTAGGTCCACATGGAAAACCGTACGGACCCGTAGCAGTCGCGGAACCATAGCCGGACACGGGCGCCCACGGCACCCCACGTCCGACTGCCGGACCAGGCGAGATAGGTGAGTACCACGCCCGGCTCGACACACCCGTTCCCGTGACGGCTGGTGCCAAACCAAGCCGCACGGAACCGGTGCACGGTAACGGATTTGCCTCAGCCACAGGCGGAGCCGCTGACCTGGCTTGCGCCAAACCAGACAAATGGAGGCCGGATCCGTCTAGGACGGAATCAACCTCCATATTCTCCACCTGCGGCTTCACGGGCCGCAGCAACCTCTCCTCCTCGGCCTCCTCGTCTTCAGACTCCGAAGAGTCATCACTAGACGAGTCAACCGTGGAACCGTCCTGGCGGACGGCTCCCACACCTGACGGACCGGCCACCGCTACTGGACCACCCGGAGGTGGCCGCAGAGAAACAGAAACCCGTCTGGCCGAAGCCAGACGGGACTGCCAGGGGGCCGTACGAGACGGCCCCCTCGGTAACCAGTCCAGAATCCTGTCCGAGGACAGGATCCGTACCAGGCATGGGGAGAAACTGCCCCCCAACCTTTGGTAGCAGGGACGACACCAGCGTGGTCAGAACGCTATGCAGAAAAATCCTGCAGAGCCGGACCAAACCACGCCGGCGGTGCCATCTCCGCCACCTCCAGCTGGGGACGTGGAGCACCCGCACCGGCCGAACCGGGCGCTCCACGATTTACTCTCGGACCGCCTGACCCCGCGTCAGACCCAGCCAAGTCCTTCTGGGAAAGGAACTTAACCATCGTTTCGACGGACCACACTGCACAAACATTACACCTATGATCTATATTACACAGGGCACACATAAAACAGACATGGTCCTTGAACATTACACGGACAAACTTATGGCAGTCGTCACATGATGGCGGGGCTGGCTTGGCCTATAAAATAAGCACAAACCTACAATAAACAAGCGGAACGAGACCCGGATGGAAGGCAGACAATTAATTTTCAAATAATTTGACTCATAAATTAACCGTAACCTCCCCGCACCCCACCCCGCCACGTTACAACAACGATCGCATTGATTATGACGACAAGTACGCGGCGGGCACAACACACCCATAATAGATCCTCCAGGATGTGTAACGGCTCCAGGAATCATATCGCATAGCATTCAGGGTATATTTACTAATCAATATAAATTATACTCCTAACGAACGCAGCACGATATGTGAAGAAAACAACAAAATGTATAACAAAACTGCTGTCTCACACGGTAAAACCGCAGACCACACATCTACTCAAGAATTTTGAAACCACCGATCATTGCAAACCGATCGTGATCACACGTAAACTTGATCATTCTAAAGTTTCCGGTACCATTTTTAGTACGCAGCACCCAGAATAAGATGCGCGAATTAATGAAAAATTTTCCTTCACATAAACATCCGAGCGACCGGGTGTGACGTCACCCGCTCGGATTCTACGGAGAACGACGTCAGCCGATATTCGTGTTAGAAATACCGTAGCAAACACCTATTTTCATATCTGCCGATCGCCTGTTGGGGTTTAAAGAAGGCGATCGTCTGGCATATATCGTTGTTAGCACACGTCCCAGATTCTATGGGGACAGAAATTGGAACATGCGACACAACGAAATTTAGAGACCTAAGTCTTTTAACTATGGATAATAAAGAACAATACAACCTGGTTTTCTTGGGCGGTATTCTCCATAGTCCTTAGTTAATCCTTTCAGAACACACAAACTATCACTGATTAAAGACTTAGATTATTTTAAAACACTAAAATCCTTAATGCAAAAAGCATGTATTGCTCTTGTCGCTATGCAAACAAGAAATGAGCTCTATGGTAAACGGGTACTCGGCAGTTGGGAGCCGAGTACCCGGTTCCCAGGAGTCGGTAAAGCTTTCTAAGTCTATAGTCCTAGAGCCGCTGTCAGAGCCAGCTGTATATCAGAAGTAACAGAATGGTGAGTATTGATCGAAGGAGAAGGATGGACATACAGAAGACGGATGGGGTTATTGCTATACGACAGCTGACTGACAAGTAAGCGGAGTTAAGAAAACCAATTTCAGCTTCAAAATCCATCAGATAAAAAAAATTGAATATGGCAGCCAAACATGCTAAAATTTGATTGGTCCACGGCGGCCATGTTTTTCACCTATCAACTTCCCATGAACAAACTTTAATGGCCCTTAGTCCATAATCATGTCCCCAAAATTTCAGCCCGATCCGTTCTGCGGTTCTGCAGAATAAGTCGTTTTCACGAAAACTAGGTCATCCAAGATGGCCGCCGAACAATTTGGCCAATCAAGTTCCTTCGAACAATCTTGGTTCAGCTCCTGCCCTATATGATATTTCATGAGTTTTGAATCAATCCACCAAGCGGTTTCGGAGAAGATTTTTAAAGCCATTTCCTAAAATCGGCCAAAATCCAAGATGGCCACCGGCCAAATCGGCCTTGTTTGAACAAACTTGGATCCCTATGCCCTAAGGATACTTCCTGCCAAATATATTTGAAATCGGCCCAGTGGTTATTGAGAAGTCGTTTAAAGGAAAAAGCTGACGGACGGACAGACGGATGGATGGACGGACGCCGGACGCCGGACATAAGCTCACTTGGCCAGTCTGGGGTAATAATGATACTTACAAAAAATATTTTCTAAATACACTGATTCACCACTGCAGGATAAAGCTGGAATGACTGGCTCGGTAAATGAGTGGTAAATTTTCAAAAATAATCCTCTCTTGGTTTACACAAATTGCTATATTCTATGAGAATTTCACATTTTTCTTTACCAATTTTGACCATTAACGAGTAGTTACCCAATATCAGCACCAGCAATAAAGCATCCTGGTTTTCCTGAGATTATCACTGCACTGCGTACACTATTATCTGCCAATACATCTTTCATCATCTCCAACATCTCGGCATTCGTCTCCCGGGATAATGTATTAACCTGAAATAGTAACAACGCTGTCTGACATAAATATACCATAATACCAATATATATATATATATATGTATACAGAGTTGCCCTTATGCGTCCTTTTGCGCGTATATACGCATAAAAATGGCAGAGGGACGCATACAAATTAACCCTCTGCGTCCCCGAGGACGCATGACGGACGCAGTGAAAAAGTGTAACGGAAACTGGTAACTTTGGTGTGTGCTTAATTATCGATTATATTATCGTGTGTGTATATTTATTTATGCATGTTTTTACTTTAAAAAATATACCTAATGTATTGTGTGTTCAATAAAAACGAACTTATTGCGTTGTTTAAGGCTATGATTTGTTGTATGTTTTCTTGCCCAACTCAAAGTTGTTAATGCCCATAAATCAGATTCAACTACCACATTTAATTGTAAACACAATCCCCAAATCATCCTTAGTATTCGATTTGATCTAATTTTTTATAGGTAAAGAGTTTACAAGCCCGATGTTAGTCGCCTTGTTCGCCCTACAAATTGCAAAAATACCCGCCATGTTTCTGTCTGTTGTGCTAAACGTCAGTGCGACGTGTCAGTATTTGATTGGATAACAGCGGAATCTCCCTCTACAGGAACTCACGCTTGAGAAATCCAATACAACTGATCAAGTGTATACAAACGTGTCTGGGCATCTTAACCCTTTCACAGCTCAGAACATTGGACAGATCACAAAGTTGTTATCACTAATCTGCTGAATATTTTGAAATTAATTTGCGCATGCCTACTTGCCTAAAGCAGCAACAACTTACAGGCAAAATATTTTTTTCTATTTACTTATCAAAATATCTAAATGGATGAAGGAATATATGGAAGATATTGTGATATCTCTTACATTTGAATGGTTATTTGACGTATTAGCGGCGATGTCTTTGTATTGCTGTTTGAATAACGGTGTCAATACGCCCTATAAGCCATCTTTTATTTAGCAATAGCGGCTGATTGATTGACTGATGGATTAGTGTTTTATAATGTTTAGCAATACTCGATCGTTAGGTGTTCCCAATTTCTCAACTAAAAAGCTCATCCCAGCAGCGATGTTCAACTATATCATCGATCTACAGGTAGGCATGCGTTAAAATATTGATTTTTTCTCTCCAAACAGCGTGTAGCTCAAAGCTCTCCGATACAAGCATCCTTATTGGATACACGCAATGCTTTATCTATGCTTCAACCAATCAGCAATCGCGTTACATAGTTACTCCCTATGAATTAGACATATCCGGTTATTGGCTGATATATTTTCACTAATTACGCAGTTTAATCTGATTTATACAGATTATGTTTGATAAATTATTGTTTCGTCTGATCTTAACCTATGTATTCCACTATATTTGGTCATTCCAGTTAAATTATAAAAAATATGCCCGCATTATATCGAAGTAGGTCAAGTCGTCCTTGAGCAAACTCGCCCCAGATACTCGTAATTTTTCAATTCGTCCAAAGTCAAGTTATGATTTAATAGAAAGATTAATGCAGTGGTTTTGCTAATTACTAATGTCGTGGTCTTTGGAAATGTTAATCATACAAGATTGTCAATGTAGGTTGGTTGATTTATCAGACAACAAACAAGTACAGTGCTCTAAGTTATTGTGTATTGACATGCAGTTCCAATGTTATTAGTTAAATATACAAGGGCCACTTCAATAGATCAATTTTAGCCACCATTGTATATCACAGAATACATATTTTTGAAAATTTACCACTGGAATGACTGGCACTGTTTTCAACATGTTTAATAAAGTGCTTTACAATTAGATCAATGTGTTGTGTTCATTTTAAGAAAAAACATGGGACCCCCATATTTCAGATGAGAACCCCATGGGACACCCAGATTTTACAGTGGGACCCCCAAATCTGAGGGTGTGGGGTCCTTGAGACCCCCAAAAGTCAGATGTTGTGGGCAACACTGTATATTTATATATATATATATATATATATATATATATATATATATATATATATATATATATATATATAAATTATATACATGTATATTGGATGTAAATATATATATTTAAGGTCTAATGCTCTGCAGTCTATGTACAGCTACATAGTGCTACAATATTTGATAATGGACCATGTGAACACTGAAATCCCAGTATATCAATTACAAAGCAATTTAAACATGTGAAGGTAAACTGTTGAATAGGAACAAAGGATTTATATCGAGAGCCACCAATATCTAAGGCAGAAATGACAGTTTTCACTTTTCAAACGTGCCTATTCATGAAAAGAAGCTTTTCTGAAAGAACCACGTGAGCAAAAATTCTGATAATTACAGGAAACCCTTTGATCACGGTCAAGAAAATCGTGAGACTTTTGCATCGTGACAGGTATGCACTTACAGGCCAAGAACACTACATCTATGTTTGAGCGTTCACAATTAGAACAAGAACGACAATTAAAGATCGTTAATATATGAGCCTCACCCCCATTCTACCAAGCACAACCTCTCACCCAAGATTGGTCACCATGACCTTGACCGTTACCACCAAAATCGATAGAGTTCTTCAAAACACCAAGGACAACCTCCCACCCAAGATTAGTAACGATCCGTTCAATCAAACTCGAGTTATCATGTGGAAACGCAATATTACCTCATTAATTAGGTCACCGTGACCTTGATCTTTGACGCCAAAATCAAGTTCTTCGGACCACCAAGAACAAGCTCCAACGCAAGATTGGTAACGATCCCTCCAACAGACCTCGAGCTATCACATGGAAATGAAAGCCTGAATGGATGAAGGATGCACGGACACAGCAAACACTATATATCCCCCAATATATTTATATGGGGCGCATAATAATTGGTAACGTTATTGAGCCAGTCATTCAAGTGGGAAATAAAAACAAATCGTCGTCTCTTGAACTGTAAATGGACATACTTAAGATCAATTCAGAGGCCAGCTTTGGTTATTAACAATATAAGGTGTGAAGCAAACCTGAACAAAAGATCTGAGCTTTGTGCAATATTTTATTAATATTTACTAACCAATAAGTATGAGATGATATCGTAATAATAGGCTGTTATGTACCTTTGAATTTGGTGAATTAAATCTGACAACTGCCACATCTCCTTGAACTTCATAGTTTAGGTGAACTCCTGAAACACAAGCAAACAAATTAATTATGTACATTTATCACAAACAAGTTCCCATTTAATACATATATTAATATTAGCAAGAAAGCTAAATAGTAAATATCATATTGAATGAGCTTTAGTGTTTTCAAAAATAATATTTACTGAACAAAATTACATCTCATAAATAACGTACCATGTTTCCAAAACAAAGATAAATTTGTCCACTATCTGCGTCGCTGATATATTTCTTCAGTCGGGCTGTTGTAACCTTGTCAAGTGTCTATTTTGGAAACAATGATGCTGGTGAGTTTTAGTTTTTGAACACAAAATGGGCATATATTTCCCGACACCACAGACATGCATCACAATTTCGGAAAAGATTGCTCCATTAGTTATTGAAATGCTTAAAAAATGTGTCTATTTTGAAAATAATGCTGCTGAAGCTATTGGTTTTGTGTTTTAGCATTTGGCCACAAAATGGGCACACTTCCACCCAAGTTTGGAGTAGATGTCACCAGTATAACCAGTTAGTGAAGAATGCGTAAAAATCTATACTTTGAAAACTGTTGCTAATTGCTGTTGCGCCATAGACCCCAATGTTGGCATATGTGCTCAGGACCCCACGGGCATCATCCGCCACATGTCACCCTCCAAATTTGGAGAAGATCCCTCCAGTAGAACCACAGTTATTAAACAATGCCTTAACAACAACAACAACGAGCACCCCATGCTCACACGTGCCCTTGCGCCAAGTGACAAGGGTAACAAAAACAAACTTTTTAGTTAGTACAATTTTGAAAACAATGTAAGAAATTCTCTGTTGAAGATTTTGAACACAATTGGATTGAAAGATATTGCTGCGTTACGCTGTCTTCCAATCCAATTATTTATGGTCAAAATATTCAGCAGTACATTTTAATTTCTTTCGGAAACATGTTAAGTTATTTCTGAGATGTACATCCTGAGTAAAGCTCTGTCATGACTGACTGAATTGCATGTCAGTGGTGAATTTACAGTCAACCCGTACCACTCTGTCAAATTTTTTAATTTTCAAATATATATATATATGTATACTTTTTTCCAACAAATTTGGTGGACTATGGTGCTGTTGTAGACAGCAACATCGTCTACCCAAATTTTTGAAA
This sequence comes from Chaetoderma sp. LZ-2023a, assembly GCA_034401795.1. NCBI lineage: Eukaryota > Metazoa > Mollusca > Caudofoveata > Chaetodermatida > Chaetodermatidae > Chaetoderma > Chaetoderma sp. LZ-2023a. The sequence continues at coordinate 56,858,047 of CM067369.1, read as the reverse complement.
ATTATACACCGTTACCAGTTTCTTCGCTAATGACACAGTAAAAGATAGAATATTGGCATCAGAGTGGTAAGGGTTAAATACACATTCAGTTGAATATTTCGAAACTACTTTGACTGGGAGCTGTTACTGCCATACGCAAATTAGTTTCAAAATACTCAACAGCTTAACAAGATAGTTACATGTACCTTAAGATTGGAATTCTAGGAATTCATGGTTATCCCTTACCACTCTGATGTCAAAATTTTAAATTTTCAAATTAAAGTAAAAGATGAACTGGTGTTTCTTATTCAACAAATTTGGTGGAAAATGCACACTAATTTCTTTGCTATTGACACCGTAAAAGATAGAATATTGACATCAGTGTGCTAAAAGTTAAAATACATTGAAATGTGTGGAAAAAGTGGGCAGAGCTTAGCTATCAATCTATTCCACTATTCCGCGTTACATACAAAATCTGCCATTATTTAAATTTTTACTGCAGACAAAATAGCCAACGATCTTTAATAACAACATGGAAGCTCACATGTGCATGTATTATGAATTCAGCCCTTCCAGTGCTGAATTTGCAAAATTAATCTCTTGACCAGCATGGCACATCTATAGACATGCCTCAATATCACAATTTTGGCCTATTTAACCAGTAACGGGTTAACCCTAATAGTTATGCCAGCCAGTTATGCCCGCCAAAACCAGCCTCTGCTATGGTCTTGTGGAACATACATTTACAGGCCAAGAGGATAGGTTTTGAAATTTTACCACTGGAATGCCTGGTTCGATAACCGAGCCAGTCATTCCAGTGGTAAATTTTCAAAAATAGTCCTCTCTTGGCCTGCAAATGGACATTTAATAAGCAAAATTTCTGATTTTCTTAAACAATATGACCATTAAAGAGTTAAATAAACATGAAGACCCGAGGAGATAAAACTCTGCTGACCGGCTTCAAAAGGTAGGTGGCTTTTGGAGCAGGTTTGATTGTACAAATTATTTACCTGATAATACAGCCGACGTATTAAACTGCTTTATAGCGGCTTGCTCTACGCATCTCAACCCTGCAATAAGAGGACAGAAGTGTTGAACCATATTGACAAGTCAATCTAAAAACATACTTGATTCATCGCATCAACCAACAATGACCAATTTATTATAAACAATCATAAATAACAAGTACTAACCCTTCAATGCCCAAACCAGTAAAACACGCTTTTGACAAATTTCCATTTACAGACCAAGAGAATACTCATTTTGAAAATTTACCAATAAAATCGCTGATCACGTCAATCCAGTTGTAAATCTTTCAAAAATATTCTTCTTCATTTGAAAAGCAAAACACTACACACATGAATAAAGTGATCAGTGGATGCCTTGTTCATCGATTAATTATTAAAAGGTGTGTATGTTCTTTTTCCAAAATAATGAGGTCTCTTAAGAGAGGGTAAGTTACGCATCGGTGTATATGTACGTGCAGCATGGCCATTTCAAGTTAAAACTATGTACAGTGCTTCACGCGAAGACACAATGATCAGCTGGCAATTTGTCCAGCATGATCTTAAAGCTGTCAAGTGTGTCAGCTGTGGCTGTTTCCGGTGCCAGCAAATTCCACTGGTTTATTGTTCTCGGGAAATATTAGTACTTATAGGCAGTCCTTGCTGGTTTGGAGCTGCCTTTGGAGTTTGTGGGCTCCTCTGGTACGCCGGTCACCAGTGAGCAGGTGTTGGTCAGTTGGTATGCCAATCAGGTTGTTGACTGTTTTGTACATCATTGCGAGACGACTTTTCATTGTTCGATGTTGAAGCGACTCCCACTTTAGGTCAGTAAGCATCTTGGTAATGCAGCCCATTGTGTTGTCGTAGTTGTTATTCACGAATCGGATTGCTCGCTGTTGGACCTGTTCAAGAGCTGTTATGTGGTTCTTGTTGTGGGGGTTACAAACAAAGGAGGCATATTCTAGTGATGGTCTCACAGTAGCTTTGTAAGCTGCTATTTTGATGTTGGGCTTGCAACCTCGTAGATTCGGCTTGATGAATCCAAGCGAACTGCTAGCTTTGCCCGTGATGTTATTTATGTGCTCATTCCAGCTTAAGTCATGGCTTATCGTGACACCTAGGTACTTGATGTTTGTCTCTTTTTGGAGTATGTGTCTGTGTAATTGGTAATTAAAAGGCTTTTTTCGATGACGGTTCGTTATATGCAGGACAGTACATTTGTCAGGGTTGAATGCCCTTTGCCAGTCTGTCTCCCATTGCTCTAGAGCTGAAAGGTTTCGATGTAGCTTAACTGAATCTGCTGTGATGTTACTGTTCGGGAATGGCTAAACTATATTTACGCGAGTGAACATTATTTATAGTGTATTCGGTCCTCAGCCAACATCCCACAATTCATTGCGCTACTACACTTTTAACGTTAACCGGCACAGGTTCCGGTTTAACAGTAGTAAGCTGAAAAGTAAAAGAATTGTTCTTTACCAGCAGTCAAAACCGATAGGCATCGACCAGTCCATGAGTTCATTAAATTGAGGCCTTTAGTTTCCATGATGGGACTGCTTGTACATTTGTACAAATCATATACGCATTTGGGGTGGGGGGGGGGGCTGGACAAATCCTTCTCCACCACACACACACCTTGCACGGCCAACGAACACACCTCTACCCCACTCACTCACTACATACCAGATACCCAACCCAAAACACCCACTGTGCCAATTTGCAAATGATTTTTGGAAACAACATAGACAAAGGGAGATAACCGATAACTTATTGCTTCATTACATCATCATCTGGTACGGCGGTCGTTTGGAACTTGCGAAGATCGCGAATCGATTTCATTAATTTGTTTCTTTTAAGTTATAGAAAACTAAATCGTATTTTAAATAGAGACTAACCATGTGATCGTGTATGGCGGAACGCACACACTGACAGTTCTCTCAGCGCTCCAATAAGTCGTAAACCGGCCATAGTTTCCTAGCACGCGATAAGTTCCAATTTTTGAACTTTTACCAGTAGCTACGAAATCGATTGGCTAAACCGGTTCCCGGTTTTCTTGTGAAAACAGGTCCCGGTTGTCGCGTTCTGATTTACGGATTTGCAAATGCGGAAATGGATATAGGTTGTTTTTTGTGACATTGTCTTTGTGTTGCGTTTCCCTCCTCGCTCTCAGAGGCGCTCTGGAAACTCCAGTTCGTCGAGCTAATGTCAATTGTTGAGGTATTACCTAAGAAAATCTTAAATTATTTACTATTCCAAGCGCTGGCTGGACACCTTTACTGATTCTACTGATTCTTCTTATTATTTTTCTTGCCAGTGTCTTTGGTCTTCTGAACCAAAGAGTGTAGAACAACATGGCACTAGTTTCTTGCCAGCGGACTGGCACATCTCAAAGATTTTGATCAACCGGATTCATTAGTAAACAGCAGAGATACGGTCAATAATGCCACTGACCAATCACATGATTTTGGCAAGCACTTTGAATTGCAAGTTTCTAAATATTGAATAACTGCAAAACTAGCTTGCCATTAAATACTTATTAATGTGCAGTCACTGTTGCCCCATTTACTACTGATGACTAATTTCAATTAACCATTTCAATACTGAATTGCAAGTCTTAACTTTTTTCTGCTGAATTACAAGCTTCAATTAACCTGTTTACTGCTGAATTACACCCCAACCCCCATTATCCTGTTTACTGGTAAATTGCGAGTCTTCATTGGCCTTTTATTGCCAAATGGAAAGTCGCCATTAACCCTTTCCATGCTAACGTGCATATCCAACTTAACCCTTTTGCTGCTGAGCTGCACGAACACGTTATCCTTTGATTACTGAGTTGCAAGTAATAATTAATCTTAATGCTGAATTGTAACTATCAATTAACCTTTTTACTGCTAAATTGTGACATAGTCTCCATTAACCCTTTTACAGCAGAATGACAATTTTTCATTGAAACTTTAATCTTTTAAATGCTGAATTGGAAGTCTCAACTAACCCTTTTACGCGCACGCACGCATGCGCATGCACGCACATATGCATGCACACATTTACTGCTGGATTGCAAACCTCCATTAACTCTTTTAGTGCCAAATGGTAAGTCTCTATTAACGATTTTACTGTTGATGCACACGTCTCAGTTAATCCTTTTGCTGCTGTAATTAACAACCTTCTCTTTTATTGCTGAGTTGCAAGTAACAATTTACTAGTTAAGGCTGAATTACAAACCTCCACTAACCCACTTACTCGTGGATTACAAAACTCCATTAAACATTTTACTGGTGAATTGCAAATCTCCATTGATTCTCTATACTGCTGGTTTACAAATCTCCATTACCCATTTAAAATAACCTCTATTAAGACTTCCATGGCTGAATTGCAAATCTCAATTAACCCCACTCACTGCTGGATTAGCTGGGAGCAAGGCTCTGTAGTGGGCGCAAAATTGATCTTGCAAATATTTCCATAGATTCTGTTTCTTTATCAGTTGACTTCCATAGTTAGGCATGGAAGGATGAATATAAAATATATCTTTCGATTCACAACAGGGTTCAGTCCATTTTTTCCCTGGAAGCCAGCTCCGAAGAGACTATAGGCAGCTCCTCGGCCCGAGGCAATGTTGTTTTCAACTCTACGTTGATTACGTTTACTCTCAGGAATCCAAGGTGGGTGGCCTCTTCTGATAGGGTCAATTCCTCAGTCTTATAGAAGACACCAGATGTCTCTGTGAAGGTGCTATTAGCCAGATATATGATGGCATTAATCTTCATCATTCCTGTTGTATACCATCTTGAGTCAGCAACGTTCTGTGTAGCTGTCAGAGCAATCTGAGCATCTGGATGATGATGTTTTGCGATAATTGCCACATCGTCTGCACATGTTGGAGTTGATACACATGTGTCGCTTATATGAGCGCCAACTCCGGCATCCTCAATTGCAAGGAGAAGATTGTTATTGAATGTCTTGTAGTTGAATGATCTTCTCTGGCCTGTGCCTTGAAGAAGATTATTAAAGGGTCTGGATAGTGTGCCTTCCCACTTGACTTGACCGCTCAAACCTCTGTACCAGTCATCTAAAATGCACCACATCTGGAGTGGGATCTCTAGCTTATATAACCCCACGAGGAGACTGTTATGCCAGACCTCATCAAAAGCCTTCTGGACATCCAAGGTTAAGAAGAGCAGATCATCACCAACATCTTCAAATTCTGCGATCATCTCAGAGACAGCAGATGCAGCATAAAGATAACTAGTCTTCTCTGTAAATCCCCACTGTAGTTGACTTTGGGCACGATCTAGAAAGGGTGTCATTCTGTTGACAAGGATAATTTCAAGAAGTTTACTGATAGTTGAGCAACCCATTATGCCGCTATAGTTATCGGGTAGCTTCTTACATTTGCCAGCTTTCTTCAAAATTGGAATAAGAATGCCCTACTTGAAGGCTTGTGGGATTCTCTGTAGATCGTGCATGGCATTGAATATATTGCTTAGGATCAGTGACACTGGCTGAATAGCATGAATCAAATGTTCTGACGCAATCCCATATTTGTCTGCAGCTTTCCATGTATGTAGTTTCTTAGAAGCATCCTGTATCTCCTCTGGGCATATATGCCTCATGATGACCTGACTGATTTGAGCTATGTTTCTTATGTTGATAACGTCGTTCTGGACCCAAGCTTCCTTAATATGTTCAGTAGATGTGAAGATCTGTGCATCAACGATCAGCTCCCCGGTGACTCCCGCTTGTCTATTTCTCTGGTGATTTAGTAGCTTGAAGAAAGATTGCTGGTTTTCGGAATTAGCATCTTGTATCTGAGTGTACAACGCTTTCTGCCCCACCCTATTTGCTTGCCATTGGCCCTTGCAGACTTCTTTCTTGAGACGTCTAACATCATCTAAACGTTGTGAGTCTCTTGGCCTACCAGCTTCTTTCCATCTCCAAAATGCTGCTTTCGATTCTTTATGCATAAGTAGAATGCTTTCAGGAATTTATTTGAGCTTCCTGTTGGTGAAGGTGGTCTTCAAGATTTCAAAATTCAAGATTATTTATTTTCGTATTTAGTCATCAGTATTAGAGATTACAACAAGCAGTCCACCAAAGGCAAGCCTATGAAGTGGTGGACCCCTAACATATAAACATTAATTGCACAATATATTATGACATATATAATAGGATGTAACATAAACAAACATATATTACGTGATACTGTATGAACAGTAGGTGCATACATGTAGGATACAACAGTAAAACAGGACAATTACATTCATGAACATAAAGGGATGGAGGGTAGGAGAGGGAGGGAGGGGTGGGGCGGGGGAGCTCATCTATTATATATTGCCATATTATTATTATTATTATTATTATTATTATTATTATTATTATTATTATTACTCCTATACAGTTTTACATTTGATGTTCTGTTCCGGTGAACAGGTCCCTTGAATAGTTAGACTGCATCACAGCTCATAATAGGATTAATAATGCTAAAAGAAGTTGGCATGCCTCCAGGTCAAGACAGTAAGTTAACATGTTAATTAGTGAGAAGTGCTCCTTGACTACAGTACGCCTTTCTCACAAAGTAATGTTTCAGATCACGACCCTGTTCTTGCAAAACTGTCATTGAGTGATTCAGCCAAATCTTATTATAGAACTTTTTACCATTTTAAAATCGGACTAGAAATGGCCGAGTTATCAACAAAACTCCTGTTAAATTATTTACAAAATATTGCTTTGATTTGAGTTCACCTGCACTGGTAAGCAGTTCTCGACTTTCCGCGATACATCAATTTTGGAAGCTCCTGGACGGTCATCCAGTGGCAATAATAACTAAAGTAATAACTCCCACATCCAGACTTTCCTAAGGGAGCTTTTCTGAGGACGGGCCTTGCGGGCCCTATATAATTCTACAGAATGTAGAGCTGATGGTGATTCTTGGTGGATGACTTGCCGGATCTGCCGACCACGCTGAAAAGTGGATTCAAACTTCCGCGTTGCATGTCCTGTGTGACAATTAACTTTTAGACTACAGTCTGTGGGACTTTGCGCTGTGTGCCGCAAGAGCTATGTGACGTATCCTGCACCGTGTGCCAGTTATTGTACATGCATAATTAATCACAACATTAGCCCTCGCTGTTAATGGGCAACCTGCAACTTTCAACTGCCGTCGCCGGACGGAAACTTTACAACAAACTGTTTAAATCATATATCAGTTAAAAGACTATCTAATGGACATCTTATCATCCATTCCGCTTCACCATCATGAGAGTGTGCCATATTGATAACTTGCCTGCAGAACCCTGCTTGCGGAGACCTGCCTGCGGAAGCCTGATTGCGGAGACCTGTTTGCGGATATCTTCCCCGCACCAAAGATTGTGCCATCTCGCGCTATTTTCATGTTAGCGCATCAATTTCAGTGACTCATGAACTTTTAGCGTACCGATGACCAATATGTACTCAAGTAACTATATTATTGAACACTTAATTATTTCCATATATGGTACTGATGACTAATAGGTTTGAAGTAGTTAGGGATAGTTTCTCTGTAAGAGTCCCATAGTGTATGCCTATTTTCCGGCTGTAGTGGATATGTAACACCACGCACTGGCTAGGTTGTGTAAAATTGGCCAATTACCTTAGGGCCATTTATTTATATTGAGTCATTGTCTCTTTCTACGATCCACTAGCCGCAAGGCGTCATAATTGTCTGGATTCCCTATCGACACGTTGGCCGGATCCAACCCTGGGAACTATCGGAGGTTTCCAGGTGGTGATGTGTGACGTAGCAACTTTACCCTTAGAAAAACCGTAACAATCATCTCCAAAGGAGAAAATAACAATTTGATTAACGGAAGAAAATTCAGTTGCTAGAGGTCACCGGTTCTTAATGAATCCCATTTGTCTTAACTATAGGCGTGAATGATGGGGAATGGGAGTAATAATATAAAAATTAAGTTTAAGTAAGAATTTTAATGAATGAATTCTCTCACCATTTGTTCACTGCTCCACAACGAATATCTATACAAATGGAATACGCAAAATACTGAATAGATTACATAATGCCTTAAACACTACACATGCAAAAATCATTTTTTCATTTCGCAGAATAAACCCAATGAAACAATTACCAGGATCTCCTGAGATCAAAGTTGAAAATAGAATATGACTGCTCACAACCTTACCTATAAAATACCCTTAATCCTTATAACCACCCGGAGGGACGTTGGCCAAAGACAAAATATTCTTTAATATGGAAAATTCCCCCTTTCCTCAGAATAATTCGCATAAAATATAATGCCCTAAATACATTTTACAGATAGGTAATTTCTTATCTAGGTCTAACAAATCAAAGTTAAACAATTTCTTTCATCTAATTTCTGACATCATATTTATGTGAAGTCCGGTAAGTATAAAGTTCTTTTATATTGAAATATCCAAATACAGATTAAATTTAACACAATACCAGAAACAAATCCAGGAACATTTCTGACTGTTTCAGAAATGACATTACTAAAGCACCATGTCTCTGAAAAATCTCATACACTATCCAGATAAACACCCCATGAACTGCTTCGTGTTAACATCCAAGTAAACACCCCATGAAACGGCTTCAGGTTAACATTCCATGAACTGCTTCAGGTTAACACCCAGGTAAACACCCCATGAACTGCTTCAGGTTAACACCCAGGTAAACACCCCATGACTGCTTCAGGTTAACACCCAGGTAAACACCCCAGAACTGTTCCTTCCATATATGCGCTCAAAGTCTGAACTGCCTCATCATCTGCCGTCAATTGACCCAACTACAGGCCAAATCTACCAACAGGATTCCACACTTAGATTCACGGAATCATTCCTTCCAAGTTGACGTGTCAGTATGTGAATGGCTATCTTAAACCATCCTTTAACCAAACACACAACTTTCTAGCGGTCCGGCCAATCAGAAGTGAACCTGAGTTTCGCGTGCAAAAACAGCGCGAAATACATTTCATCTGCCTACGTGCCAACTTAAAGTTACCCTTAAAGTTATCCTGCCCTACCATATAAAAGAAATTTATAGACAAACCTAACCATATCCCAAAACACAACCTGACTGAGACAAGTGATTTTGACACAGCAAATCACTCTGTCACAGATGGTTAAAGTGCTGATTGGCATACATCTTCCCATGTATCTTTGGATACCTGTTAGTTAGATACCCCTGCCAATGTAGGAAGCACTGCGAAAAGAAATAATATTATATGTATACCAGCCTGCAGTGCATCTCTGGGCATTCTGGAAATTAACCCTAGTGACAGGTCAAATGTTATAACTCTGTAGTATGTGGTGATGGACGAGATGCGGATTTCCATCCAAGTTGTTGTAGTGTCTGAGTGAGGTCTTAGAACCAACTACACCCTCATGGGAAGGACACTAGCGGTGGGTATCCGCATCTCTATCCCCACCATAAAGGCTATGACACTTACTAAAATTGCTTCTGTGAACTGTAAACCTGTCCTAGTGATGCTATATGTGGTTGTGGGACAGGATGACCGGATTGTTATTTGATTCAGGAGCTCTTGTTCCGTAGCATGTACGCACGCTATCCTTCGGAGGTAGATGCTATGCAGGGTGACCTACGGGATGCTGAGTATCTTCGCCCATTGAATATATGTATATAAAGTTAGGTAGGAATCCCTGCCACTTGTGGCCAAAGCTTGTATTAATTTCTAATAACTAAATGGTAGCTTAGAATGTAGCAGAAGGCCCGCATAAATAAAGTGGCGACTACCAATGCAGTAACTTTGGACCTACATAAGATGGTGTGACCTGTGGATCCATCTTCACGTAAACCAGTGTGCATCACATTAATTATGGTTTCACTGGGATTTTCAGTACTTAGCATTTTCTGTTTGGACAAACGAGTGGCCCTTTTTACCAGCTCTTTTCCTCTGCTACATCTTGCCCGTTATTCTAAATTAGAATGGACCATCATACCGGTGACATCAACAGTCAGGACGAGACCGTGTGGTACAATCTCGGTGGCAATGGTCGCACGGTCCCACTGGATCATCAGTGTTCCACCGGCTCTAGAGACCAGTCTTTGTACTTCCGGAGAGACGCAATATGGGATTCGCAACCCCGAGACCCACAGCTAACCAGCCCTCCCGTGCATCATGTATTTGTGGTGTAATGGAGTGGAGCGACATGACGGACCAGCGCGCACCCCCCCCCCCCCACCCCCGCGAACTACACTTTCACGCTTAGACGAAGTATTTCAGTTTGAATTCAGTTTGAATGCAATTGTTACGTCGAGCTCAGTTGCTACAATATATTCTTTCAACGTTGGTAAATCTTCTGATTTCTTTCGGTTGGAAGAATAGTATAGATAGAGACCGCTCTAAAAGATCGTTCTTTTGAATAATTTTTTCACCCCTCGGTCGCAAGGCAGCAAGCAGAGCGGGTTCCGCGACCTGGGCAACATATTCCAACAATTAGCATATGCATGAAAAATGGCTTCACTACTGAGGATTTCTGTACGATCTGTTATTTTTCCAAATGGTATGTATTTCAATAAAAATAGAATGTTATTTTTATTGATTTTGTGATTTCTAATATACGACCGCATTATTTGTTATTTAATTCCACTATTTTATTTTGTCATCATCAGTTTTCGAATGCATTTCACGTTCTAATTCCGTTTTACTCGACAGTTAGTGTTTACAAGTCTCTCCATCTGTCCACTTCTTGTCAAGGCAACTCCTACTGTTTAGCTGTGATTCTTTTGAAACTTTTAAAGTGTTATTGCCACGTGAAGATGAGCATCATAACGGTTTATGACTTGGTAGGTCTTGTCCTATCGGTCACTAACGTCTGCTTTTAACGTTTGTGCTTCCGCCAAACTGGTCAGAACTATTTATGCTAGAAAAGCCTTTAGACCGGCAAAATGCAATATACACTCAACCGTCGTACATGATGATGATGGTGATGATCATGTTCAGAATCTTGCCAAAGCTAAGAGGAGCGTCAGCGCCAATAATGGACCAGCATTCAGCATGATCTAACGCAGAAGGAAAGACAGGAATTCAAGAAACTGAATGAGGAAGCAAGAGAGAAAGGCTAATGCCCAGGGAAACTGGCTGTTCAGGGTCAGAGGACAACCATGGGTGAGTAAGTAAATAATACGGATAAAGCGAAATGATTAGGGATCAGAGACAGATGTAAAAAGTGTAAATATGGTTCCAGCAAGTTACTCTTATCTAGGCTTGCGCGATTTTTGATTTGAAACATCGCGATCGATTTTATGAAAAAAATCGCGATTTTCGATTAAATCGTAGGTCCAACTTCCCAAAAGCATAAACCGGGTTAACGTGACTCATTTCTATAAAGTTTAAATAAATCATACAAAAATAGCACGAAATTAGAACACATGATGTTCATGCGACGAATTCATACCATCCTACGTCTATGCTTAAAGATGTTGTGAGGACTAGATACCCGATCGCTCTGATTAACTTGATAATCATAATATAGATTCTCCTTTACTAGAAGAACAAAATGCTTTTTAAATTTTTGTAATTGCTCCAGCCAAAGCTGAGATAAGCACATAGCAACCTCCTTGACAACCAAACGTTTTAAGCTATCGCGCTAAACTTGTGACGTCACACCGGGAAGACACCAATTCTTATAGTCTAGAGAGCATAGCTAGGCGCTCTACTGCTGCACATATTAGGAACCTAAGCACCTGTTCTTTGACAATTCATTGTTCACACAGGAACACTACATTGTTAAAGGTGTACAAAGATTCAGTAATAGCAAAGTTGATGATATTTTTGTTGATTAAACTTAAAGGATAGTTCTCATGGTCATGGTGAAAGGTGACAGTAACATCGGATTTCGTGTACGTGAGGCTATATTTAATCAAACCCACACACACACTTCTTGGAATACAATTCTACAAATGCATATATATCTTACTCTTATCTTTCTGGATTGACCACAGCCCTTTGAATTTTCATCCATCTATATCACTACCACATATCGCCCTACAACATGATGTATATATACCTACTATATATAGTGTATATTATATATAGTAAGTATATATACATCATGTAGTAGGGGGATATGTGGTAGTGATATGGATGGACGAAAATTCAATGGCCTGTGGATTGACTGCAGAGATTTTCCATTATAGATGATAGGCACATGTATGTACACAAATGTACAACTTTTTAAATGACAGTAGGCCTACACAGCTCAGTGCATTTACTATCGCAATTTACCATTGTGCAGACTTATGAATAAATTTATGATTGCAAAATAGCAGTTACTATAGTTATGTGTTTAAAACTAACTAAAATGCTGGGAAAATATAAATCAAATCTAAACTAATCTACTTGCGCATAGTCATCCAGAGTAGGCCTACACAGTTTATTTACAATTTAGGCATCGATCAAGTTGCCCGATGAGGCTTTCACTGCCGTCCGCACGCATATAGTACAACTTAAATAACACATACTGTTGAATATTTTGAACATAATTGGGTTTGATTTCAACCCAAATTATGCTAAAAAATATTCAACAGCCAGGTTCTTGTATCGTGTTCATATGGTTCTAACTAACAAGCTTGTGTTTTTGCGTTGGAAACATATAGTTATTTATGAGTTGCACTGTAAGTAAAGACGATACGCCAGCGATCTCTGAACATTCTGTCAGTTCAAATACATCGCCAAAAGCTTATAGATAAACAATTACATTGATTCTAATCATGAGAAATTTCACATAAGACACACACTTATTGTACATTTGTAATTTTCAGAAAAAGTTGTAGCTGCATTCTGGAGCTTATACATATCTTTTTAGATGCCATGCTTTACCGTTGTTATAGGCCTATTATTATGCGAATATGGCTATCCATGAAACCATTAAAAATGAGTAAATATCATGATAGAATTAAAAAAAAAAATCATGATTTCTTATTTCTTGAAGACTTAGCTTCAACCTGACATAATTTATGTTATGGTTGTGAAGCCTCTCATGTTAAACGAACGTTTTAAAAATAGGTCACCTTTGTACTACAGACAGTGAAATATTGACACAGCTCACAGCGCCGTTCCCGGTGTGACATCACAGGGAGCGGGGATATGATTTAGATCGAGGCGTCATTTAATCTCGTTATTCGGGCTGCCTAACATATTTCTTTTCACTCCAAGTGATGCTATTGTGTTTATATAGTGTAGTAGACCATAAAATTAATTGAAACTCATTATCGACCATAAGTCCTTACAAGACCTTTAATGTATATCTTATATCCATCATCGCGGTCGTGAAATTATTAATTGGGACCGCCTAAATATTGCGTATAGTTTAATAAACATTATTTAATTCATCAAAATTTGAGATAAAATGTCGCCGAGAAAAAAATATAAATTACATGATGCTTCCGCTTATAGCCTCCCTTTGTAGGACGAGTTTAGGTAATTACCGGAGTAACGCGAAGACGCTAATATTAGTAGCGCGGGAGATACTGCGCAATTCACATACATAGGACGGTAGCTTTGAGTAGGTACTAGTGTAACGGCATAAACTCCTCCTATAGTGCGGTTTATAGTTGCTTTCAGAATGTACGATTTACATTTAAGAGTAATCAACAGAACGCACAGTTCAAAATCAAACAATCTGGAATGCTGTTGCTTTATTTTCTTTAATTTGACATGACAACCGAATCAAAAAGGAAAAATTATTAGACTATATATTCGCTGATTGCCTAACACTGAAACTGTATATACGTGACATTTCACAACAGACTCAGGGTCTGCAGCGAAAGAAAGAAAATTATATGGCGATTCGCCGGAGTAACTAGCTGGCTTTCTCAATGACAAAGGTGTTACCTCGCTATTGTTAGCTTGTTTATTGTAGCGCTTTGTGTTGTGATTCATAATTATTCGACACATGCATGGCACGGCGGGATATACACACAATGAACACAGGCGTGAATCGATTTTAAATGTACTCATGTACTGATATAATGCGACGGAAAAGTACACACTTCAGATTTTGTAAAAACATGAAATTTTTGACGATTTTCCGATCTTTCCTCAATTACATCGTAAAAATCGCGATTTTAAAAATAAATCGAACTTCACGATTAAATCGAAAAATCGCGCAAGCCTACTCTTATCCATCATTAAATTGTATGTACACAAAATGCGGACAGTTTCATCAATAAGGTTAATGAGTTCAAAATTTGTGTTAAGCAGGGGTCGACGTAACTTTTAAAGTCTACTGGCCAACCGGGCTAACTAAGTTCAAAATAGATGGCCCAACATGAATATAACTGGCCCAAAATCCTCACCTGCAATTACTTGCTATGCTAACATAAACAAGTATATAGTAAATGGCTATTAATTCACTAATAACGATCGTAATTAATTACGATTTTACACGTTTTTGCAAATGAAAATTTTGGTATGTAATATATCACGGTGAATGGGGTTTACCGTACAGGGCATAATTTATTTGGTATCGCATCTCAATTTGATACACATATTTAGGCTACTGCTATTCATTCTGCATCATGCATAGCTGTATCTGCTATGCACAGATTTCTATGCGATTGCAATTTAACATTGATTTTCATAAGTTCTATCATTAACCCTTTCAGCGACTAATCCCTGAAAAAGTAAATTCTTTACAATGTATAGCATATCCTGTTGAATGTTTTGAGGTTAATATGACTGGAGGCCATTGCTGCCTAAGGCAGCAACAGCTTCCGGTAAAATTAATTTAAAGTTATTCAACGGCTTTTCCTGTTTGTTTGCTCTGAGATTGAGATACAGGAAATTTATCCGTAAAAGAGTTAATTGCTATACATTTTTTGCAGACAGCTATGCAATTTTTAATTTGCATAGCAATTCATGCTATACAAATATTACATTCTAAATTATGCCCTGCCGTATTTGCGATGCGTAATCGGTCAGAAATGCCACAGCCAGTTGTTTGTTCTAAAGACCTATATTGCCAATTGAACAGGTGATTGTAATTTATGTTTATGCGATATGTAGCGGGGAGAAATGAGGAATTCATTCATATTTTACTTGTTAAATACAGTTTAATGCTGATATACCCCCAATATACAGCCCATGCTTTTTAATTTGCGAGATTTAAGATTGATATCATTGCATTCTCCGTTTTAGGTTAGAAACAAACGTTCTCATTCCCGACATCGGCTAACATAGATTTAGATTGCGAGTACATAGCAATGCATTAGCTGCCGATGCAAAACAGCTGTAACATATGTGGCGAATTAAATTTTGAGGAAATGTCAAATTCAATGATCATTAGTCTGACAAAAGCATTACAAGGCAGATATTTTGAAGGTATTTTTATGTTAATGCTCATTTGCTAGATTATGCAGTACCATTGTGTTGGGTGTGGTGTCTAAATGTGAGCCATTTTGGTGGAAATCGTAACTGGCCAGCCGGACTGTTTGCTTGAATTTTTAACTGGCCCAATGTAAAAGCCACTGAGTTCAGTACACACCAGTGACCTTAGGGTACCTAGAATCAGTTTGGGTAGTAATTAAACTAAGTAGGACAGACAAAACTATTAATAGGACATATTCGTAACTAAGCCAGTGGTCAAGGATGCTTAGCGCGACCGCTCAAGGCTCCAGCGGCTTATTGAAATTAATTGGTGAGATCGTGTCAAGTTACATTGCTAGTCGTTTTCACATTGTATTGTAATCGGAGCCGGCCGATACAGAAAATCGTATAGTAGTCAGTAGTAGGGCTGCGCGATATACCGATACCATATTTAAAACCGATATCCTGCACTGACGGTTTCATAACCGATTATAAAAAATAAATATCGAAAAACCGAATATGAACATATTTTCGGTTTTTCGTATCAGGATTGCTAAAAATAAAAGATACTAACGAACATGAAAAGCGTAATAAATAATAATTGCCAGACTTTCCATTAAGCTACGTTCGGGCAACTAATAATTGAACGTGGCCCCAATTGCGCATATTGTGTAACTCCATGTAACTCACTGTGCGCCGAGAGAAATCAAGCAGCGAATTAATTAAATAAATATCCACTCGTCTTTTCTCTGGTAGTCGCAGATAAATTTGCAATATAAAGCACAATACTAAGGCGGGAAATTGTCATTGAAATTTGTATCGGGGAAAACATTTCTAAACAACGGCATCCATTTTATTTACGTCACCGGCTAATTAACATAATGCAAAGTCGTCCCAAAGCTAAATCGCCCGAATGGGATAAAAATCTCGCCAATAAATATAATGCTGAATACATTTTGCTGATTAGGATATAATTTTAAATAACATTATTACTCAAACCGTTTTTAAAACGTTATCTTCTATACACAATATCATATTAACTTATGAAATTCGCGTTCGCAATATTACAGTTAATATTTTCTTCAAGACATGATTTCGTCCTCGGGCCGAATTGGAAATGAAAGAAGAAAGGGAGATAATTACATCATAATTAATTACAATCACGTGATTTACGTCTTTTCGCAACCTGTTTTGCTGATTTATGATTAATTTTGACAAAATAAACGATGTTTATTTAACTGTGCATAATATTTAGGCGGTCTAATTAATAATTTCACTCCCGCAATGATGGATATTATAAGGTATATTAAGCTTCAAAGGTGTATCAGGGCGTGAAAATACGTTCTGTTTTCGTGCTATTTTTATCATTTAAGTTTTTTGTTTCATGTCCATAAAACCGATATTCGGTTAAAACCAATATGAAAAGTCATATCGAAACCGATATGGCTGTAAGCCAAACCATGCAGCCCTAGTCAGTAGTTATATGTATCAAGTTGAATGCTACAACAACAATAATTAGGCATATCAGAGCACCGAAAAGTAATGCATATGAACCAACGGGATCATTGGCTGATCCAGTAATTTCAGTCAGGGGGCGTAATTGATGCGAGTCTGAGAGGAATTGTCTAGTCTTAAATAGCATATGGGTGGGGTAACAGTTATTACATACAATATTTATGGCAGCAGAGCTATTTTACATATAACATAGTAGATTAAAATATGTTTATTTTATGCTAACTGTGGGAAGCCTGTGCTCTGTGGAAGTAAATAACTAGACAATTTGTTATGACAGTGGAGATAGAATATATAGTGTTACTTACATAATGCGCTATAATGATATACATTCCAGTGGTAAATTTAAAAAAAAAGACTTCTCTTGGTCTGCAAATGGACATTTCCCAAGACCACTGCAGAAGCGGTTTTTCGGCGGCTTTAGTATTAACGAGATAAACTAGTCACCCCACCATCACCCAACCCCCTCCATGTTATTTCCTAAGGCCAGAAAACAGTTACATGTTATGGTTGGGGCAGTGTGTTTGGGACCCGTTGCTATTGATCAACTAACTAGTCAATCATGAATTTTTTCTAAAAGCTTGATACGTCGCTAACTAGTCAATCATGCCTACCAGATTTTAATTCTGAATGAAAATACGATTAGCCTATAGAGATACACTAGCATTATAAAGACTATCTCTGTGACATACAGGCAAATGAATAAATATTATTGCTATAATAATGCTTGTCATTCTGAATTCTGAAATTTGTTTTAAAGGAGGTAAATTTAGAAGCTAGTGTGATTGAAAAAAAATACAGACAACATTTAACCACTTACAGAGGTTAGTCAAGTTGTTTTCAAAATAATTAGCAGACTTTCAACTATAACATACGGTAGGCCTACATGTATCATTGACATTGGATATAAAATAGAAGGAAAAGTGTTAACACTGCACAGAGCATGTCTTTATTTAGAAGGGAAATTCCAGTTTTGTCTTCCTATTTGATTAAGATGGGACTAAGGTATCGAAGTGCTGACAAGACAAGTTATTGCAATTAGAATATTGTTCATTTAATCTTGGCAGGTTTCTTGCTAAAAATATAATCCACGGTTAGAAGCGCTAATATATTGATTACTGTAATAAGAGAACAGATCTTTTAATATTTGCCGGTAAACTAAATCAGGTGAAGAGAACTTGCAGATGTTATTGGCACAGTAATGCACAGCCTACCAACAAAAATTCTTGTAAATTTGATATTAAAAGTTATTGCTATAATTAGTACCTCTCCAATTAAAATAAGTGTGAAAGAACAAACTTTTACAAATATTTCTGTATATATTTTGCCGTATCTAATGAAATATTCACAATTAAAAAATCTTCCATCTCCACTCATATAAGATATGCCTTCGTGGAGATTCAGAGTTTCTGAAAGACAAACTCGGATTATATTGGTGCGGGAATTTCTATCATTGACACGCGTATAGGTAAACAAAGGTCTTGTACAATGAAAAGAATACCCTCTTGCGGAGACGGAGATCATACCGTTTAGTGATAGTAGTATAGGCACTGCTTTTACGCTTATATATCGTGGTATGTCAGCAACGCTGCCTCAGTGGCAGGCTGATCTTCGGTAATAGGCTCTGATTTTTTGGCAAAAAAGTTCAACAAAATGATGCATTTGGAATCTACTCACATATTGGACGGAGATCGACTTTCGCTAACCAGCCATCTTTTAATTCATAATTTATGTGGCTACGTCATTTCCCAATTGGTCCAATCAAATTATCGGAATTGACCGCGTTCTCTGCATACTGTTCCATCTACATTGAATGCTACATAACACACAGTTTCATTGGCCTAGCATTGTACAGGCGAGTTGTCATTGGCTAAACTGCACACGTATGGCTTTGTGTGAAGAGTTTTCCGACAAAATTAAAAAATCTTCCGAGTTTGACAGCTACGTGTCCAATTTTCATGCATATATTTTGTGCACCCGTTTGACCCACTAGGTTATTTATTTTGCGCCGCCGTTGGAATTTAGGGGACTATGGCGCAAGGGCACGTCCTGGAATGAAGACTGATATTTGATAATGGCAACAGACCAGTACGGACAGATTAATACACTGATGCGTACAGCATTTACTTGAGGCATACATGGTACGCATGAATATTTATATGTCTGCGGACATGGACAATTTATATGCTTACAGTACACTTGTACGCGCCTTATCTGGAGCGCTGGGAACAATAGAACTCATCTATGACAACTACAAGGCGACCATAACCAGAACCCGTAAAGAGTACAGTGCAGAAGATATCGAAGAGCCGACCATAGAGGCATGAAGCCTGCAGTTGGAAGACATCCTAAGGATACCTAAGTATCATCATCAGCTGTTGCGACGTTTGAGGCCTGTTAGGCCTATTGTTGATCTTGACTTTCAATAATCTCACTTCGTTATCATGTGCTGTGCATGAAATTGGTTTACCAATCTGATTATGTTGTAATTATTATGTCCAGAATGTATGTCCATCTGTCTGTCCATCCATCTTTGCCAATCATTTCTTGTCAGCGTAACTCCCTAAAGTGCCCAGTGGACTTGCCTGAAATTTGGTGCACATTATCAGTATCATGTGCAGATATGCGTGTGTTTTTTCGTTAGCGTGAAATGTTTTACTACAGCGTTAACTATGGCTGTGCAGTATACTGGTGTTGGAACTGTCACCGGTTTTGTAGACATGATGGTTAAAAAAAGCGGTGCCATAATCTCAAAACCGGATATTTATTTTAAAAAACTATTTAAAAAAAAAAAGCATGTTACCAGTTGCATAAAATTGAATTCATATGCCCAGTTATTATATATAAAATCCGCAAAACAAAACGTGGAATGGCAATCTTTATTCATAGCACATCTTATGTTGGCCGATATAATTTGAGAAGTTGTGGTAAAGTAACATGCAACGCGCTGAGAATAGATTTAATGCCAGAAAAGAAATCTTTAAATCATTTTATACATGTCTTTCCCAAATCATGCGATGATGTTTATTAAAATAGGTCTGACAGTATTTTTTACACAAAATGTGTTCTAGTAAAGAGTCCAATAAAGCCAAGTTTGGTTGTAAATCTTCGATTAATTAGGTCAAGAAATTTGATTTACTGCGAGTGTTAGGCAATAATCAGTGAACATAATTCTTTTTAATTCTAGAGTTAGCAATTTCAATTAATAACACGGTCAGGCGGTATAAAAATTGTTCCTTTTTTATTCAGTTGTCATGTCTAATTAAAGAAAAGAAGCAACAGCATTCCGGATTGTTGTATTTTGAACTATATGTTCTGTTGATTACTCTTAAATGTAAATCGTACATTCTGAAAGCAACTGTAAACTGCACCATAGGACGAGTTTACACCGTCACTGTCGTAGCTATTCGAAGCTACCGTCCTATGTATGTAGAGTGCACCGTATTTCCCTGGGTATATTAGCGTCTTCGCGCTACTCTTTGGACCTACGATTTAATCGAAAATCTCGATTTCTTTTACAAAATCAATCGTGATGTTTCAAAGCAAAAATCAGTTTACCGCTAGTATTGATAATATCTGAAAGGACCCTACAAACTACTTAGAACGAGAATTGCTAACATAATGCTAAAAGAACGAAAATTGGTATCATTGACCACTAAAACCGCCTGCAGTCTAATTGCCAGATAGTAATAGGCATTCAGAAATGCTATTATTTAAACATTTAGAGTACTACATGTAATTCCGAATACAATATCAATACAATCTGGGAAGACCCAGACAGCCCAACATGAATAAACACAGGCCTGAGGTCAGTTACATTTAAATGTAACTAGTTACAGTTACATTGCACTATGTCAGTTACAGTTACATTTGTTGAGCAATGTAACTAGTTACATTTCAGTTACATTGCACTATGTCAGTTACAGTTACATTTGTTGAGCAATGTAACTAGTTACATTTCAGTTACATTGCACTATGTCAGTTACAGTTACATTTGTTGAGCAATGTAACTAGTTACATTTCAGTTACTTTGCATAATGTCAGTTACAGTTACATTTGTTGAGCAATGTAACTAGTTACATTTCAGTTACTTTGCATAATGTAACTAAAGTTACATTTCAGTTACATTAGTTAGTTTTATTGTTTAATTATTATGAAGGACTATATGAACATCAATGTCATCATAAAAACTGTAATATAGTCAAACAAATTGATACTTCTAGCAGAAACAAAAATACCATTATAACCTGTGATTATATAATATACTGAGAGAACTGAATCCATTTCAGATATAAAATATAAAACCTGCTGAAAATTCTTTAATAAATTTGACTGAATTTTATTGCTGCCTTATGCAATAACAAATTTCAATCGACTTGTTTCCAAAATAATAAGACACTAGCTTAATTCCACAGCCTTCATAGATGTACATATATATTTCTTCCTCTAACTCTTTCAACCCAGACATGCCATATAACAAACATTAATCTTATTGTAAGAAATAATTGGCTGAATGTTTTGAAACCAATTTGACTGAAAGCTTTGCTACCATAGGTATCAACATTTTTTCATGAAATTAGTTTCTAAGTGTTCAACAGATTTCCTTATAGCATTGACTTTCTATGATAAGATAATCCGCCATCTATGGTACAATATAAGCTTCCAGTGAAATTAGCTTCAAAATGTCCATCAGCTTTGATGTTTCCTTAATTTCAAATAGCAATTTAAATATTTTGAAAATAATTTATTACTTTCATTAGTTGCAATGGCAAATTCATTCTGATCAGATAATCTGCTGAGTACTTTATACATACTACATTTGTAATTTTACTCTCTAAAGCTGTTGCTTCATATGGCTGCAACAGCTTTTTTTCTGGTCAGACTAGTTTCAAAATGTTCAGCAGCTTTCCAGTACACTAGTTTAATTCCACAGCCTTTATAAATTCTGTCTGATTTACCAAAATGGTTGATGGCTTGACTTTTATCAATGGCATTGTCCTTTTATCTTTATCACCACACCTATGTGAATTGAATTTAGTGTGAGTTTAATTGCTGAGCAAAGATGTCCTAAGCTGGCCTAGTCAATAGCATATAAAGAAAAGAACAGGACTTGCTGTTAACACCTACTGTGGTAGATTTTAGCTTTCTTTACCAGTCAACATTTGGTGTTTTTAAATCCTTTTAACCCTTTAACACTAAGCTGGAGAAAACTGTTTGGAGTGATTTTGAGACATGTTCATTTTCAGACAAATATAAGATATTTTTGAAAATTTGCCACTGGAATGACTGGCTCTATAACCAAGCCAGTCATTTTAGTAGCAAATATTCTAAAATAATCTCATGGCCTGCACATGGACATTTTCTATAAGAAAACTAAAGTTTTCTTCAACAAATTTAATCTTTAAACGGTAACAGTTAATTCTGTAATGATTTAGTAAACAACCTGTTTCTAAGCTACATTGTAGATTAATGTAAAAGCTGTATAAGATTTTGATTAAAGGTTGTTGTTGCCTGGTGTAGCAATAGCATTCAGATTATCATTGCTAAAATATCACATATACAGATAAAGAGTGGGTTAACCCTTTAGTGGTCAAGATTGGTCAAGAAATCTCTTTTTTGTAGGTTACAAGATTCATATTTGAAAATTCACCACTGGAATGACTGCTACAATAATCAAGCCAGTCATTCCAATGGCAAATTTCTGAAATAAATATCACTGACGCTTGGAAATAAAGTTGTTGCCCATGGCATCAGCATCTTCCAGTAAAATTAGCATCAATATATTCAACAGCTTACCTGAATGATTACATTGAAATTCATATTGGCGTGTCACGTCTATAACACCAGCTATGAATCAAATTAAGAAAATTGTAATAAATTCGGTAGAAAAGTTTGAAATGTAACTGAAAAGTAACTGAAATTTTAGTTACTTTTGCAATGTAACTGGTTACATTTCAGTTACTGTAGCTAAAATAATTCTTCAGTTACAAGTTACTTCAGTTACAAAAAAATGTAACTAAGTTACTGTCGGTTACAGTTACAAGTTAAAGTTACCCCAGCCCTGAATAAATGTGCGAGAAAATTGGCTTGAGCGCCCGAGAATTAAAATGCGGGAAATGCGCTTCTTATGTTGGCAACAAAATACCTCTTGAGATTGGAGGCACATGACATGTTCTAGCAAGATTTCATATATGCTAACAGGAGTTTGAATCAGTGAAGCAGATCACATTGGTCATAATCCTTCAAATGAGTACCCATTTTACCACATTATTCAGATCGAATTTATAAAGTACAATACTTGGTTACCATTACGCAATGATAATATATAGCGATATCCACGTTCCAAGTCCTGGATATTCATATCTGAGTAAGTTCGGAGTCGCTTGAAAAATTGTTGACATGTATTTCTGAATTTGATTTAACCTGAGCGGATTACTAATATCACATAATTTATATTTTTTCACGACATCATTTTATATCAAATTTTGGATTAATTTTGATGTGATAACCAGTCTTTATTAAAGGATATGCAATATTTAGGTGGCCCCATTTAATAATTTCACTTCCGCGATGATGTTTTTGAGGTGTGTATTAAACTTACTTGTATAATATAATAATATGGTGGCAAGAATTTTGTGCCAGGAAATTGTTAAATTTTCGTGCTAGTGTCTATCAATTTTCACCATTTTAGAGAATTGATTTCAGCTTTTTCTTGAAATATACCTAAAATAAGTCCACCCCTAGGCTTGCACGATTATTTGATTAACTGTGATTATTTAAAAAAATATAATTGTGGACGATCACAAAATCAAATAATCGAATATTTTCAATCTCCAAGATAGTTGTTTTTCATATGTAAAGTCGGCTTTCATTTTCCTGTGATGATAATCTAGGTGAATGTGAAAAATGGGTATAAATACTGCATTACATCTATATTACTTATTTTGTGACTTGTTTTGATGAAAGAAAACATTAAAATGTTTAAATCCGCCATGATTGGGGTTTTTTTCAAACAGATTTTTCGAGCCATTCAATTGCAACCCAGTGCCATTTCTCCCCGGGGCAAGAATAATTTGGCCAGAATATCAATGTTTTTCAAACTAAGGACTTTCACTAATCATAAAATATCGTGCAATGTAGATTTGGTATAATTATCTCATTAATAACACCTATGTCTGGCCAAGATGCGGGCAAACCAGTTAGAGAAATTTATAGCCTTAGAAAACCACTGCACCACACTTGTAGAAACCATTGGGCGACAGTAAAACCCACTGCACCACACTTTTAAAACCACCACACCATACCTAGGTGAATTTTCATTTTTCTTGGGCCGTTTTGGTCTTGCCAGATTGTATTGAATATGTGTTCAGAAATTACACTCTAATGTTTATAATAGCATGTTAATTGTGATTTCTGAACACCTATTACTATCTGGCAATTAGACTGGAGGCATTTTATTGATCTGATCAGCGATACCAATTTTTGTTTTTCAAGCATTGTGTTAGCAATTCCAGTTTGAAGTAAAGTTTGTAGTTTTTTTCAGATATTTCCAATATTAGCGGTTTTAATAGATTTATGCCTCCCCAACCCACCATCACCAGTACCGCTGCGATTAATCGAATAATGCGATTATTTTAATCTAAATTGTTCATGATTAAAACATATTGCTTATTCTGCAGTGTTCATTCTATGAACTTGAATAGTGGGGCCCAAGGACCCTACCCAACCAAAATGTTGGAACATTAGAATAATATGAGGGACAAAGGCTCTGAATGAACCCACAACTTAGCAGAAATAGAGGACTGCTAGAGAAATATATTATATCCACATTTAATGCTTTCATACAAGTCAGACCAATCTGATTAACACTTTCATCATTTACATCCTAGTATCTCAATTTCAAATCATCCATACTGGTAGCAACAGCTTCCATTCAAATTAGTTTCAAAATATTCAGCAAAAACTTCTTTTAATGCCAAAAATTTGTCATAGATGGTATAAGTTTGAAAGAGTTGAGTTATTTTACTGTTGAATATCCATAAAAATATGGGGACATTTGACCCCTGGGTCATTCCATATAAGAAGGACCAAAATTTTTGAAATCCATCAAGTCATAATTTCAGATTTCCTTCAAACTTTGTCAGAGTAAGCATATGTATGTATTAACAGGAAATTCCAAGTATTATAGTGAAAGGTCAAATACTTTTTGAAAACTGGCCTATCCAATACCCCCTGCCTAAAATTGACAAAAATTTGTAACAAAATTTCTATGTTTGAGGCTTCATATCTCACCGACTACAGTGCTCACAATACTAGGTCTTTTTATTTTAACAGTCTGGTCACCATAGTTCGAGAAAATCACAAGCATTTTGTGCTGACCTGTTTTAGGCATGTATTAGGGGTCGTCAAAAATGCCCAAAAATGTGATTTTTCATATTTTAATCCAAATTTGGTGATGCCGTAAAATGTATTTGTATTTGGTTTACACAAATGATTCTGTTAACTAGAGCTACTGCTACTTTAGTGATATTTATTACCTAATGGCAAGATATGCTCCGCAAAAATTTTGTGGGAGCCATACCCCCACCCCTGTTCGCCAAAATGGGGTGATTTCATAACATCTTTTTTCAAAATAATTCAATTTTTTAAATTTTTTGGTGAATGTTATATATATGGTCAATGGTTACAGGGCCAAAAGGTTCACTCTTACATTTGTTTCCTTTTAGAGCTATGGCAAATACAAAATCTGATATTTTTTCAAAAACTTGTATGATATTCGATTTGGGGGGGTTAATAATTTTAAAAGTATACACTCTAGAAGTATGAAACAAGAGATGTAGCGCATTTCCCTGCCTTATTAAAAGAAACAACCAGCATTTCCCTTTTACAAAATAGATAAACATGGATTTTAGAGATGTCAAAACCTTACTTTGTTAAAATTTGACATTTTTGTGGGTAAACTACAAGTCATTATTCAACAACATTTTCAATGGGAATAACATATTGCCTGGAGAATATTTAAAAAACAATTTGACTATAAGTTGTTGCTGACTTAGCCATCAATAATTTTCAGTCAAATCATTTTCAAAATATACACCAGGTACAGAGTTTGTCCTGTAAGCTGGTCGCGCTGCAACAGCTCATCACTCAGTCTTGAGTTATCCAGTGTTAATAAAGACTGAGAGATTTCATATCTAGAGAAAATAACTCAACCTTCAGAGCTTTGTATATAATTAGGTCAAATGCTGTAATAGACATAGGTAGTGAGGTGATATTGATTAGTCACGTGGTCTCAGTTTTTCTCAGAGATCTGAGTGCAAGTATTGCTATCAACAAGAGTTCAGTCAAGCATTTTAAGTGATCAAGATTAGGCAGTATGACCAGTGAAAGTGTTTAATAATTACTGCTTTGAAACATTGACATTGTTGCTGATACACAAATGTTTAGATATTTACTTTAGAAATTTAATAATTCACTATACATTTTAATGATAAATTAGGCCTTTTAATTTGAAAAGTGTAAACTTTGACTAGGACACGTTGCACAATGGCTGAATTACCAGAGACATTTTGTTCAGTTGGACGTCTCACTAATGATAAATGTCATAAGTTTACGGATAAATGCTCTGTAAATGATGTTGTACGATTGACGGCTACAGATAAAACACTTGTTGCAATGAGAAGCGGCCAGAGTGAGGATAGTTTAGAAACAGTGTGCTGTTGCCACAAGAAACACTATCTGCATATATTCCCGATGATGAAGCAGAACACTTCATGTTGTGATCCCCTAAAAGTTCACAAAAAGCTTATTAAAAAGGGACTAGTTAATATAGATCAAGAAATTGTGGCATTAATACAGTCGAAAACTAGAGAGAGAAAACAACCTGGCCAAAAGATTTGCCATCATTGTTTGCAGAAAATTAATAACCTGACAGATTGTAGTGACAGTGAACCGGAATCAATGGCCATAGCAGATACTTTGTACAGTAATGCTGAATGCCTCAACTCTAGTTTCTCAGCAGTTGGAGTTTCTCCCCTAAAGAGTGTCCATTCAGAAAGGAAAGTATCATATGGTAAACGAAAAATCAAACAAATGGCAGAAGCAACAACAAGTCACGTGGCATCCCACCTAGGTTTTCCTCCTAATAAGTTAGTTGCTGACACTTCACAAACTGAATGTACATGTGATTCTAAGTTAGATGTGGACTACTTGGTATCGAACATGAATGAAAAACTGTCTGTGTCATCACGAAATCAAAAGATACAAGTATTGACTATTACACCTAAATCATGGTCGATAGATAAAACTGTTCAGGTTTTTCAGGCATGTGGTGTTACGCGTTAAATGGTGAAACAAGCCAGACAACTTGCGCAGAATGATGGAATACTCGCTGATCGTGAAACCTTTAAAAGAAATAAGCTTGATCAGCATACACTAGATAGTGTTATTAACTACTACCAAGATGATACTGTATCTAGACTATTACCCGGGAAAAATGATTTTGTTACTATAAGAATTTGTGGTACCAAAGAACATAAGCAAAAACGGCTAATCCTGACAAATTTGAAGGAAGTACATGCTAATTTCAAAACAGAAACTGGACTTAAAATTGGTTTCTCTAAATTTGTTGAGTTAAGACCCAAATGGTGTGTAACTGTTTCTTCTAGCGGCAGCCACAATGTTTGTGTATGCGAAAAACACCAAAATGTAAAGTTTATGGTGGATGTTATCTCTGAAGACTATCATAACCTAATTGACAAATCTGTATGTGACAGTAGTTCTAGAAATTGCATGCTGCAACGATGTGAAAAGTGTCCAGGAACTGCATTTCTCAAAACTTACTTAGAGCAAGACCTTTACGAGCACATGGATGAGGATGACATCATTAAATTCAATGAATGGGTATCCACAGACCGAATTGAAATCATGCGCCGAGAAGTATCAGTTGAAGATTTTATTTCTATATTATGTCAACGGATCCAAGAATTAACACCACATTCCTTCATAGCGAAATCTCAAAGTGAATTCTTGAAAGCGTACAAACATGATTTAGATGACACTACTGCCATTGTTGTTCTCGACTTTGCTGAAAATTACAGCATTATTGTGCAAGATTGTGTACAGGGATTTTATTGGAACAATTCTCAAGTCACGATACATCCTTTGGCATTTTATGTTAAGGCTTATGGAAAGTTGAATGAAGAAAATGTATGCTTCATCTCTGAGTGTCTGAAACACGAAACAAATACTGTGTACTGTTTTCAGGAGATTTTTACAAGATATTTGAAGGAAAAGTATCCCAATATTCATATAATTAAATACTTTAGTGATCATAGATGGGTGTGCAGGACAATACAAGAACTTCAAAAACTTTATTAATGTCTGCCATCATTATTCAGATTTTGATATTAAGGCAGAATGGCATTTCTTTGCTACCAGCCATGGTAAAGGTGTTTGCGACGGTATTGGTGGCACAGTGAAGCGCTTAGCCGCAAGGGCTAGTCTGCAAACAGCGCTTATACGAAATGCTAGTGAATTGTATGAATTCAGCCAACAGAACATAAGCAAGATCAAGTTCTTCTTAGTTAGTAAAGATGAGATCCAGAGCCATCATACAATGTTGGAAGAGCGGTATCTCCTTGCCAAAACAGTGCAAGGAACCAGGTCATTCCATTCGTTTGTTCCAAATGACACTAACTCTATCACAGTAAAGCGAATTTCAACTGATGATGTTTCATACACTCGGTCATTTTCTAACACACAACCTGGTATGTCATCAGAGATTCAGAATTTAAATATCCCTATGGAACTGTCTTTGAGTGACTATGTTGGTGCATTGTATGACAAAAATTGGTGGTTTGGCATAGTGTTAGAAATTAGTCTAGAAAATGAGGACTGTCTCATTTCGTTTATGAAGCCGCATGGACCAGCTCGATCCTTTAGTTGGCCAAGGCGCACAGACCAGTGCTGGGTTCCTTTTTGTGACATTCTAAGTAAGGTGTCAACACCATTGACAGCAACTGGCCGGCAGTACACTTTTCCACAAACTGATATCGACTTTATAAATGGACTATTTAAATAATTTGGAGGAGCGGTATATGCTGGATCATGTACCGTATCATCAATTATTGCTGAGGTATGTAGTATTATGTACTATCTCTTAACACTTTTATATTATATCATGTGTATTAACCAATGCCTGTCTCAGTTTATTAAATAATTCCATGAAATGGGTGACATTTAGGCATACTTTAGTATGAGAGATTACACATATTGGCCTGGTCGCAGTGTGTCAAAATTGTCTATAAATGGCCATAGAAGTCCATGTAGCTGTACTAATATGACCATAATATACCATTCAATGTCCACCTATGATGAAAAAGTATCTAAAATGCTAAAGTGGATACCTTTTAAAACAAATTAGATTGTCGCGAAAAATGTCAAATTTTAACAGAGTCAGGTCTTTGGGTTCTAGAAAATCGATGTTTATGTATTATATAACCAGGGAATGCTGATTGGTTCTTCTAATATAGCAGGAGAACTGGTTGTATCGCTTGTTTCATGCCTCTAGGCCCTATAATTTTAAAATTATTAACCCCCAAAAATGGAATATCGTACAAGTTTTACAAAAATATCACATTTCTAATATGCCATAGCTCCAAAAGGGAACAAATGTAAGAGTGCAACTTTTAACCATGTAACTATTGACCATATATCTACCATTCACCAAAATAAAATAAAAATTGAAAGGGGTTATTTTGACTTAATAGGCGATGAAGTTGGCCCTCTTTTGTGAACAGGGGTGGTGCATTGGGCCCCCCAAATTTTTTGATGAGCAAACCTTGCTGTTAGTCAGTAAATATTACTAAGCTAATATTAGCTCTAGTGAACTGGGTAGAAATCATTTAGTTACAGCAACTATAATATACATTTTACTGTATCACCAAATTTTGTTGAAACAGGAAAATTAGCTGTTTTTAACATTTTTGGTGACCCCTAAAACACACCCAAAACAAGTCAACACATATTGCTTGTTATTTTCCTCAAGTATGCTGACCAGAGCATTAGAATGAAAAGATCTAGTATTGTAAACAGTATATTGGATGAGATATGATGTCTCAAACATTGGATTTGTACTTGAAACTTTTGTCAATTTTAGCATAGGGGTCTTTGAGAGGGCATTTTTCAAAAAGTATTTCACATATCAGTTAAAGAATTGTCATGCTCAACTAAAACATCCATATGCTCACACTGAGAAAGTTTGAAGGAAATCCGTGACTATGAGTTGACGGGCATTGGTCCATCTTATACGGAATGACCCCCCTATTGGAAAAAAATGTGGTTCATTAAAAAATAACAGGGGAGTATGACCTCGTGGCCCCTCCTAGAATGAACACTGATTCTGCCCTCCACACTTAGGACTAGCATCAGTTTGCAACAATAATTTGCGTTGCATCAAAATTTTCAACGAACACCCCAAATCATGCAAAATATTTTCTCTGGCTGACTTGGAACTTGTGTTTATTTTGCTCAAACATCTATGCTACGAAATAAAATAATTGAAAGAAATATGTACTGTACGATACTTTATGTTTAGTGACAGTGGTTAGTTTCAAAACTTTGATTGAGGAAGGGAAACAATGGTACATTTTATCAGTTTGTATATATATATATATATATATATATATATATATATATATATATATATATATATATATATATATATATATATATATATATATACACCTGTGCAAAAGTTAAGCACCAGCAAAAACAATAGAACGTAGAAACATGATGGTACAACTAGGCTGCCATACTTTTTGTCACCGCGTTAGCTGACATAATTCCAAGTACGAAATGCACATGCATGCATGACTTCACGCCACTTGATGTCTGTGCGTGGCGGGAAACAGCACACGTATTCAGTTATGTAAAAGTCCAGTTTGAGGTGTAGAACATTACATACAGATTTAGGCGACAAGATTAGGAATTTTGTGTTCATGACCGTGGTTTATTTGTACAGAGAGAATTAGCTCCTGATTGTGAACCGCTATGGCAAGACGAAGGTTAAGTGATCGTGTGAAATGGCAAATCATAGGCATGCATACCACTGGTATGTCATGCAGAGAGATTGGCAGACAGCTGAACATTAACCATACTGTAATCAGTCGTTTGATTGCAAAACATGGGCAAACTAACGAGGTGAAGACAGGCCTAGATCTGGAAGACCGAAGAAGACTACTGCCCGTGATGATCGAGCCCTAGTACGCCTTGTTAGGAGATCTCCATTCACCAACAGCAGAGTGCTCAGCCAGCAATGGGAAACGCGCAATAGAGTGTCAATGTCTACCGTCAAAAGGAGACTGTATGCTGCTGGCATGAAAGCTAGGAGACCTGTCAGACGTCCTCTCCTCACTGCACACCACAAAGAGGAGCGTCTGAGGTGGTGCAACGAAAGAAGACACTGGAACATGAGATCCTGGAGACGGGTACACTGGTCCGATGAAAGTCGGTTCCTGCTTCATGCCACAGATGGTCGAACTCGTGTATGGAGGTCCAGACGCACGGCGTACGACCAACGTAACATCATGGAAGAAGTTCCATTTGGTGGAGGTTCCGTTATGATATGGGGGTGCATCTCATTTGATTGTAAGCTGGATCTGTTGACTGTACCTGGAACACTAAATGGACAAAGATATCAAGATTCCATACTGGATAGAGTTGTGGTCCCTCATTTTGTAAATCATGCACCTGGAACCCACCCTATATTCATGGATGACAACGCCCGACCACATCGTGCTAGAGCTGTGCATGAATACCTCCGCCAGAATGCCATCGAAACCCTACCATGGCCAGCAAGGAGCCCTGACATGAACCCTATTGAGCATATCTGGGACATTCTGAGAAACATGGTGAGAAGGAGGGATCCTCCTGTGCAGAACCTACAGGAATTAACAGACGCACTCCATCTTGAATGGCAACGAATACCACAATGGCGTATCAGTCAGTTGGTGACCAGCATGAGACGTCGTGTCCAGGCCGTCATCCAGGCAGAAGGTGGATATACCCGGTATTAATAATGACAGTCTCAAACTCGTGCACAGATGTTAAACTTCATTTTCAGACACCATTAATGACAATCTAGCCACGTGTGTCAACTGTAGGGCAATAGTTGTCAGTTGTGTCAACGTAACCATATTCAGGCCTCGTTTTCAAGTTCAAACAAAAACATACAGTGTTTCCCCACCATCATAATCAGCATTCCTCTAGTTGCATTATTACCTCTTGCACTAAGATGGATGGGTACATAAATGTTTATGCTATTGCTTTCTTCATAGCACATGAATATACCCTCGCATGTGCATAAAAATAGGGTGGTGCTTGTATATATTAAGAATGTATTCAGCACGACACATCTTGTGCATTTACATTTACTATCATGGCCATATATGTATACATACATGTATATATAGTAAACTGAAACTTAAAACTGGAATAGTCGTTCAGAAATCAGTACAATACCACTTAAACCCGTCTGATACAAGACCAGGTGAACATTTAGTACGATGCGCATAAGTGTGCTATATGTTATGCTAGATCTGTCAATGTGGGTAATAGATAACACATGTACCCTTAGCCCTTTATTGGTAATATTTTCTCAAGAAATTCAAAAAATATTTCACTGCTTATTGAACGTTCATTTGCAGGACAAGAGAAAGCAAATTTTGAAAATTTACCACTGGAATGACTGGCTCAGTTATCGAGCCAGGTATTCCTGTGGTAAGTTTTTAAAATTTGTTTTCTCTTG
The DNA here is from genome assembly GCA_034401795.1 of Chaetoderma sp. LZ-2023a. NCBI lineage: Eukaryota > Metazoa > Mollusca > Caudofoveata > Chaetodermatida > Chaetodermatidae > Chaetoderma > Chaetoderma sp. LZ-2023a. The sequence continues at coordinate 56,825,408 of CM067369.1, read as the reverse complement.
TTCTGCAAATGGACATTCCTCAGGAGCTCTACAGAGGCCAGTTTTGGAAGTGTTGACAATTAACCCTTTAATACTCAAATTTGTTCAAGAAAATTCAAATTTTCTCATAGCAAAGGTCCATTTGCAGACCAAGAGAAGACTGTTTTTGAAAATTGACCACTTGAATGACTGGCTCGGTTATTCCAGTGGTAAATTTTCAAAAATAGTCTTCTCTTGGTCTGCAAATGGGCATTTCTCAAGACCACTGCAGAAGTTATTTTTTGTTAATATCCGGGTTAAGGGGTTAAAGGCTTGAATACTGAACTGTCATTAAAGGTGTTAATTTATAATATATTGTATATAACGGGAATGTCTGGGATCCATCCATTCATCTGTCTGTTTGTCTGTTACCCCGGCCAAATCTTGAACAAATCTGAGCCTTGTTTTGCAACGTTTTATGAGTGTACTGCCATGTGTGGATGTCATGTTTTTGTCTGTATGATTTATAACTTACATTCACATGATTAATCCTTTATGATCAAAGTCGTCAAACTGGCCAAAAATGGCTTCTGTAGTGGTCTTGATGAATGTCGATTTGCAGACCAAGTGAGAACTGTTTTTATCCCCCTGAGCGACCTACTGGTGGGCGGGATGTACCGTAGAGATAAACATGTCTGTCGGTCGGTTGGTCTGCCTGTCTGTCTCTGTCTGTCCGTGTCCATTTCTTATCAACACAACTACTAGAGTTCCCAATGGATTTCCCTGAACGTTGCTACACGTTATCAGGACAATGGGAAGATGTGTAGTGCTAATAGTTTGAAGATATACATGACAGTAGAATATTACCTTTATGATTCTGAAGTTGGTTTGTATTGATGAAAGTGCGATCTCATTCACCCTATTTCTGACCAGTTAGCCTTTCATGCTGTTTAACACTTAAAGCTCAAGATTGGTTAAGAAAGTTTAAATGTTTACTTAGTCAAAAGAAGAAGTATTTTTGAAAATGTACCGCTGGAATGACTGGCTCGTTTATCAAGCTGGACATTCCTTATAAAGCGCATTTATGTGAAAGCATATCAAACAATTATAAAGTTAGTCAGAATGGATATCACCTTTTGAATCGTGTTATCATTATCAAGCGAATGAACTGATTAAAACGGTTAGCACAACTAAATTAAAGAAAATGATAGGGACAGCTGATCTGAGGTAAGGGATAAATCCACTTGTAGCTATGTCCCACGGTGCCCATCTTTAGCTAAGCTCCACCCATGCTTTGCCATGTTGGAATCGATTGAACCCTCAACTCCCTGAACCTTAATTTCCAGAAAAGTGCAGCTAATGGACCTTTCCATTTTTAGCTATGCCCCGCCCATCACTAGCTAAGCCCCACCCACACCTTGCCGTGTTGGGATTGATCGATCCCCAAATTCCCTAGCTATCAATATCCTGAAAACTATACAGGGAAGCTGTTGAATATTTTGTAACTAATTTGACTGGGTGCTGTTGCTGCCTATGGTAGTAAAAGCAAACAATTTGTACAACAATGCATAGACCGTCTTCAAATATGCGTTCGTGACATACTTATCGACGTCATTTATGATGTCATTGTACACATCATGCAGTTCATTATAACGTCATATGATGGGTGGGTACTCTGGAAAGGTGAATTAAGGTTATTAAGTAGTAAGTAGCGCCCAGTCAAATTAGTTTCAAAATATTCAACAGAATATTTATTAAATAGTAAAAGCAAACAATTTGTACAACAACGCATAGACCATCTTCAAATATGCGTTCGTGACGTACTTATCGACGTCATTTATGATGTCATTGTACACATCACACAGTTCATTATAACGTCATATGATGGGTGGGTACTCTGGAAAGGTGAATTACGGTTATTAAGTAGTAAAGACATACAATTCATACACATGACAGACTTTTAATCGTCCATGATGGACCTAGCTACGCTATTTTTTATGCATTCGAAATATGGCATCAGCCTACATGTGACTTTATTGATTATGATGTCAGTTACTTATATATATACACAAACAACTCAATCAAGACATTAACCTAGTCCCATTTAATAGGTGGATCTGAATCTGGTCTGTCACTCGGGTATATGATGTCATAATCAGTTACATCATGTGTAGACTGACATTACAATCAAGACATGGAATGAATGGCGTATCTAACTCCGTCATGAAACTTAAAGTCAGTCACGTGCACTCATTGTATGTCTGATGGATGTACTAGTTAATAAACCTTCTGTTGAATATTTTAAAACTGATTTGACTGGACATACATGTAGCAATGCCACCCAGTCAAATTAGTTTAAAAACAGCTTACTTGTATAGTTACCTTGAAAATGGAATTCTAACAATTCATTGTTCAAAGTATATAAATCGATCCCAACATGAGCAAAGCCTGGGCAGAGCTTAGCTGGAAATGGGTGGGGCATAGCTAGAAATGGGTTGGGCATAGCTAGAAATGGGTGGGGCATAGCTAGAAATGGGTTGGGCATAGCTAGAAATGAATCGGAGTAATCTGTACTGCATGACCAGTACATGTACCAGCTTAGTACTAACAAGTCCAAGCACCACTGAGATCTATTGTTATCATCAGAGGAAAAATAATTTCGTATATATTACATGTACATCTGTCATGTCTGACATTCATGATTGGGGTTGGAATTGAAACTGATCCTGAAGGTGGAATTGGTATTGATAAACCCTGCAATTGGAAATGATAAAATTTAACCTTTTCGCTAAATGAATTTCTCATGTCTCATTTTCAAGGCGGTCATTCAGAAAAAAATTGAATATTTTGAAATAAATTTGACAGGAAACTATTGCTGGCTTTAATAGGTTGTATGTTGTACACAGTATACTTCTTCCAGGATCTGTCAGCGAAAGGGTTAAGGCTGTGGAATTGCTAAAATGTGGCTTAAAATTGGAATTGATAAAATGGAATTGCCCCCAACCTTGGCTGGAAGGATCTTATTGTCTCCTGAAATCTTTTAAAAAGCTACTCATTAATCAATGGCCAGAGAAACTTTGGTTGGAAGAATCTTATAGTGGTAGGCTTCAATTCTTTTAATGAGTTGGTCAGTGACCATCTTGGATTATTAGCTCACCTGGCCGGAAAGGCCAAGTGAGCTTATGCCATGGCGTCCGTCTGTCCATCCATCCGTCTGTTCGTCAAATCGTGTCTCCTTAACGGTTTGATCAATTTCAACCAAATTTGGCTGGAATGATCCTAAGCTGCTACTCTCCAGACTGTTTTTTCAGAATTTTGATTGATCAATTTTTGGGTGAAAATCTTAGATTTTATTAAAAAATCTACTGGAAATGGTCAAAATGCTACTCCTCCTTAGCTGCTTGACATATTTCAGCCAAATTTGACTAGATGCATTCTATGGTGGTATGCTCTAGAACATCTTTTCAGAATTTTTATTGATCAATTTTTGGGGTGAAAATCTGAGGCTTTATGAAAAATCTACCGGAAATGGTCAAAATGCTACTACTCCTTAGCTACTTGACATATTTCAACCAGATTTGACTGGATGCATTCTATGGTGGTAGGCTCTAGAACATCTTTTCAGAATTTTGATTAATCAATCTTTTGGGTGAAAATCTTAGATTTTATGAAAAATCTACCGGAAATGGTCAAAATGCTACTCCTCTTTAGCTGCTTGACATATTTCGACCAAATTTGACTAGCTGCATTTTATGGTGGTAGGCTCTAGAACGTCTTTTCAGAATTTTTATTGATCAATTTTTTGGCTGAAAATCTGAGGCTTTATGAAAGATCTACCAGAAATGGTCAAAATGCTACTCCTCCTTAGCTGCTTGACATATTTCAACCAGATTTGACTGGATGCATGCTATGGTGGTAGGCTCTAGAATATCTTTTCAGAATTTTTATTGATCAATTTTTTGGGTGAAAATCTGAGGCTTTATGAAAAATCCACTGGAAATGGTCAAAATGCTGCTACTCCTTAGCCGCTTGACATATTTCAACCAAATTTGACTAGATGCATTCTATGGTGGTAGGCTCTTGAACATCTTTTCAGAATTTTGATTGATCAATTTTTTTGGGTGAAAATCTGAGATTTTATGAAAAATCTACCGATAATGGTCAAAATGCTACTCCTTAGCTGCTTGACATATTTCCACCGGATCTGACTGGATGCATTCTTCATTCAATTTCTATGGTGGTAGGCTGTAGACCTTCTTGTCAGAATTTTGATTGATAAATTTTTTGGGTGAAAATCTGAGATTTAATGAAAAAATACCGGAAATGGTCAAAATGCTACTACTCCTTAGCTTCGTGACATATTTCAACCAAATTTGACTTGATGGATTCTATTGTGGTAGGCTCTAGAAGTTTTATTCAGAAATTTGATTGATTAATTTTTTGGGTGAAAATGTTAGATTTTGTAAAAAAAATTACCGGAAATTGTCAAAATCCTACTTCTCATTAACCTCTTGGCGGATCTCAAACTACTTTGGCTGGAAGAACCCTATGGGTGTAGGTTTCAGAACTTGTATACAGAATTTTGATTGGTAAATTTTTGGTGAAAATCCTGAATTTTATGAAAATTTACCGTTTGTCTTTTAAAGGTTTACTCCTCATTAACTGCTTTGGCAATTTCAACCTGACTTGGATGGAATGACCCTATGGCGGCAGGCTTCAGATTTAATATGCAGAATTTTGATTGGTCAATTTTTTCATGGCCATCTTGGATTTTCGAAAAGTTTTAGTAAATCAGTTTAAAAACCTACACCTCATTAACCACTTGGCAGATTTCAATCAATCTCAGCTGGAAGGTCCCTAGGTGGGTAGGCTTCAGAACGCATATACAGAATTTTGATTGGCCATCTTGGATTTCCGAAAATTATCCATCATGTCTTTAAATGCAAATGCCGAGAAGGTTCAAATGCTAATGGTCCAGGTGAGCGCCACCGGCCCTTGGGCCTCTTGTTAGAAAATGTCAACGAAATCATTACTAATATTACTCCTAAAATGCCTGGCCATAATTTGTACTTTTAAAACATAAATCTCTGTGTTTCTGGACAGGCTACATGTAGAACAGTTGAATTTCTGAGAAAAATTTATACGTATGGCTCTATATGTATTTATAACACAGCCTTTCTACTTGAAATGCTGATATTCCAGGTGAGCGATACATGTCCGTTTGTTCTCTTGCTTATAGTGACCTATTCTTATGTAAGCAGAAGTTATTGTTTTTTCTTCTCAGGTCGCCATTTTGCAACATCGGCAGTCTTGCCAGCTGAAGCTAAAACCAAAAGTAAGTATCAACTAGATTGATTGGTCGATGACGCGTCATGGCAAATCCCCACATTCACTGCTTTGAACTTTTGACCCCACCCGACAACCCACCCTCGGGGGCGGAGCCAAATGTAAGTGTCCCTTTGCACTCCGCAATTGTATGGGTAACTCGCATACCAAATTTGATTGAATTTCATCCAACAGTGTCAGAGGAGTTGCATTACAATTAATTTCATGATCTTTTAACATGCACGCACGCATGCCAGCACACAAGCGCGCACGCACACACACACACACACACACACACACACACACACACACACACACACACACACACACTGGGGGCGGGACCAAATGTAAATGTGCTCATTCACTCCACATTGATATTGGTAACTCGCACACTAAATTTGGTTGAAATCTGTCCAATGTTTTCGCAGGACTTAATTACAATCAATTTCTTGACACTTGGACTGCATCCACCCCTGGGGCTGGAGCCAAATCTAAATGTGCGCATGCACTCCACATTGATATGGGTCACTTACATGCCAAATTTGGTTGAATTCTGTCAAACAGTTTCAGAGGCGTTACATTACAATCAATTTTTTTATACCTTTTGATCCCCATCCACGACCCACCCCTTGCGGCGGGGCCAAATGTAAATGTGCTCATGTATTCCACATTGATATGCGTAACTCACACAAACTTTTGTTGAATTCTGTCCAACGGTTTCGGAGATGATCAATTTCTGCAGGTTAAAATTTGACCTTTTATCCCGTCCCCCTGGAGGCAGAGCCAAATGTAAATCGCCTCTTGCACTCAGCAATTATATGGGTAACTCACATATCAAATTTGGTTGAGTTCTGTCTAACGCTTTCAGAGGAATTGCAGTACAATATGTTTTTTTACATTTGACCCCCACCCACCGCTGGGGGGGCGGGGGGGGGGGGGGGGGGGGGGGGCGGGCAGGGCCAAATGTAAATGTGTTCATGTACTCCACATTGATATGGGTAACTCACATGTGAAGTTTGATTGAATTCTGTCCAGTGGTTTCGGAGGAAATAGATGATGATTAATTTCTTTTTCTTGTCCAAATAATACTCAACTCTGCCTCTTCAGATTTGAACAGTAGACTGACTGTACCTGTGCTTCATGCACGGAACAGAAACTCAGTCCTTGAAATTCGAACAGTTTTACCATGGCACGAAAATGCTGTCGCAGAGCTGGTTCACCACAGCACTATAACAGCATTTTTTTTTAAATTTCAATCATTAAAATTTGTTGGTGAATTGTAGAACCTTACTTTAATATGGCATCATGATTGATACCTTGTATCTATGATAAAATCACATTAACCCTTAGTACTCTATTGTCAAAATTTTTAATTTTCTAATAAAATTAAAAGATGAACTGGTGTTCGTTTTTCAACAAATTTGGAGGAAGATGTTGCTGTCGTAGACAGCAACATCATCCACCAAAATTGTTGATAAGTGTACATCAGTTTCTTTGCTATTGACACAGTAAAAGATAGAATATTGACATCAGAGTGGTAAGGGTTAAAGTAGTTAGGACTGCAATTTTCTTCAACAGCAAATATCTGCTGTGGCAAATTAAGTTTACCACAGCCATTACCACGGCTATGCTGATTGCTGTGGTGAATTTCCAAGGGCTGGAAACTGGAGTAATTAAATGTGTGGTCTTCACTGTTCATACACATAATACAGGCAAGACATAACCTGCCTGTTCTTCAGCTAATATTTATTCTTTGTATTTCATCATTTCAGCCAAGAAATCATTAGCTAAGCCAAATATCCGTAATGTGGTCCTTGTCGAGGGTGTTAGGACACCATTCCTGCAGTCTGGAACTGACTTTGCTAACTTGATGCCACATGACCTTGCCAGAACTGCTCTGCAGTGAGTATAGGCTAATACAGTACAGATAAAATAAGTTAACATGATTCTAAAACAAATCAATTTTCAGCACAATGTGAGAATTGTTCTGTTGAATACTTTGAACAAAATGGATTGGAAGACATTGCTGTCTTAGGCAGCTGTGTCTTCCAATCCCATTCACCTTTCCAGAGTATCCATCCATCATCTGACCTCGTATGATGTCATAATCAGCTCACCACATACATACATGTATATATGATGATGTCACAATCATTACATCACAAAGGGTTCCATATAGACTGTCATCAAATCTCAAATAGTCTGACATGTATGAATTGTATGTCTTTGTAATTCTTGGCTATTTAATAAACATGCTGTTGAATATTTTGAAACTAATTTGACTAGGCTCTGTTGCTGCCTTAGGCAGCAACAGCACCCAGTCAAATTAGTTTCAAAATATTCAACAGCTTGCCTGTGTAGGTTTTTTTAATTGATGGTCAGGGTGTTCAGAGATCGATCGATCCCAACACGACAAAGGTTTGGGTGGAGCTTAGCTAGAGATTGGCGGGGCATAGCTAAAACTGAAATAGTCCATTGTGTTCTAAATATTCAACAGTACATTTAATTATTAGCTCACCTGGCCTGAAAGGCCAATTGAGCTTCTGCCGTGGCGACCATCCGTTGTCCGTCAACGTTTGCTTTAAAATGCTACTCCTCCTTAACCAATAGCCGAATCTTAACTGAATTTTGGTCAAAGGATACTATTGTGCTCGGATCCGGAACTTCCGTTTGGAATTTTGATTCATAAATTTTTATTGTCAAAGATTTTATTAAAAATTTAACGGAAATTGTTAAATTGCTTCTTCTCCTTACCATTTGGACCGATTTCAATCAAATTTGGCTGAAAGGATCCTATGGTCATAGGTTATAGAATTTTGGGTGAAAAACTTAGATTTTATTTTTAAATTTACCAGAAATTGTCAAATTGCTTCTTCGACTTACCTTTTTGACCAATTTCAACCAAATTGTGCTGAAAGAATCCTATGGTCATAGGCTCTAGAACCTCCATTCAGAATTTTGTTGCGTAAATATTTTGAGTGAAAATCTAGATTTTAGTAAAAATTTACCGGAAATTGTCAAATTGCTTCTTCTCCTTACCCTTTTGACCAATTTCAATCAAATTTTCAAGCATTTTGTTTCCAGTATCCTTGGTATATGTTTGCATTGTAGGTTACTGATTGTGTCGCATATGAAAAGTAGGTCAATCTAACCTACATGTATGTTTCACTGCTCATAGAGTATGATAGAAAGTTCTTGTCTGGCCTTTAGTTTTATGAGTTTCTTGTAGGGCTGCACGGTTTGGCTTACAGCCATATTGGTTTCGATATGACTTTTCATATCGGTTTTAACTGAATATCGGTTTTATGGACATGAAACAAAAAATTTAAATGATAAAAATTAGCCCTGATACATTCGTAACGTTTTACGCCTTTAAAGCTTAATATACCTTATAATATCCATCATCGCGGGAGTGGAATTATTAATTAGACCGCCTAAATATTACGCACAGTTAAATAAACATCGTTTATTTTGTCAAATTTAATCATAAATCAGCAAAACAGGTTGCGAAAAGACGTAAATCACGCGATTGTAATTAATTATGATGTAATTATCTCCCTTTCTTCTTTCATTTCCAATTCGACCCGAGGACGAAATCATGCCATGAAGAAAATATTAATTGTAATATTGCGATCGCGAATTTCATAAGTTAATATGATATTGTGTATAGAAGATAACGTTTTAAAAACGGTTTGAGTAATAATTTTATTTTAAATTATATCCTAATCAGCATTATAGTTATTGGCGAGATTTTGATGCAATCGGGCGATTTAGTGTTGGGACGACTTTGCATTATGTTAATTAGCCGGTGACGTAAATAAAATGGATGCCGTTGTTTAGAAAGGTTTTCCCCGATACAAATTTTAATGACAAATTCCCACATTAGTATTGTGTTTTATATTGCAAATTTATCTGAGACTACCAGAGAAAAGACGAGTGGATATTTATTTAATTAATTCGCTGCTTGATTTCTCTCGGCGTGCAGCGAGTTACATGGAGTTACACAATATGCGCAATTGGGGCCACGTTCAATTATTAGTTGCCCCGAACATAGCTTAATGGAAAGTATGGCCATTATTATTCATTACCATTTTCATGCTCGTTAGTATCTTTTATTTTTAACAATCCTGATACGAAAAACCGAAAATATGTTCATATTCGGTTTTTCGATATTTATTTTTTATAATCGGTTATGAAACCGTCAGTGCAGGATATCGGTTTTAAATATGGTATCGGTATATCGCGCAGCTCTAGTTTCTTGTATACATTAATTAATCTTGGTGTATGGATACATTCTACTTGTAGTATCAATTAATGGTTCGCCCATTGTCAAGATTAATTGCATGTGTTCAGTGAAAGGCGGGGTGGGGTGCATTAATAAAACTTTGATTTGGAAACATTTAAAGTTATTTCTGAGCTGTACTGTAATAATAATAATAATAATAATTTTGATTATTTAAGCAGTTCTATCTTTATTGTGATGGATATCCAATGCTCTACGCCAGGATTGGTGTCAAATGCATTTGAATTTAAATGCAGATAAATACTTCTTGTAAAGTATTTGAATTTGAAGATTTTAAATCATATGTTTACATTTGCTTTTGAAGATTTTTGAACATCAACTGTTTGCATTTGGATTTAAGTAGTTTTACATGTAGTTTTAATTTTTTAATGTTTTCAAGTTACTACATGTATTTTCATGTGGCTGGCTAATATTAACCCCTCTTGTGCCACCATAACCCTTTAATGGTCAAACTGACCAAAAAACTACTTTGCACTGGTCTTCAGGCATGGCTATTTGAAAGGCTTAGAGAAGAGTATTTTTGAATATTTACCACAGTCATTCTAGTGATAAATCTTTTAAAATACTCTTCTCCCAGCCTGCAGATAGATACTGGCTAAGTAAAAACTTTAATTTTAATGGTCAAGCCAGCCAAAATAATTAAGTGGAAAATTTACAAAAGTAGTCTTCTAAAATTAAAATAGCTTGAAAAATATTGACGATCAAAATGTTTAATTGATATATATATCAAATAGTATTTTGAGTTCTTTGAGGTGCTGTTGACACAAGAGAAGTTAACTAATGTCTTTTGTTCTCTTATTGTGTTTCAGGGGCCTTTTCAAACGAACAGGATTTCCAAAGGGTAACTATATTCTGTCTATCTCGATGAAATGGAAATATACTACTGCTGGCGCCGGCTTCTACTAATTTGATTTTATAAGTTGTTTGCCAGGATGACTAAGTGTTTTAAGTGTTTTGAATTAGTACATGTAGCTTACTACCATGCAGCTCCATAAATCTTGGTCATTGCTACACGCCTGTATTAAGTGTACGTTAAAGTCATGCTATAGACATGCAATCCACTAATGCCTGCCTATATTGCGCACCCAAGTTAGTGACGATGATACTAGCCATCAAGTTTAGTACCTACAGAGTAGGGCCCTGCGAAGCTGCGAGTATTTGATTTGATATTGTCATGAAGCTTCGATTCGATTTTTGTTAATTCGAGATTTTCAAATGGTGTGTGGGCTTTAGGGCTTCACAGTATTGAGCAATATAGAATGATGGCTTGGGTAGTATGATACAGTATTTAATGTAAATTGTTCAATAAAACTTATTTTGTCTGTTTTCTGTCCCTTGAAATCCCGTTTTGAGCATGGTAATCTGGTAGTGGTAGTGTCGTCTGACAGTTGACAGGGTTTTTATGCCCGGATCAGTATTTTAAATGGGCCATCATGATTTTATGTTAACTGATGCGTGTAGATCAGAGCAAAGTTTTCTGCAAAATTAATGTGATATTTTCCGTTCTATTATCCGCACCAATAGATAGGATGCAAGCAAAAATTTGGCCCAAAATCTGCGCAAAAAGGTTGTATACAGGTGTTAATCTACTGTCGCCAGTTGCAACAGGGGAAATCCCCATTCATGTTCTTGCGATATCTATGCTAATGAGGCTGAGATAGTGTATTCTCGGCTCAATTGAGAGCAATATCATGGTATGTACATTTACTCTCATATAAATTTGCACTATAAAACAATAATACTGCATGAATCTGGCATTTATTGTTTGAAAATTTGTATTGGAAAGAGCATTTGTAAAAAAAACCGGCCATCTACATATCATAATGTAACCAAGTCATCCCAAATTAAATCGTCCAAGTGTACACAAATTTTGCCAATAAATATAATGCTGAATGAATGTGCTGATTAGGATATAGTGAAATTATTGCTCAAACTGTTTTAAAAACATTAACTTCTGTACATAATATCAAATTAATTTGCAATATTTGTGTTCTCAATGTTACAAAATCCTTTCGTATTGGGAATATTGCCGTGTTATATAGTTCAATGGAACGTTTCCAATCACAAAAAAGGTTTAATCTCACATAAGAAGCGACCTACCTCGTTTGAATTTCTCGGGTATTCAAGAAATCTTTTGCATATGTCTGATTCTGTTTTGGATCATATTATGTTCATCGCTTAAAACTGATGCGCAAGAAGGTGGTTTTACCCATAATACTATATTAACATCTGTAGGTAGACCATGATATGAATGCAGGGTAATATCTGCACCTTAAAATATCCTAAATAAATGGCTCCAGGCTGTGAAACGTAGGGATAATTCTGACGGGCCCTAGCACATATTTTAGTGATTTTACACGTTTTCATAGAACCGGGACAAATATGTCAGCAGTTATTCAACTTATTCAGCGGGAGTAACAGTAATGTCCAGCGTGTTCTATGAATTACAACGCAGGAACATTATATTTTTATGGTATTGGTTTCTTAATTTCTGAGATATCTCGTCTGACTTCCATCCCTCTCTAGTGTATGCATACACACCCAGGTTTTCTATCTAGGGCACCACAATTTCAAATTTCTTGCTGCACATGTATGATTGAACCACAAATTAGTTTAAACGATATGACGCTTTAATATTCACATACATGTAGGCCTACATTTCCATTATTCGAGACTGGAAATTCGATTCGATATTCGATTTGAGTGAAAATTTAAGATTCGTAGGGCCGTACTACAGAGGGCATTTAATTTATCTGGTATCACATCTTAATTTCCGACACATATTGTAAACAGTTGGTATACATTCTGCAACAGGCATAGATGTACCTGCTAGGAATATTTTTTGTGCTAACAATTAATCACTGATTTTCATTACTTTAGCATTAATTGCTATACAATGTTGTTAGAAACTATGCAATTTATAATTTGCATAGCAATACATGTTATGTATATGACAGCTTTTAAATTATGCCCTGCGACATTATAGACACACTAGTCAAAACCACCCTTTGCATCAGTCCTGAGGAAAGCCAATAGAAGACCTTTTGAAAATTTACTCTAGAATCTTGGTCATTGCTACACGCCTGTATTAAGTGTACGTTAAAGTCATGCTATAGACATGCAATCCACTAATGCCTGCCTATATTGCGCACCCAAGTTAGTGACGATGATACTAGCCATCAAGTTTAGTACCTACAGAGTAGGGCCCTGCGAAGCTGCGAGTATTTGATTTGATATTGTCATGAAGCTTCGATTCGATTTTTGTTAATTCGAGATTTTCAAATGGTGTGGGGGCTTTGGCAATATAGAATGATGGCTTGGGTAGTATGATACAGTATTTAATGTAAATTGTTCAATAAAACTTATTTTGTCTGTTTTCTGTCCCTTGAAATCCCGTTTTGAGCATGGTAATCTGGTAGTGGTAGTGTCGTCTGACAGTTGACAGGGTTTTTATGCCCGGATCAGTATTTTAAATGGGCCATCATGATTTTATGTTGACTGATGCGTGTAGATCAGAGCATAAAGTTTTCTGCAAAATTAATGTGATATTTTCCGTTCTATTATCCGCACCAATAGATAGGATGCAAGCAAAAATTTGGCCCAAATCTGCGCAAAAAGGTTGTATACAGGTGTTAATCTACTGTCGCCAGTTGCAACAGGGGAAATCCCCATTCATGTTCTTGCGATATCTATGCTAATGAGGCTGAGATAGCGTATTCTCGGCTCAATTGAGAGCAATATCATGGTATGTACATTTACTCTCATATAAATTTGCATTATAAAACAATAATACTGCATGAATCTGGCATTTATTGTTTGAAAATTTGTATTGGAAAGAGCATTTGTAAAAAAAACGGCCATCTACATATCATAATGTAACCAAGTCGTCCCAAACTAAATCGTCCAAGTGGACACAAATTTCGCCAATAAATATAATGCCGAATGAATGTGCTGATTAGGATATAGTGAAATTATTGCTCAAACTGTTTTAAAAACATTAACTTCTGTACATAATATCAAATTAATTTGCAATATTTGTGTTCTCAATGTTACAAAATCCTTTCGTATTGGGAATATTGCCGTGTTATATAGTTCAATGGAACGTTTCCAATCACAAAAAAGGTTTAATCTCACATAAGAAGCGACCTACCTCGTTTGAATTTCTCGGGTATTCAAGAAATCTTTTGCATATGTCTGATTCTGTTTTGGATCATATTATGTTCATCGCTTAAAACTGATGCGCAAGAAGGTGGTTTTACCCATAATACTATATTAACATCTGTAGGTAGACCATGATATGAATGCAGGGTAATATCTGCACCTTAAAATATCCTAAATAAATGGCTCCAGGCTGTGAAACGTAGGGATAATTCTGACGGGCCCTAGCACATATTTTAGTGATTTTACACGTTTTCATAGAACCGGGACAAATATGTCAGCAGTTATTCAACTTATTCAGCGGGAGTAACAGTAATGTCCAGCGTGTTCTATGAATTACAACGCAGGAACATTATATTTTTATGGTATTGGTTTCTTAATTTCTGAGATATCTCGTCTGACTTCCATCCCTCTCTAGTGTATGCATACACACCCAGGTTTTCTATCTAGGGCACCACAATTTCAAATTTCTTGCTGCACATGTATGATTGAACCACAAATTAGTTTAAACGATATGACGCTTTAATATTCACATACATGTAGGCCTACATTTCCATTATTCGAGACTGGAAATTCGATTCGATATTCGATTTGAGTGAAAATTTAAGATTCGTAGGGCCGTACTACAGAGGGCATTTAATTTATCTGGTATCACATCTTAATTTCCGACACATATTGTAAACAGTTGGTATACATTCTGCAACAGGCATAGATGTACCTGCTAGGAATATTTTTTGTGCTAACAATTAATCACTGATTTTCATTACTTTAGCATTAATTGCTATACAATGTTGTTAGAAACTATGCAATTTATAATTTGCATAGCAATACATGTTATGTATATGACAGCTTTTAAATTATGCCCTGCGACATTATAGACACACTAGTCAAAACCACCCTTTGCATCAGTCCTGAGGAAAGCCAATAGAAGACCTTTTGAAAATTTACTCTAGAATACTTGGCTTGATATACTTCTTTATTTCTTAATTAACTGGACATTCATTCTTGAAAAATTGTGACCACTAAAGTCAAACTGGACATTCATTCTTAAAAAATCTTGACCACTAAAGTCATTTCTAATGTAAGAATTCTGCTGTTGAGTTTTTTAAAATTAATTCAACTAGGAGCTGTTGTTATTACAAAAACAAGTTCTTGTCAAAATTATGCTCTGCAACATTATAGTCACACTAGTCAAAACCACCCTTTGCATCAGTCCTGAGGAAGGCCAATAGAAGACTTTTTGAAAATTTACTCTAGAATACTTGGCTTGATATACTTCTTTATTTCTTAATTAACTGGACATTCATTCTTGAAAAATTGTGACCACTAATGTCAAACTGGACATTCATTCTTGAAAAATCTTGACCACTAAATTCAAATGGACATTCATTCTTAAAAAATCTTGACCTCTAAAGTCATTTCTAATGTAAGAATTCTGCTGTTGAGTTTTTTAAAATTAATTCAACCAGAAGCTGTTGTTATTACAAAAACAAGTTCTTGTCAAATTAGTTTCAAGCTATTCAACTGGTTACATGTACATGTATCATTGTTTGAATATTCAGATTCTGCAACTGAGACTCTGAGAGTTCAAAGGCCCATCTACACATACTACTCAAAAATAATCTCCTGGTCTGTAAATTTGACATTTTCTATGAGAAAATAGAAATTTTCTTGAACAAATTTGAGTATTAAAGGGTTAATAACTACTGTAACATGTTTGTGTTTTTGTTTTGGAAACAAGTGACATTATTTCTGAGCAGTGTATAGCCACAGTGTTTATGTTTGTACTATTCTTTATTATAGATCAGGTGGAGTATGTTATTCATGGTACTGTTATTCAGGAAGTCAGCACCAGCAATATTGCCAGAGAGGTATGATGCACTCATGAAATATCATGTATTTGACATACTGAGAGATCTTTTGCTGCAAGGTCTATTTTGCCCCCATAAAACAATACAAGATTGAATTGTGGTCTGACATTTTCACTTCAAGAGATATACTTACCTCCCTAACACTATGATATTTCCTAAATATTGACCTTCACTCAATAACCCCAGATTAAAAAGATATGGTCCCTTATTGGGCAGGTAGACAGGTGATAGTCAGCTGGATGCCAGCCCCAACCTCGTGCATGTGCAGACTGTCACTGCCTCTTTCTTGACTATTGGCCTGAATCACATGCTTGTGTTTTTTATCCACTTGCTAAGTTTTGCTCAATTTTCCTATCTAAAGTTGTTTTATAGAGTGCTAGAGATAATGTCTGATCAGTTTAATTTGTCTGAGGCCACGCCAGGACCGAGTTATCAGGTGAACTTTAGTACAATTATGTCTTAATTATGTCTTAATTACGTGATGTCACCTATTTCTGTGACGTAGTATAGACATTGTAGGTGCCCAGAAAAGTGGTAACTTTATTATCTGGCGCTATAAAATGCTAATATCTTTGTGCTTGTCCACAGGTTTCTGTAAGAAAGGTTGTACACATCTAAAGAGGTTTGTCCTGACTATTTCCCTATAAATGTTAGGAAAAAAGACTATGCCCAGAGTGATATAGGCTCCCATATGAGAGAGCTTGTCATTCTGCCCTCTGGTCCCACCTTCCCTTTATAAGTGAATGGTGATGAAGAGTGGTTGTCTGGTGGAGTTTTCAAGAGCTGGACTTGATGGTATGCCTTTGCTAAAGACACAGGTACTCTAGTTATGCTTTATGGCACTGTAAAATATGAAAAAATATTTGTGATTATTTGCTGCCAATATTTTTTCAGTCACTGTTTATCTGTATCATTATAAGCATGAGCTATTACTGTGTTCACATTACTGTTTAGGGTGCTCTTGTATTAATACATTTCGTCTTACACCTGGATGTTGTACGTCTGTTTCTTTTATGGAAATTATGACATCATAATCAACATTATTATTAGCTCACCTGGCATGAAAGGCCAAGTGAGCTTATGCTGTGGCAACCATCCGTCGTCTGTCGTCCGTCATCCGTCGATTTTTCCTTTAAACGACTTCTTCTCAAGAACCACTGGGCCGATTTCAATTATATTGGACAGGAAACATCCTTAGGGCATAGGGATCCATGTTTGTTCAAATGAACCCGCTCAGCCAATTTGGCCGGCAGCCATCTTGGATTTAGGCCGATTTCTTTAAAAATCTTCTCCGAAACCGCTTAGCGGATTGATGCAAATCTCATGAAATCTGATCTAGGGCAAGAGCTGAATCAAGTTTATTCAAGGGAACTTGATTGGTCAAATGGTTCGGTGGCCATCTTGGTTGACCTAGTTGTAGCAAAAATGACTTCTTCTCCAGAATCGCTGAGTGGATCGGGCCGAAATTTGGCAGATATGATTAGGGCCTAAGGGCCATTAAAATTTGTTCAAGAGAAGTTGCTCTGTCAAAAAACATGACCGCCGTGGGCCAATCAAAATATAGCGTGTTTGGCGGCCATATTGGATTTTTTTATTTAATTGATTTTGAGGCCGAAATTGGTTTTGTATGTGTTTTGTGGTATTCTGATCACAAATTTGCAATTTTTGAAACTGTCGGATGAACAATTTGGTGGCCATCTTCGATCATTTTCCCACCAACAGCTCCCATACTACGGCAATGGGAAATTTAAAATGTTTTCTTTTCGAGAACTACCTGGCCGATTTCAATTATATTTGGCAGGAAGCATCCTTAGGGTGTAGAGATTCAAATTTGTTCAAACAAAGCCGATCGGCCAATTGGGTCGGCGACCATCTTGGATTTTGGCCTATTTTTAGAAACGTTTTTTTAAAATCTCCGAAACCGCTAATGGGATTGATGCAAACCTGATGAAATATGATTTAGGGCAAGAGCTGATTCAAGTTTGTTCAAGGGAACTTGATTGGTTAAATGGTTTGGCGGCCATCTTGGTTGACCTAGTTGTAGCGAAAATGACTTCTCCAGAACCGCTGAAGGGATCGGGCCGAAATTTGGCAGATATGATTAGGGACCAAGGGCCATTAAAGTTTGTTCACGGGAAGGTGATCCGTCAAAAAACCTGGACACCATGGGCCAATCAAAATATAGCGTGTTTGGCATCCATATTGGATTTTTATTTTGATGGGTTTTGAGGCCGAAATTGGTTTTATGTGTTTTTGGGTATTCTGATCTCAAATTTGCAATTTTTGAAACTGTCGGATAAATGGTTTGGTGGCCATCTTGTTGATAATCAGTGAATGATTAGTGAATCAGTGGTGGCTTCAGTAGATCTTGGAAGGTTCCGCCGCCTTGCCAATGGATCCTGAAGCAGGTCTATATGATTATGGCAGCAGGCTTGCCGCACCATTAGATCTTGGACTGGGGCCGCTGGACACAGGTTTGCGCCTAGAGTGTCCGCTCCAGAAAGGTACCGCCACCTCTTACGGTACCTTCCCTGGCCAGCCCGGGTTAGCGCTCTTTTCTAGCCCAGAGGTAGTTTATGATGGCCAGGAGGAAGAGGATTTTCTGCTGGGTTCACCCATTGAAGCCGTGGACATGTAAACGGACGATCGTGCAGCCTTCGTGGGGAGCACGGCCGATTTTTTTTCCATGGAACTACTCCTGCAGGGGTAGCCTTCATGGCTCAAAGGGTGGCCCGGGTTGGAGCCGATGACCCCCGTTTCCATATACCCCGGCTTGCTGAGGGTATGATGGCGGCTGGTCCGGGCTATGGTGTGGTGGATTACACCCGCACACTTCCATGGCGCCGGCTCCTGTCTTTTTAGCCAAGACATGCCTGCTCTCTCGGGCCCGCATATTTTCGACAGCCTGGCAGGAGTATCCACGGCTCCAGCCACATTTACATCTGCGAGTGCAGTGGAGGATGACGAAGGCCCGCGCCTTGTCGAGCATTCACAGGTGGCCGCAGAGGACGACTGGTCTGATGCATGCCAATTGCTGGTAAGCATTAGGCCAGAGCTCTGTGTAGAACAGTCAGTAAGCCAGCGGGACCAGCACCGGCTGTTACCGCTATGCCATCTCTGCCGTTAGCAGAACATATAATTGATATGTTCACGGCGGCAGAGACATCCATTAAGCCTAATGGACAGCTGATGATGGCAGGCTCCTGTTCTGACACGGGAGCACTGTGCTCGAGCGCCTGTGCTCAGCAAACACCGCGTTGCGCAATGCAGAGGAGAGCTCGAGAGCATCCATAGCTGTGCTCTCGCATGTCTCACAGCTGTTACAGGGTGTAGTAACAGCATCTGCATCGCGCCAAGCAAGCCATGTCTCAGTACAGAGAGCCAACCAGGATGATATTAGCCTGGCTCTGGACTGTATGACTAGGGCAGTGACTAGAAGTGTCAGGGCGAGATGCACATTTGCACTAGATAATTTGTGTCCATCTCAGGATTTGTACAACAGGCTGCTGCGGATGCCAATGTCAGGTCCTGGTCTCGTGGGGTGAGGGATGTAGACACCTCCAGGAGACATTCACTCTAGTCAATAATCAGAGGGCGCTACGTGAACAATTTGAGGTGCTTCGCAGGGAGCACGTTCGCGCGGCACCCCCTGCGTACCGTCCACAGCATGGCCGAGGTGGCACTGGTCTGTGTCAGCGGTCAGCCACTGGCGAAGCATAGGCCATGGCCACGCCAGCACCGGCCTGCAGTGGGGCCGCAGGCTCAAGCGCATCCAGCCAGGAGCGATTCAACCAGCGCAAAATTGCCCGGGCTTCTATTCAACCGTGTTTATAGTGACAAAGAGCACTGGAGGGTGGAGACCAATTCTCGACTTCAAGCCATTGAACAAGTTCACAGACACGCCGAGTTTCAAAATGGAAACAGTCAAAACGGTGTTGGCAGGGTTGGAGATGGGAATTACGAGCAGTAGTTCTGGGCCTGGAACATTTCTTAAAGAAAGTTCAGGTCAAGATTGTTCTAGTTCAATCAGACAACTCAACAGTAGTGACTTACATAAACCGCCAGGGCGGAATGAAGTCGCCCAGTCTCTATATGCTGACTTGAAAACTGCTTTGCTGGTGTCTAGATCATATGATCACCTTGAAGGCAGTTCACATTCCAGGAAGGTTAAATCTGTTAGCAGACTCATTGAGCCTAAGGATGAGTGTTTTGCCTATGGAATGGCAACTAAATCAATGTGTGGCGGATCGTCTGTTCGACCACCGGGGGAAACCCAACATAGATTTTTTCGCAACGAACAAGAATGTGTAGATGATGACGTACGTCTCCAATTCCAGAACCATGTGCTTACGCAACAGGTGCGTTAGTTATCAGTTGGGAGGAAATGTATGCATACGCATTCCCACCAGCAATCCTGATTCCAAAAGTTCTTCAGAAAATCAGGCAGGAGGAGTGCCAAGTCCTTCTGATTGGCCCAAATTGGCCAAGCCGATCATGGTATGCGGATCTGATGGACCTTCTGGTCAGCAATCCGGTTCCTCTGCCTCTGATGGACAATATTATTTTCTAGGGCAAGTCCCTTCACAACAACCTGTCAGTGTTCCAATTGACTGCGTGGATGTTGTCAAGGAATCTAAAGTTAAGGAGCGATTTTCTGAGCAAGCAGCCATGTTTATGGCAAAAGCCAGAAGGGGGTCAACCTCCAGAGCATGTAACTATAAAATCAATATATTTGCAGAATGGTGCTCAAACAGAGATGTTAATCCAATGGATGCATCTATTCAGGTAGTAGCCAATTTCCTCTGTCACCTGTATGATGCCTATAGCCTCAAGCCTAACTCTATTGCTGGCTACATGTCAGCTTTGATTTCAGTTATCCCTTGCTTGGCTGATAGGGGAAGTGACGAAGTCTGTTCATTGAACACTTTAATAAAAGGCATGGGTAATCTAAGACTGAGAAATCCACCAGCGATTCTGTCATGGAGTTTATCTCTAGTACTTCAAGCGCTAGCAGATAAACCCTTTGAACCACTAAGTGGCATTGCCATGAAAATGTTGACACTTAAAACTGTAATTCTAATTGCTGCGGCCTCTGCAAGATGGTGAAGCAAGATTCATTCTTTGTCCGCCGAGGCAGACCGTTATGTGGTTACAGGGGAAGGCCTTAGGCACCTGGGATAAATCTCATGGCTAAGAACCAGTCTTTGAAATATTCAGGTCAACCAATTATTTTACCAGCTTTGACTAGGTTTGACCCTAATTCAAAAGCATGGTGTCCAGTCCACGCATTAAACAGGTACAATCAACATACACAAGAATGGCGGACGGACCCATCCTGATTATGGTTTTCTTATATTGAACCCCCCCCCCCCCCCCCCCCCCTATGGCAGGGCGTCAAAATACATTATATCTAGGTGGATTGAGAAATGTATTCAATTTTTCCACAAATCCGCCACTGGTAAACAAGTTGACTTAGCCAAAGCTCACAGTGTCCGTGGCGCGTGTTGGGGTCCACCGCCCTGTTTAACGGGGTGGCGGTGGATGACATTGTCGGTAGCTCAGTGGCACTGTGAGTCAAGTTTTAACGAACATTACCTCCGTGACACCACTAATCCTCTTGCCTTATGGATATTCAAAAGATGTTTAGGTGTATATATTGTAGATAAGTTGCACTTGCTGTCTTCAGACAGTGCATTTTAATTGTGGAAACAACCGCATATTCATGTATCATTTTCCCTTCATTGATGTGGACTGGATGGATACAGCTTTCATGCATAAGGTCAGTACTGCCTTTTGTTGTTACATAATTTATTGTCACGATGTATTACCCTTATTTAACTAGAATGTAATGGTACCTGTGTATTATGTGGTTCATTTATTGAGAGTACACGAAATGAAGTCTTTTGTCTCGTGTCCTGTGGTACTTAGCATCAGACTTAGAGAGCGTATGGGAGATTGAGGTCATAGCTTCCCCTTTCCCAAAAGGAGGGAGGTGGCGGTTTTGGTGGGGTGTAGTGCATTTGACATATGGTCATTACTCTTGCCATCGGTTGTGTTATCCGATGTTCAAATCATTGCCTGATTGTTCGTGTCGCACAATTTCAGATGTTGGTGCTTCATGCGCAAAAACACGCAAGGGATGAGCTGGTCTTTTGACCTCGCCTCCCTCCCGCCAAATTCTCTTACGAATTCTGGCAAGATCATAGAGTGTTAGGGAGTAAGTATATCTTGAAGTGAAATAAACAAAATCACGGATTTCTTTTTTCACGATAGAGTAGTTATACTTACTTCCCTAACACAGACCCGGCCTCTCCGCCCCACAGAGGGTCAGTCTTCAAGCTTTTAAGTTGCATGTGTCGGCCAATAGTCAAGCTGAGGCAGTGACAGTCTGCGCATGCGCGAGGTTGGGGCCGACATCCGACTGACTTTCACCTGTCTACCTGCCCAATAAGGGCACTTATCTTTTTTAATCTGTAGTTATTGAGTGAAGGTCGATATTTAGGAAATATCATAGTGTTAGGGAGGTAAGTATAACTACTCTCTCGTGAGAAAAGAAAACCATGATTTCGTGTATTATGAGATTTAACAAGTGTAACACGCTATACATGTACTTGCAAGTTCGACACCTTTATCTGAAAGATAAAATTTGTCAGACTTACAGTCGCAACTAAAATGATGTAAACTACTCTGGCCTGATCAGATCCAAGCTATAAGAAGTTGGATTATTATATAGCAGTGTTGGGCTGAACTGAGTTCAAATCAAATTAAATCTAAAATATTCAACAGTACATTTTATGTAGTTTTGGAAACAATAAAGTTATTACTGAGCTGTACTGTACTGTTATAGCTGTGCATGTTTATCTCTTTGTGAATGTTTTCCTGTCCAGGCGATGTTGGGAGCTGGTATGTCTGAGAATATTCCTGCACATACAGTCACAATGGCTTGTATATCATCCAATCAGGCCATCACTACAGGTCAGTCTATCACATGATCTAAACATTCAGAAGTTTGTGCTTTAACACTTTAACCCTCGAATTTGTTCAAGAAAATTTTAATTTTCTCATAGAAAATGTCCATTTGCAGACCAAGAGAAGACTATTTTTAGCTCACCTAGCCTGAAAGGCCAAGTGAGCTTCTGTCGTGGCCGTGACCATGTGTCCGTCATCCGTCCGTCCGTCCATCCATGTGTCCATCAACTTTTCCTTTAAACGGCTTCTAAGAACCGCTGGGCCAATTTCAATTATATTTGGCATGAAGCATCCTTAGGGCATAGGGATCCAAGTCTGTTCAAATGAAGCCGATCGCCAAATTATGCCGGCGGCCATCTTGGATTTTGGCTGATTTTTAGAAACGTCTTTAAAAATCTTCTCCAAAACCGCTTGAGGGATTGATGGAACGCTGAAGGGATCAGGCCGAAATTTGGCAGATATGATTTGGGACTAAGGACCAGTAAAGTTAGTTCAAGAGAAGTTGATCCGTCAAAAAACATGGCCGCCGTGGGCCAATCAAAATATATCATGTTTGGTGGCCATATTGTATTTTTTTTATTTGATGGATTTTGAGGCCGAAATTCGTTTTATTTAGGTTTTTGGGTATTCTGAGCTCAAATTTGCAATTTTCAAAACTGTCGGATGAACGGTTTGGCGGCCATCTTGGATTATTTTCCTGCCAAAAGCTCCCATACCAAAGCAATGGAAAATTAAAAATATCTTCTTGAACTGCAGGACCGATTTCAATTATATTTGGCATGAATTATCCTTAAGGCATAGAGATTCAAGTTTGTTCAAACGAACCCGATCGGTCAATTTGGCTGGCGACCATCTTGGATTTTGGCCGATTTTTTTAAATGTCTTTAAAAATCTTCTCCCAAACCATTTGAGGGATCAATTCAAAACTCACAAAATATGATCTAGGGTATGCGCTGAGTCAACTTTGTTCAAGGGAACTTGATTGACCAAATGGTTCAGCAGCCATTTTGGATGACCTAGTTTTCACAAAAACAACTTCTTCCCCAGAACCGCTGAAGCAATCAGGCCGAAATTTGTGATATATAATTAGCAACTAAGGGCGATTAATGTTTGTTCAAGAGAAGTTGATTCGTCAAAAAACATTGCCGCGGTGGACCAAACAAAATATAGTATGTTAGGCAACCATATTGGATTTGTTTATTTTATGGATTTTGAGGCCGAAATTCGTTTTATATAGGATTTTGGGTATTCTGATCTCAAATTTGCAATTTTCAAAACTTGGATAAACGTTTTGTCATCCATCTTGGATCATTTTCCCGCCAAAAGCTCCCATACTAAAGCAATGGGAAATATAAAATATCTCAAGAACTACTGGGCCGATTTGAATTATATTTGGCAGGAAGCATCCTTATGGTATAGAAATTTCATTTTGTTCAAACAAAGCCGATCGGCTAATTTGGCCGGTGTCCATCTTGGATTTTGGCTGATTTTAAAAATGTCTAAAGATCTCGTTCTCCGAAATGGCTTGGGGAATCGATTCAAAGCTTATGAAACCTCATCTAGACAGAGGTAAGCCAAGTTCGTTCAAATCGGCTTGATTGACCTAATGGTTCGGCAGCCATCTTGGATGACCTAGTTTTCCCGAAAACGACTTCTCCAGAACCGCTGAATGGATCAGGCCAAAATTTGGGCAATATGATTAGGGACTAAGGGCCATTAAAGTTTGTTCAAGGGAAGTTGCTCCATCAAAAAATATGGCCGACGTGTGCCAATCAAAATGTAGCGTGTTTGGCGGACATATTGGATTTTTTTATTTGATGGATTTTGAGGCCAAAATTGGTTCTATATATGTTTTTGGGTATTCTGAGCTCAAATTTGCAATTTTCGAAACTGTCGGATGACTGGTTTGGCAGCCATCTTGGATAATTTTCTCGTCAAAAGCTCCCATGCTAAAGCAATGGGAAATTTTAAATGTCTTCTCGAGAACTGCCAGGCCGATTTCAATTATATTTGGCAGGAAGCATCCTTAGGGCATAAGGATGCAAGTTTGTTCAAATAAACCCGATCGGCCAATTTGCCCAGCGACCATTTTGGATTTTGGCCAATTTCAGGAAATGTCTTTAAAAATCTTCTCCAAAACCACTTGGGAAATCTTCATCTAGGCGAAGAGGTAAGTCAAGTTCATTCAAGAGGACTTGATTGACCAAATTGTTCAGCGACCATCTTGGATGACCTGGTTTTCACGAAAATAACTCCTCCAGAACCGCTGAAGGGATCAGGCCGAAATTTGGGCCATTAAAATTTGTTCAAGGGAAGTTGATCCATCAAAAAAACATGGGCGCCGTGGGGCAATCAAAATGTAGTGTGTATGGCGGCCATATTGCACTTGCAAAAATGTCCACAAACTCATTTAAAAGACTGCTAAACCACCCACCAACAATTTTGACAAAAATTGATGGTGCTCCAGGTGAGCGACACAGGCCCCTTGGGCCTCTTGTTGAAAATTTACCACTGGAACCAGTGATAAATGTTCAAAAATAGTCTTCTCTTGGTCTGCAAATGGATAGTTCTGAAAACCATTGCAGAAGCGGGTTTTGGTTGATATAAGTGTTAAAGGGTTAAGAAACACCTCATCTTCATAATATACATAGACAAGTCAGTTTTCCCCATTGGAATCAATGGTAAATACTAACACACGCACACACACACACACACACACACACGCACGCAAGCACATGCGCGCGCACGCACACACACAGACACGCACACACACTTTTTCAAGGCTTAAACTTAAAGCTCATAAATACTCATGTAAATGTTCAATGCTCAAATTTAAATGTTTGCTTCAATGAAAGCCAATTTACATGTCAAGAGAAGACTGTTTTTGATAACTGGAATGACTGGCTTGGTTATTGAGCCAGTCATGATGAATTCTCAAAAATTGACTTCTCATGTCGTGTAAATAAAGAGGCAATCCTCAAGGCCAATAATGCAGAGGCTTGGCCATAAAAGTGTTAAGCTACATATTGTTAAATCTATAATTTATATTTCTTCCCTCGAATGCTCTTGTTACATGAGCTACTTCAAACAAACACACTTATTTTAAGCCACCTGTTATTATTCTTATTACATCTCTTATCTTACCATTTAAATCACTCAATGGCTCTATGACATACATGTGCTGTCATGTTCCTGCAACATGTATTTTCCTTTCAGCGATTGGTTTGATTGCGGCCGGTCAGTGTGATACGGTCGTAGCAGGTGGTGTTGATTTCATGTCCGATGTTCCAATCAGACACAGTCGGAAAATGCGTAAACTGTTGCTCGCATTGAGCCGAGCAAAGACGACGCAAGCACGGCTGGGAATCGTCAGTCAGATGTTCAGCCCATCAATATGGGTACCAGAGGTAGATGTGGGCATTTGCACTTTGTCTGTCTGCAGAGGAGTGTTACATAACCTGAGTTTATGTTTAACTACATGGCTTAATAATGTGGGAGAATATGGCTGGTGAAAATAGTTGTTTAGGATTGGAATGGAGGGATACACTTATAGCTATGCCCCGGCCATTTCTCAGTAAGCTCCGCCCACTTTTTACATAAACTTACATAGCATAAAGCAGGATTGTTTTGATTTAATGGTTATACTATGTTATGCTAATATAAGAACTAAGAAGCTTTATTTCTATCAGTACAGTTAGTGGAAACTTTCCTTAGTTGTTATTTGATGGGTAAACACAGCACAGACCAATACTATTTATAACAGTTCTGTGGATATTATTTTTAACTGACTTGACTTTGACTGCTGCCACCACTAGACAATAATTTCACCAGCTGAATATTTTCAAACAAATTTGACCGACAGTTATTGCCGCCTACATTCAGTTAAATTGTATTCAAAATATTTTATACCATGTCCAGAGTTATACAGCCTTTTACAAATTTTATCCACAAAATATTAAGACGGATAAAATGTAGCCCATCAAGTGTTGACAAAACATGGTTACGGTAGTGTAGGTATGTTTATTAGAAATTTGGTCAATGGTTATGACCCGTCCAGTAGAACTGAAGTTATTTCAAAATGTGACAACAAATTTAAAAATGTTAGAGAACAACAAGAAGAAATTCTGGATGCTTATTGTTATAATACATTTTAATAGTATAATTAATAAGGTCAACATTGTTTAGAGTGATTATATTCTATTTAGTTCCGAACATGAGTGCATGTCAAAAAAATTTGTTATAGTTCTAGTAAAAAAAATCATAAAATCATAAAAAAAAAAAAAATCTGATAGATTCGTAAAAATCGTGATTTTTTTTCAACCCGGAATTTCATCGCTGAAAGCGTGACCTCTGTGATAGGTTAGTTGGGCTGAACAATGGGTAACTTAGATTCAGTTTACGCAAATTGGAAACATAAAGTAAATCTTATTGGCACCTGTGATTAGATATCAGCCAGCAAGCTTCACAAACTACATGTACTATTAGCCTTAACGGGAAATTCCAGTGAAAATCGGGAAAAAGTCAACTAAAAATATACTATAATCCGAAATAGTTGCCGCAAAAAAATATAAAATACACTGTTCCATTGCCGAGAAATAATAAAATGAATATGCCCAAAACGCTCGAAAACGTGACTCCTGGTCGCATCCATTTTCTCGCAACGAGAGCGAGAAACCGCGAGATTATGACGTCAACGACACACCAGCAAAATATCACCAGCGCTTTTAGATTTACCTGTACTTCGCGTTATGAACGCCGAATATTAATTAACCCTATAATGACCAAATTCTGTCAGGAAAATCAGAATATTTCCTTATTGAATGCCCATTTGCAGGCCAAGCGAAGACTATTTTTGAAAATTGAGCACTGGAATGGCTGGTTTGGTTACGGAGACGTTTTAGTTGTAAATTCTCAAAATAGCCTTCTTTTGACCTGCGTCCTCAATTTGACGATTGCAGAGGCCAGTGCTGGCGTGAAATGGTTAAATCGCATCATGTCCGCATGTCAAGCATGGGCTTGCAGTAATAGAAACGATCATGGAAAGGGTACGGAAATTCACATTTTCAGATACCGGATCCACAGAAGCATCCGCATGAAAAGGGGCTAACTGAAAGATGGCTTCATAACATCGGCATGGGATGGATATCTTCCACATTTAAATTTGGAAGACACAAGTTTAGAACATATAGTCTGTATAATTTTAAAATAATGTGTCATGCATTTCAAAACAAAAGGCGCGGTACTTAATTTTAATATAACAGAATCAAACTCGACAATTAACGTCGTATTTGCTTGCATCAATTGTAAAACGGGATTTACAAACCAAAATGAAACGATGTCGCTGATTTCCCGGTCGGTCAATTATAGGCAACCACTTAGCGGCTTACTTCGTAGACGATAGTAGGTGACAGCTAGTAAATAATGACAGGTGAACGCTAGACATAATTAGTAATTTAGTGCTATCACACTATTGAAATCCAGCGTTATTAATCATTTACAACGTTTACTCCCAATTTTAAAATAACTGCAGAGTGTTGAATATTCTGAATTAAATTTTCCTGGAATTATGTTGCAGTAGCTTCCAAACTAATTAGTTTCACACAATAGGCCTATGCAGGGTAAATTTGAAGCTTTCTGCTTTTCTGTCCTTGAAAGAGTTAACTAATTGATCCCAAATTTTTAAATGTTGACCCGTATTTACTGCCTGTTTAATATTTTGAAACTGGAATTTGACTGGAAGCAGAAGTTGCAATAGCAACAGCTTTCAGAGAAATTACATTCAACATTTATTCAACTAACATATTTTTCAAGAATTTTTTGGAGCTGGTTGATTGCAAACACGCTCCTGGCATAACCCTTCAATGTTTTAAAAAAATAGAAATTGCCCATAAAACAATTTTTAACAATTTAGCACTACAATGACTGGCGCAATCATCGGGACACTAATTGCACTTTAATTTCCTCCAAACACTGTGGCAAAGTGTCAGTTGTTTAGGCAGTACGCTAATTATCCACGAGATACAAGATTTACCTCCCCTGGTTACGGCTATCCTCGATCTGGCAAAGAGAGTAGGTGTGTCGGTGACGTCAGCTGCTTGTCCAAAATGGCGCCTCTATCTACTGGTTACTTTAGCAATTTAAATTGAGGATATCTTTTTTATTTGTTGGCATAAAATTGTGCTCTTGGTCTCAAATTAATGCGGAAAATTAGTACTTTACGTCAGATGCATAAAATCCCCCAGTAGAATATCCCTTTAATATTTCAGAATTCTAAGACCTTGTTCCTGTCGCTTTTAAATGATAACTGATGTAAGTTTGATAACAGTTTTACTGTAAGCTGTTTCTGCCTTGTTACTAGCAACCCCGTTTTCAAAATTATACCAGTTTCTTGTTGACTATATTTTTTGGCCACTTTGTATGCGCATTTGAATAAAATTTAATACTTTAAACCCTGAATACCCAAAATCCTAGTTTCACGTTAACTATTATATTTTTTAATTAATTTGATTGGACATATTGATGCCAATGTCATCTTTTCGCAACAGCTCCCAGTTAAATTACGTTCAAAATATTCAACAGAATGTTTATAAAAGTTTTAAAATACAATTCACGGGGCAGGCTATTCCTGGAATATGTCTATCCCTGTCATATTTATACTACACACACACACACACACTAGAGGACTACCCTTAGTTTCCAACTGTGCGCTACTATAGACCTGTACTGTCAAATAAACTTACCAAATACAGCTAAAGGTATGTTATATTTGATATGGATAGTCTGCAAATGTTATTCAAAATAATTTACAATATTTAGGATAAGTATGTTAATTAGGCAAGTCAATGAATATTTAGGAAAGTTCATATTTATTTTTGAGTCACTGAACAACACATCACTGGTACAAGCAGCTCAGCAGACACAGAAGGCGACAAAAGCTGAATGAGTGTATATTGCCTCAATTGGGCCTGTCTATTTAACACTTTATTGGTAAAAATGGTCCCCAAATGTCAAAATATGTGATTGGTGAATGTCTATTTGGCGTCTCAGAGAAGACTTTGAAATTACCACTGAAATAACTGTTATCGAGCCAGGAATTCCAATGATACATTCTCAAAAAAAATAGTCACTTGATTTGCAAATGGACTTTCCTCAAGACAAATGCAGAGGCCATTTTAGCGAAGCATAAAGTTACATATACTTGCTTACCCGCCTGAGCCCGACTGCTGCAAGCCAGCAGACAATAATTTAAATGGGAAATAACTCTGGACATGCAGAATATTTTGAAAACAATTTGACTGAAAGTTGTTGGTGACTTAGCCAACAACAACTTTCAGTCAAATTGTTTTCAAAATATTCAGTATATCCCGAGTTAATCTCCATGGAAAATGTGGTCTTCAGAAATTCAGGAGGCAGACGGTTAAAGCCATACTTTGGTAGCATGAGGCAGATTCTGAGCATATCATACATTAGCATATCAGTTATTTGGGTAACACGGCTTATGATGGAACGCTGTCCATCCTGCTTTGTTTGATTAAACCTCCGCTCTTCTATTTATTCAGGCCCCAGCAATTACAGAGTTTACCTCCGGAGAGACGATGGGTCATTCTGCAGACAGGCTTGCAGCGGCATTTAAAGTTGGCCGGAAAGAACAGGTTTGTATGAACTATTATATATTTGAACATATGAAATAAAACTGTTTAGCCATTTCATGGCAAAATCGGCCACTGGTCATATTGTTCTAATATCTATTTGTAGGTTGAGAGAAGTTATTTTTGAAAATTTAGCAATGGAATGACTGGCTTGATAACTGAGCCAATTATTGCAGTGGTAAGTTTTCAAAGATAATCACTTGCTCTGCAAATTGACATTCTCTATGATAAAATTGGAATTTTCTTGAAAAAAATTGAGGATAATGGGTTACTAGGAGTTTACCGAAAATTTAAATTTATTAGTAACACTAGTTTATTAACATGAGATATTATTAAAACTTTAACATGACATTCAGCTTTAAGAAATATATATATTTGCTAGTTTCAATGTATAATTGACAAACATTGTGAGGTGGGATAGGCACGTGAAGGGGCTATGGCGGGAGGGGGCACGTGGCATTGTCAGATTCATATCAATACTTGTACTGATAAACCAACGTCTGCTCGAATTATTATGATCCATTGTTATTCTAACAGTCTAGATGTCTGATTGCTGCAAACTATCAGACAATAAGTGTAATAGGCAATAACTGTTGACCTGGTGAATATTTTGAAAACAATTTGACTGACAGTTGTTCATGGCTTAGCCACCAATAACTTTCAGTGAAATCATTTTCAAAATATTCAGCATATCCAGAGTTAAACCCCATGGAATATGGAGTCTGCAGAAATTCAGCAGGCAGACAGTTAACAACACTATGTGCAAAATGATCACTGTTTTGCTAAGAAGTTAGATTTTCATTTAACTGTCTGACTGCTGAGTTTTTGTAGATGACATATTCCAGGGGTTATATCGCTGGACCTGCGAAATATTTTGAAAACAATTTGACTGGCTAAGCCACAAACAACTTTCAGTCAAATTGTTTTTAAAATATTCAACAAGTCAAGGGATTTTACACGTAATTATTGTCTAGTGGCTTGTTGCAGCGAGACAGTTAACAAGATGATGTTAAAACTGATGTGTTGTGCATCTAGGATGAGTATGGGCTTCGGTCACACCAACTCGCTCGTCAAGCCACTGATAAAGGACTTCTCTCAGATGTCATTAGTTATCATGTACCGGGTACGTATAAGCAGATGGCTTGAATATTAAGTTGGGTTCCATAAACACATATCCAACTCCGTATTCTTATCCGAATGCAACGCATATGCGTGATTATATATGTGTCTGAAAGCAATGATTTTATTCAATTCTCCAGAGAATAACCCTTCTGCTACACTTATCATCTATGTCTCCACGTCTTAGTATTTTAGCAATACTATTGCATATGTTAGTTTGTAATTGGCGTCTTTATGGTCAAGCATGGATATTTGCTTACTATTTCTATTAGCCTTTCACATTCCAGCCGACTTACTATGATTTTACCTTTCATTAAGCCCTATAGTAATCACAGAGTCCCCAACCGTTGTCACCAACACAGTGACGCCGGCTCTAGCCCAGTGGACCCACTGCTCCAGGTCCATCCATCCATACATCTGGTTGTCCACAATATCTCGTAAACAGCATGTCATACAGAACTGCTTAAAATAATTTAATGAAACTTGGCAGGTCGCTTCTTTATGCTGGGTAGTTGTGCATTTTTAAGGATTCACCTTTATAGGTCCAAGATTTGGGGTGAAAATGGGCTTTTTAATGCAAAATGTCACGATTTTTGTCAATGTTCCCATAAACAGCATATCATACAGTATCGCTTAAAATAATTTAATGAAACTTAGCTGGTGACTTCTTTCATATGTTTACCTTGGCTAGATATGCCTTTTGAAGGATTCACCTGTATAGGTCCAAGATCTGGTATAAAAAAGTTCTTTTAAATAAAAAAACTCATGATTTTTGTTAATGTTCTCGTAAACAGCATATAAAGAATCGCTTAAAATAATTTAATGAACTTGTCAGGTATAGATCCAAGATATTGGGTGAAAAGGAGCTTTTGATGCAAAGACTAAGGATTTTTGTCAATGTTGTCGTAAACAGCATATCATACAGAACTGCATCAGATATTTTATCGAAACTTGGTATATGCCTCAGTTATAATAGGCAGGTGTACCTTTGGAATGATTCGCCTTTATAGGTCCAAGATGTTGGGTGAAAATGGGCTTTTTAATATCCGTAACGCATGTCCAAAATAATCACATGTGGATTTGGAGAAAGCCCAAGAATGACACAATAATGATGTCATTTTCAAGAAATCGTACATCTGAATGGCGTCCATATCTGAATTGAATGGCATTCATATCTGAATGGCTCCATATCCGAATGGCATCCTCAATGGCTCCATATCTGAATGGCTCCATATCAGAAAAAATGACTACATATGGCGATCGGATAAGGATACGGATACAGACAGGTTATGCATACGCAGATGGACATATGGATCACCCTATCTATTTGTAATTGTGGTCAAAGAAATATAGGATATGGATTTGGTTACACGTTAATGGAATTGTAGCTTTAACCTTACTAAGCCATTAGTCACAGTACTTAGCAGGGCTTCAGGCCAGTAAAAGAGTTCTAGTGATTGGTAGAATTAGCAGTCTAACTATAAAATCATGGACTCATATCTTTGTTCCCTTTTGTCTGAGAACGGGTGTAATTTTGACACGCTTTTGAGCATCAGTATTTTCAACAGACACCAGCTTATCATCAAGCATGTCAAGCTAGAAAACATGCTTACTTATATGTGTAACATTCAGTCCTGAACCATTCAGATATATATATATATATCTATATATATATATTATATATATATATATATATATATATATATATATATATATATATATATATATATATATATCTATATATATATATTATATATATATATATATATATATATATATATATATATATATATATATATATATGTATATATGTATATATATATATATGGGTTAATAACTACGTATTGACAACAATAGTTTGGTTCTTATGCCTGAAGCTTGATTACTTATTTGTGTAATCCAGAAAGAGAAGAGACTGGATTACACAATTAAGTAATCAAGCATCTGGCTTAAGAACCAAACTACTGTTGTCAATACCTAGTTATTAACCTGTTGAATGATCACTATGAATACTGCTAACGAAAACCTAAAAGCACTAGAGGTTGAGATACTTATGCCCTCCATTTCAGGGCTAACTATTGACTCAATCGACATCGAACTACTGAGGGAGCCGTCCCCAACCGTTGTCACCAACAAAGTGACGCTGCCATCTCTAGCCCAGTGGACCCACTGCTCCAGGTCTCTGTACGAGACAGAAAACGTAGAAGGGTAGAGGATCCCAGGGAAGCCCTCCCTCCTACAAGCCGCCAAACACCACCAGAAAATACCCTTGGCTACACCAAACCAGGGATCCCGAGTGAGCACATAAGCGCATACAAACTTTGGCGCAATTCTTGCAAAGAGTCCAGGCTCGAGTACCAGCATGAGAAACTACAAGAGGCAATAAATAAAAAATCTATCCCGCCTATGCTGGTGGCTTCGGTTCCCCTGAAACCGAACGACACCGATTCAGTCTTCATGGCAGAGTGGAACAATCTCCACTCGGGTTTTAGTCATAAATTGACTAAACTCTTAGCAACAGGTTGGCAGTAGCTTACCATGAGACTAAATGCTACAAAACGGCCTTCACGAATGCAACCAGTGCTGCTGTCACACTAGAAGCACAGAACGCCATAGCCACCACCAAGGCAAGGACACTATGGTACAGAACAGAGATGGAGAACAGATTAAGTTCAATCTCTTCACGAAGCCCACAGATACACATGGATATCTACACTACACCTCCGCATATCCGTCAACATGTAAAGACGCCAGTCCCTATGGACAATCCCTTAGACTCAGGAGGATATGTATGGACACCACAGACTTTGACAAGCATAGCCTGGCTCTGGAACAACATTTCCTGGCCAGAGGATATCCCTCCCCCCCTCCTGATCACTTCCAGGGCCAGGGGCAAGGATCAGATGTCCCTCCTCAAACCCATAAATCTGACACCCAACATCCCCCACACCACATCTAACAAACCAATCAGGTCCATCCTCATCTGCGAATTCACCCGCACAGGCACACTTCTCAAAAAAGTGATTAACAAATACTGGCCCATCCTCCAAGCCAGCCAGAGATGCAGGGATGTATCTCCAGAGAAACCACTATTCAGCTATCGGAGGAACAAAACTATCAAGGCCCACCTAGTCCTGGCCAGACTCCCAGACCCCATCGATGTTGTACACCCACACTGCAACATCTTCCTAGAATGCACCACTAAAAACTGCATCATCTGCAACAATATGGAGAAAACGAGGTTCTTCAAAAGCCACCATACTGGATTAACGTATAGATGCAAAATCATAGGCAACTGCCAGACACGCAACGTAGTCTATTTGCTAAACTGCATTCTTTGCCCCTACCTATTCGTGGGAGAGACGTTGAGACCATTCAAAATAAGGATTCAAGAACATCTTAGGTACATAACTAATCTCTACAAAAAAGAAGGTTATGACACCCCAGTCTCACAACACTAACAAAAACAACCACACAAGAGCCCACATGAGCTACCATATTTTTCAGGTACTCCTCCAACCCAGCAGACCAAGAGTCCACTCCATGGAGGAGATCCAACGAATCCCATTGGATTCACCAACTTCTCACCATGGAACCAATA
This sequence comes from Chaetoderma sp. LZ-2023a, assembly GCA_034401795.1. Lineage (NCBI taxonomy): Eukaryota > Metazoa > Mollusca > Caudofoveata > Chaetodermatida > Chaetodermatidae > Chaetoderma > Chaetoderma sp. LZ-2023a. The sequence continues at coordinate 56,790,455 of CM067369.1, read as the reverse complement.
GGAATTAACTTAGCAGGGTGAGGACGTGCCTTTCCATGGGGGTCTAACCCATCACCCACATACGTTGGTATTATATATATATATATATATATATATATACCGTACCTTCGTGTCTATAGTGCGCAGTTTTTTTGCTCATTTTACAGTGGGGTGGGTGTTTGGGGTGGGGAGGGGGTGGGGGGGTGTGTGTTGGTGTGTATTATGCAGTAGTATAAACTTTTATCACATTTTTGGGCTCAGAATTTTGGGTCAGAACGGCCGCCCTGATGTACAATAAAGCCAAAAAATGCGATATATCTAAGGGAAACCACTATTTCCTCTTGCCTGACATATTGCAATAACCAATATTGTGGGCTACATTGTGTGTAATAATTGTATTCTATGTAATATTTGTGAATCATATGTGTATGATTCTTAAATGGTGAAATAAAACTCAAACTGACAAGTCATTGTACATGTATTATCGTAAATCAACATAAGATGACCCAAAACAACATAAGAAATAAAATGAGGTTAGATCCTTTCTTAAGTTGGGTGACCAAATTAAAGCTCTTGTGATTGGAGGCATTCCACTGAACTTTATTTGGACTAGAAGGAGACCTCCTAAATAAAAACATATTTTGCAACGTTGCAAATGCCAATATCGCAAATTAATAATAAATATATACAGAAGATAATGTTTTTAAAACAATTTGAGCAATAAATTCATTATTACCTAATCAGTAAATGTATTTGGCAATATATTTACTAGCAAAATTTATGTTCACTTGGGCGATTTTGTCCCGGCCGACTTGGTTACATTACATTCTACCGAATATTAATCACCGTATTAATCAGCTATAGGACGAGTTTATGCCGTCACTCTTGTAGCTACTCGAAGCTCCCCTCCTAATTGTTGATTGCGCAGGTCTCTAACCGGGTACTACTATTAGCCTCTACTCGGGTAACAACCTAAACTCACCCTATAGCCTAATACATCACGTGATTTCTATTTTTTCGCGACACCATTTTATGTCAAACTTTGGATTAATTTTGATGAAATAAACAATGCTTATTAAAATACACGCAATATTTAGGCGGTCCCAATTAATAATTTCACTCCCGCGATGATGGCTATAAGGTATACATTAAGCATATACGCGTAAGATAGTAAGAATTTCAAGCGTGAACAATTTTTAATGTTCTAATTTCGTGTTATTTTTTGTATCATTTTTTGTTCATTTTTTCTTGAAATATACTTAATAGAAGTCGCCACCATTTCTCAGAGGTTTGGATTTAAAGAATTTACAGCCCTTGTCCTTTTAAAAGCCGCGGTTACTAATGAGTGTTTTACGGGACCAATTTTCATTCGTCGGAAAAATGTTTATCAATCTTTCTGAATCTATGACTGCATGTTATATACCTGTATACGGCTTTTTTGGCTCATATTTTGTAAAATTTTGCCCCACGTTATCTATTAGTGCGCAATATAGGCACAAAAGTACGGTATATATATATATATATATATATATATACAGTATATATATACAGTATATATATATATATATATATATATATATATATATATATATATATATGCAATAAAGGTATCCTTTCAATGGAGGGAGTGGACGGGTTTACGGTACATTTAAATTTCTAAGTATGTAAGCGATCAACAGGGCGATGTGCATGATGATATGGAGATTGTGTCACCAGTATGCATTTTATGGGAGCTGCACATTTTCATATAAGTAGGAGAATGGACCTTACCTTTCCACTTTTAGCTCTGCCACGCCCATCACTAGCTAAGCTCCACCCATATCACGTTGGTGTTTAGATCGATCGATCTCTGTTCTTCCTGACTATTAATTTCCAGAAAACTAGCTGAATATTTTGAAATTAATTTGACTGGGTGCTGTTGCTGCCTATGAGAACTGTTGATTTGCAAAGAAGACTGTTTTTGAAAATTTTCATAATTAGTCTTCTCTTGGTCTGTGTATTTTCATTTCCTTTACGTGAATTGAAATTTTCTTGAAAAAACTTTAGGCTTAAAGGGGAACTGTGAGGAACTTTCTATAATCACCCTGTAGATTAACACTATCCTCAATAAACTACAAATTGTTTATTCTGTTGAATATTTTGAAACTCATTTGAAAGGGAGCTGTTGCTGCATATGGCAAAAATCAAATTAGTTTCAAAATATACAGCAGCTTTTCTCACCTATATAGTTGTCTTGAAATTGTGACACTGGAATTTCAAGGGTTAACCAGAGTGATGAATGTGATACCAGTTCACAACTAGATTGGACGATCGATGGCATGTCATCACAAATCTCACATTCACTGCTTTGACCATTTGACCCTCCCCACTCCACCCCCGCTCCCTGAGGGCAGAGCCAAATGTAAATGTCCCCTTGCACTCTGCAATCATATGGGTAACTCACATACCAAATTTGTTTGAATTCTGTCCAACGGTTTTCGGGGTTGTGATATAATCAATCTCCACACATTAAAATGTGACCTTTTGACCCCTCCTCTGATGCCCAGGGTAGGAGCTAAATGTACATCCTCGTTTACTCCGCAATCATATTGGTAACTCACATACCAAATTTGGTTGAGTTCCCTCCAACATTTTCGGGTGTGTGCTATAATCTATTTCCACACAGACGGATGGATGGGATGACATAATCGCCACTTCAAAAAAACGTGGGGATAATTATTTATTGTGTCTCTATCTCTGGCATTGTCAGGTAAAGCTGTTCCAGTGACACAAGACAATGGTATTCGTCCATCAAGCATGGAGCAGATGGGTAAGCTAAAGGCAGCATTTGTAAAACCTCATGGCACAGTCACAGCAGCTAATGCTTCATTCCTGGTGAGTATGAATCCTAGACAGTATTACTTTAACCTGATCAATGACAGATCACTGAAAAAAGTAAATTCTTTACGATGGATATTTAAAAATTAATATGACTGGAAGCCATTACTGCCTAAGGCTGTAATGGCTTCTAGTCATATTCATTTTAAAATATTCAAGTTCTTATGTGCTTGCCCTGAGATTGAGATATGGTTGAATTTCATTGCTTACTCTACCATTACTGATTATTATGTTGGCTTATACAGAATGTGTACTCCTATTCATGTAGAGATAATAGAGAACTTGTAAGGTCAACTAAGCCACTATTATTCTAACAATCATGACAGTTCAAGGAATTGATTAAACAAATACGTTGCACTACAGTGGTGAATTAGGCAGCTTTCTCATAAATGTAAGAAAAATTGGCCGACTGGAAGACAGAGAGATTGACCAACAGACAGACTAACAGTAGCAATTACAAATCTTGTCCATCACGAATATTTTATACCAAGCTGTTATTTAATTATAATAAAGTGGACACAGAGAATTTCAATAACTTCCACTGGTGTGGTATTGTATCTAGCTGATGTTTATAATAATTAGATGATTGATTTATAATTACCCTCGCCCGGTCATGGGAAGAGGGTATTGCGACCAGGTCTGTCAGCCTGCCTGCCTGTCTGCCTGTTCATCCGTCTGTCTGCCCGTCCGTCTGTCCTGAGCTGTATCTCAAAAACTATAATCTGGTTTGGCTCAAATTTTAACACAACGAAGGAACTTGCCATGCAACATGATTTCCAGATTGTTCATGATCCTTATCTGGATTGGATCAGATTCTGAATCTGTTGATATCTTGGAAACTACTGCTCTGATTTGGTTTAAATTTTAACACATTAAGGTGTTTGACCATACACTAGGGCTCCACAACTTTGAGTGTGATCTGGAAAATCCAAAAAAAATCTGGATAATACGAAAAATCTGGAATTGTTTTCGATGTGATAAACCTGGGAGGGCGAGAGTCGGCAATCTCTGATGGCTCTTGATCAATAAGCTGAAAATCTGGTTAAAACTTGTCATTTCATTCTTTGTAAACAATGGTAGCATGTTTTTCTCGACACCATTGAACCAAATTGGCATATAACACCGTCATTCTTAAATTAATGCTGCATCGATCTCGAACCTTAAGAGTTTGAGAAATTCTATACACTATTGATGGTGAAAGTTATTGTACTATGGTGTAGAACATTTCATGTTTAGAACTATTGAGTTTGACCTTTGTGATTGGTTACCTTTAGGCATAAGTTTTCACCCATATTAGAGCTATGCAAAACTGACATACTTGTGGTCTCAGGATAATATTGGCTAAGGGCAAATCTTTCTAATGGCATTGGCAGTAATAATAGATTAATTAATCAGCATTTATTTCCCTGCTATTTAGACGAAATATGTCAAAATTCACTTAATTAAACCATCGAGTATGTAGTATTAAAAACTTAAGCAGCTTAGAGCAAATGCTGATGGGTTTCATGTGTGCAAAACAGCACATCCCTACTTCCTTCAGACAAACTCCACATCCTTGGATTCTGCAAAATCATCTTTATTCACTAGAATCATAATTAATGTAAAATTAAGAAACTCATTCAAATATGTCTGATGTTTTATTTTCCTATTTTGTGACACGTGCCAAATAATTATGAAATTTCTCCTGATATTTCTTTTAGACTGATGGTGCATCGGCCTCCCTTATTATGTCTGAAGAGAAGGCATTGGCTCTGGGGTTGAAGCCAAAAGCTTATCTACGAGACTTTGTTTATGTCGCTCAGGACCCATCAGATCAGCTTCTATTGGGGTGAATATATACTTTATCAATGTTGTTGTTCTGCCATGGGAGACTATAGCTGTACTTAATCGTGAGAGATCCTTAACCCCTTAATTATCAAGACTGGTCTAGAAAATCAAAGTTTTTGCTAAGTGAATTTCCATTGGCAGACCATGAGAACACAATTTTTTTTTTAATCTACGACTTGAATGACTAGATATTGTATATACTGGCTAGATGGCTCATGCGCATACCCTTGCTATGGGGCTAGTTGTCACGACCGCTGTTGATGTGAGTTCAGTAAATCGCAATTGCGCATGACCAGGTATTCACTGATTGGTTGACGCAGATGATCAGCTGCATATTTAGCCTTCAAAAATGACAATTATCTTTCGGTAATTTGATGAGAAATTGAACAGACGCAAATTCACATATTTTTATCAGAAATAAAATTGTATTAGCTATATTAATCGGACACTTTATTCGACTACGTACTAGGTTTGGTAACAAAAACATTATTTTGGAGACTATACATCTGGTAAGAAAATACTGAACTCTGAAATGGCGCTTTTGAGAGGGTGATCTAGCCAGTATATACAATATCTATGCCTATACAATATTGTAAACCGATATCACGCACTGACAGTTTAAAACCACTTATAGAATATAAATATCGAAAAACCAAATATGAACATGTTTTGCAAGAGCTCTGTAAATGGTGCATCAAACCCTGCCATGACAAACCATGTAAGTAAAATAGCAATTTTTTCCTCAGACCTAAACCAGTCGTCCTCTGACGTTTCAAAGGGATCCACTAAATGGTCATGGAGTTATCGTCCAGAGACCAGTTTTCAAGATGTCGGCCATATTGGATTTTGATCAATTTCAATAGTTTTCTTCCTCAGACCTTGTCCAGTAATCCTATGAAGTTTCAAAGCGCTCCACTAAACAGAGTTTGAGTTATCAGTCGGAAACCAATTTTTAAGATTGCCACCCTTGACTGGTGGCCATCTTGGATTTCGGATTATCTCCGATTTCGATAGGGTTCTTCCCCATACCTATCCCAATCACCCTATGAAGTTTCAAAGCGATCCGATAAAGGGTAACAGATTTTCACTTCAAGAGTATACTGACCTCCCTAATACTCTTTGATATCAGCTTTCACTTAATAAAACACTCAGATTTAAAAAGAAAGGTGCCCCTTATGGGCATGTAGTCAGAAGTCAGTCAGGCAGATGCCAGCCCCACCACCGCGCATGCGCCGACTAGTACTTCCTCTTTGCTAATTTATTGGCAGAGGGGTCACACATGTTTTATTCTTAAAGCGTTTCTGAGCTGTCTAAGTTGTTTAATTAATATATTAGAAGTGTTTTATCAACCTGGAGTGATGGCAGATCGGATTAGTTCGCCGGAGGAGTGGCCAGGACCTAGCCATCAGGTGACTTCTAGTATATTTTAGCGAGTTTATCCCGTTGTAATGTGTTTCTGGGACTCGCGTTTATCATGATAAGCGCCTAAAATAATTAGTTTATTTCAAAATGGCGCTATGAAATGCTAATCTCTCTGTGTTTATGTCCACAGGTATCTACCTTCGGTTGTTTAGGACATCACATTGACAGAGAGTTGGTTTTTCTCTCCACCAAGGTTCCATTTCCTACTAACATTGTTAGGTTTTCTAACCAAAAATTATGCCCAATGAGTTGGAGGCCTCGGATGAAGGTCTTCTCACTTTGCCTTCTTGGTCCACTTCCTTCCCCCTAAGGTGGAGAGAGTTAAGAGGTCATAATGTTGGTGGAGCGTCCGGTTCATGAGATCAGATGGTTTGTCTCTGCTAAAGACTCAGGTACTCTAGTTATAATATGAGGCTTTTCAATTATATTTGAAAATATTTATAAAACCTTACTGCCATTTATCACTGTTTATCTGATGTTTGTATAGTCTGTATAAACTATCCTGTCTAGTTAGGATGTTTTGGATATGATTACAATTCGTCCTTACACCTGGAGGTTTTGTTTCGGATCGATTTAACTTCTTATTCTTGAAGTTATGACGTCATAATCAGCCTTGCGCCTTACTGTCAGTTATAAGTTTTGTCCAACGCTGATTTATTATTATTAGCTTGGGTCTTTATGGCCCCTTCCTCCTTGTTTATTTTGTGTTGAGTTTTAATTCAATATCTGTAATACTCATTGTCTTCGTCCTCTGGTGTGTTTCAGAGGCCTGTTTGTCCTTCATGTGGTAGGATGGATAAGTTCTTCCCCCATTTATGCTTCCAGTGCAGCCCATGTGGGCCATTGCTTAAATGTGAGATCTGTAAAAAGTGTGGGGGGGGGGGATGAGCTAATGTCTGAATTTCTATCATTGCAGACCAGGGAGAAGGCTCCAGAGGAGGAGAAGAAACTTAAGAAAGAGGCTTCTGGTAAGAAGGGTAAGAGGAAGGCCTCATCCGCTATGGATATGGAGGCCTTCCGTATTGAGATGATGGGAGAGATGAAGAGGACAATTAAAGATTTGGTCCCAGAGGTGCTTCGTGGCATGCTTCCTGGTCCAAATCTTTCGTTGTCCTCTTCATCTGCTCCGGAGCAGATAATCCCCGCCTCTGAATCGGTACTATTTAGGGACCTATCAGTTTTCGACCATGATTCAGAGGTGGCCCTAATAGAGGGTGAAATCTACGGTAAGAACACTGGCAGCAGGCTTGCCGCGCCGGTTGTTCGTGGTCAGTTGTCGCTGGAACCTGCCTGCTTATCAGGCCAGGATTATCTGCACCCTGCAGGTACCAGTTCCTCCTATGGTACCTCTCCTGGGTAGTCCGGGTTAGCATTCGTTGCTAACCTGGAGTCTAATCTTTCTGGCCAGGAAGAAGAGGATTATCTGCTGGGTTTTCCTTCTGGCGCCGTGGCCATGGACATTGACGTACGTGCACCCCTCGCGGGGAACACGGGCGACATTGTCCACGGTACTACTCACGCAGGAGTAGCGTTCACGGCGCAGAAGGTAGCCCGGGCTGGATCCGATGGCCAGTTTTACTGCATACCTCGGCTTACCGATGGTGTAGCAGGTGCTGGCCAGGGCCGAGGTGGCGAAATTTTCCCCACTCAATACCACGGCGCCTGCTCCTGGTCAAGCCAGTCAGTTTGGCATGCCTGTTCTTTCAGGCCCGCATGCGTTCTCTGGCTTGCCAGGCATATCAGTTCCTCCAGCCACATACACACCTGTGATTGCTCAGGAGGAGGATGAAGGCCCTCGTCTTGTAGAGCATTCACAGGTGGCCACGGAGGAAGACTGGTCTGATGCTTGTCAGTGGCTAATCAACGTCAGGCCAGATCTTGCCGTGGATCAGTCGGCCAGTCAACGGGACCAGCGCCTGTGGCTGGCAGGAAAGCCGACTGTTACCGCTATGCCATCTTTGCCGTTGGCTGATCATATTGTTGATATGTTCACTGCGGCGGAGACGTCCATTAAGGCACATGGACGTTTAGCGAAGGCCCCCCCCGCGAAGTGGCAAAGCGGTGCCGTATTACAACTGATCAATATCAGCTATACGGTGTAGTACCGAAGCCAAGCACGGATGACCGTGCTGCGCTGGGTGAAGATACGAGGCCAGGTTCCCGGTCTGACACGGGAGCACTGTGTTCGAACGTTTTGTGTTCGGCTAACACCGCGTTACGTGATGCGGAAGAGAGTTCGAGGGCGTCTATTTCAGCGCTTTCGCATGTCTCACAGTTGTTACAAGGGGTAGTAATGGCATCCGCATTACGTCAGCCTAGTCCGGTGATTGTCCAGAGAGCCATCCAAGATGGAATTAACTTGGCTTTGGACTGTTTAACCCGGTCTGTAACCAGGAGTGTCTGGGCGAGGCGCACGTTTGCTCTTGACAACTTGTGCCCGTCCCAGGATTTGTATAATAGGCTGCTGCGTACGCCTATGACAGGTCCTGGTCTTTTTGGAGGTGAGGGATGTAAGCATCTCCAGGAGACGGTTACCCTGGTCAATAACCAGAGGGCATTACGTGAGCAATTTGAAGTGCTCCGTAGAGAGCGCGTTCGCGCAGCTCCCCCTGCGTATCATCCCCTGCAGACTCGAGGTGGCGGTGGCCAGGTCAGAGGCCAGCCACCGGCGCAGCGTCGGCAACGGCCGCGTGCGCTTCGGCCAGCAGCAAGGGGGGCGCAGCCAGCCAGGCAGCCGCCCGCGCACCTTGGTGCGCGCGGTGCGGGCCGTGGTGCGCGAGGATCTGGTCGTGGTAATCGTACCTGACAGGGTGATTACCACAGTAAGTGCCACTCTTGCGCATCTTATGTCCACCTCTCTCCCTAGGTGGACCAGTGGGAGGCCGATTGGCCAACCACATGCAAGAGTGGGAACGGTTGACTCAGGACCGTTTAGTCTTGCGATGGCTTTCAGTCGGGTATCATCCCGACTGGATAACAGGCCCACCATCACGACTGTCTCTGGTGCCGGTCTGGACTCAAATTCCAAGAGATCCAGATCAGCAGTTGTGTATAGAGGAGGAAATAAATTCCCTCATACTCCAGGAAGCAATTCAGCCGGCGCAAAATTGCCCGGGCTTCTATTCAACCGTGTTCTTGGTAACGAAAAGCACTGGAGGGTGGAGACCAATTCTCAACCTCAAGCCATTGAACAAGTTCATAGACACACCCAGTTTCAAGATGGAAACTGTGAGATCGGTGTTGGCAGGGTTGGAGAAGGGAATGTGGACAGCTTCAATAGATTTGAAAGATGCTTATTTCCACATTCCAATAGCGAGGAGTTTCCGTCGTTTCCTGAGATTTGCATTACAGAGCAGACAGTGGGAATTCAGGGTGTTACCCTTCAGAATTTCTATGGCTCCTTGGGTATTCACCAGGGTGGTTCTTGCGATAACAGCATACCTCCGCAGGAGAAGCATAGCAGTCTACACGTACATAGATGACTGCCTGTTAAAAGCACACAACCAGGAAAGTTTATCAGCGAATCTGGAGATAGTTTTGAAAACTCTCACAGATTTAGGCTGGATAATAAATTTTCAAAAATCAGAGCTGACTCCATCCCAGAAGTTTGTTTACCTGGGAATGTTCTTCGATCTGGAGATAGGATATGTTTATCCTACTCAGGAGAGGGTACAGATACTCATCTCAGTAATACAGTCAGTGTGCAACAGTAGTCATGTCCTGGCACGGGTTTATCTGAGAATGCTGGGATTGATGGTTTCTTTGGAACCAGTCATTCCTCAGGCGGCCTTACGCAGGCGGCCGATCCAGTTATTTCTCATGACACAATGGACCCAGAGTACAGGTTCACTGGACTGAGCGTGTCAGTGTTGGAGCCTCTAGTTCATCACCTTCAATGGTGGTTGAAGACAGAGAATCTCCTGGCGGGGATAATGTTAACCCCTCCTCACCCTCAGTTAATGATGTATACAGATGCATCGATGGAGGGGTGGGGAGCTTGCCTGGAAGAATCAACGAGATCAGGGCTTTGGAATCTGGAACAGTCAAAGGAACATATCAATCTACTGGAATTACGAGCAGTAGTCCTGGGCCTGGAACATTTCTTACAGAAAGTTCAGGGCAAGAGTGTTCTAATTCGATCAGACAACTCAACAGTAGTGACTCACATAAACCGCCAGGGCGGAACGAAGTCGCCCACTCTCTGTATGATGACTTGGAAACTGCTTTGTTGGTGCCTGGATCACTGGATTACCTTGAAGGCAGTTCATATTCCGGGACGGTTAAATCTGTTAGCAGACTCATTGAGCCGAAGGATGAGTGTTTTACCTACGGAATGGCAACTAAATCAATGTGTGGCGGATCGTCTGTTCGACCACTGGGGGAAACCCAACATAGATTTATTCGCAACGAAGAAGAATGCGAAGATGACGACGTACGTCTCCAATTCCAGATCCAAGCGCTTTCGCAACAGATGCGTTAGCTATCAGCTGGGTGGGAATGTATGCATACGCATTCCCTCCAGCAATCCTGATTCCAAAAATTCTTCAGAAAATCAGACAGGAGGAGTGCCAAGTGCTTCTGATCGCCCCAAATTGGCCACGCCGATCATGGTATACGGATCTGCTGGACCTTCTGGTCTGCAATCCGGTTCCTCTGCCTCTGATGGACAATATTATCTTCCAGGGCAAGAACCTTCACAACAATCCGTCAATGTTCCAATTGACTGCGTGGATGTTGTCAAGGAATCTAGAATTAAGGAGGTCTTTTCTGAGCAAGCAGCCATGTTCATGGCTAAAGCCAGGAGGGGGTCAACCTCCAGAGCATATAATTATAAAATCAACAGATTTGCAGAATGGTGCTCAAAAAGATGTATTAATCCAATGGATTCATCTATTCAGGTAGTCGCCGATTTCCTCTGTCACCTGTATGATGCCTATAGCCTCAAGCCTAACTCTATTGCTGGCTATAAGTCAGCTTTAATGACAGTTATCCCTTGCTTGGCTAATAGGGGAAGTGATGAAGTAAATACATTAAATACTTTAATCAAAGGCATGGGCAATCTAAGACCAAGGAATCCCCCAGTGATTCCATCTTGGAATTTATCACTAGTGCTTCAGGTGCTAGCTGATAGGCCGTTTGAACCACTAAGCTCCATTTCTATGAAAATGTTGATGCTTAAAACTGTATTTTCAATTGCTGCGGCCTCGGCTAGGCGTAGGAGTGAGATTCATGCCTTGTCAGCCGAGGCAGACCGTTTTGTGGTTACAGGGGAAGGCCTTAGGCTTCTACCCAGGATAAATTTCATGGCAAAAAGCCAGTCTTTGAAATATCTGGGTCAACCGATAATTTTACCAGCTTTCACTGGGTTTGATCCTAATTCAAAACTATGGTGTCCAGTCCGAGCATTAATCCGGTACAAACAACGTACTCAAGATTGGCGGACGGACCCAACAGCATTATGGTTGTCATATATTGAGCCCCATGGCAGGGCGTCAAGGGACACCATTTCCAGGTGGATTGTAGAGTGTATTCAATTTTGCCATAAATCCGCCACAGGTAAACAAGTTGACATGGCCAAGGTGTAGTGGCTTCCACTGCCCTATTTAATGGGGTACCTGTGGATGACATTATGTCAGTAGCTCAGTGGCACTGTGAGTCAAGTTTTACCGACCATTTTCTCCGTGACACCTCGAATCCTCTCGCCTTATCGATTTTGAAAAGCTAATCTAGGTGTACATATTTTGATGAGGTATCCTCATTTTTTTTATATATTTCACATTTAATCAATGGAAACATCTACTTTATGGGCTGCATCAGTCTTCACCAATGGGGAGATGATGACAGCGCCAATCTTCCACAAGGTCAGTCTTGTGTGTGTTGTCCATGGTCTTTTGTAATGTCACGTGACCCTTCGTTATTAATATGGTGATGGTACATGTTTTATGTGGTTCATTATTGAGAGTATACGAAAATGTAGCCTTTTCGATTAATGTCCTATAGTACATGGCACTTGTACTTAGAGAGCGTATGGGACATTGAGGTCATTCAGTCTTCCGCTTATGACTTTTGGTCATCTCTCAGCCATCGGTTTGTGTTAGCTGATGTTTTCCTATCTATTCCTGATTGTGTTTCCACACAATTTCAGAAGTTTAAGTGCCTTAATCGCAGAAAAGCGCATAGGGAAGAGCTGGTCCTTTGACCTCGCCTCCCTCCCGCCGAATTCACTGACGAATTCTGGCAATATCAAAGAGTATTAGGGAGGTAAGTATACTCTTGATGTGAAATAAACGAAATCACGGATTTCTTTTTTCACGAGAGTTGATACTTACCTCCCTAATACGGACCCGGCCTCTCCGCCCCACTGAGGCTCGGTCTTCAGGCTCTTATTATGTTGCATGTGTGTCAGCCAATAAATTAGTCGGAGGAAGTACTAGTCGGTGCATGCACGGTGGTGGGGCTGGCATCCGCCTGACTGACTTCTGACTACCTGCCCATAAGGGGCACCTTTCTTTTTAAATCTGAGTGTTTTATTAAGTGAAAGTCGATATTTAGCAATATCAAAGAGTATTAGGGAGGTAAGTATCAACTCTCTCGTGAAAAAAGAAATCCGGGATTTCATTTATTATCATCCGGAAAGCAATTTTCAAGTTGGCTGACGGCTATCTTGGATTTAGGATCATCATTGATTTCAATAGGTTCCTTCCTCAGGCTAGTCAGATCATCATATGAAGTTTCAAAGTGATCCGATAAACGGTCGCGGAGTTATCGTGCAGAAACTATTCTGCCGCACGTCTGCCCGCCCACCTGTAAATACCATCACATAATACCATGCCAATTTTTTTAGCGGGGTATAAAAATGAAAGGTGCTAACCAGCACCAATCATGAAAAGCGCAGTGAATAATGATTGATGCCTAAGATGTTTTTCCAGGAAATATTTATATCGTTTAGGCTGCTTCCGCTGATCATTCCATTCCCATTTTCTCATTGGTTAGCACGACAAAAATTATCCAACCACTAAGATCTTTGCTGAAATAAATGGTTATACACACATGGCGTTAAATATCCAACACACATTTGATAGATGGTTGAAAACGGAAATAACTTTTCGCGCTATTGTGTCTAAACAAACTCTTCGACTAGCATGTGAATTTATCGGGCTAGTAATAAGGGCCGAGAGCGAGATAACTGAGCGATCCCAACTTGCATGTATGAAACTGGGATCGGATCTACAGTACAGTACCCAGTCACCATCACGCAATAATAATATATAGTAATTTCCAAACCGTGGGCAGTGAGTCGCAGACGCGTACTCACTCTAAATAATGGAATTGAATCTTAATATCACATGATTTGTATTTTTTCATGACGACAACATGAAATGTCAAATTTTTTGATAAACGATGGTTATTACAGAACACCTAATATTTAGGTGATCCCAAATAATAAGTACATTAATCATATGTGTAAGGCAGAAAGAATTTGTACCAGGAAATAGTGTTCTATTTTCGTGTTATTGACGAACGTTTTTAAGCATTTTATAGAATGGATTTCAATTTTTTCAATAAAAGTCACCCATAAAACCGATTTGGAAAGTCATATCGAAACCAATATGGCTGTAAGCCAAACCACACAGCCCTACTGGCTTGGTTATCGAACGAGTCATTGTAATGGTAAATTAGAAAAAAATAGTCCTTTGTCAGCCTTCCCCACCATACCATGTCCTAGTATAACATAACATAGCATAGCATGCCATAGACATTGCTCTACCCGTCCCTGCACTACATTATCCTCATTTTACAGCAAGCGTAATGCAAGATATGTTTTGTATTTCAGTCCAACTTATGCCACCCCTCGGGTACTGGACAGAGCAGGGTTGAAAATGTCTGATATTGATGTGTTTGAAGTGCACGAAGCATTTGCGGTGAGTAAAATGTAGCCATGTGCATGCATTTATGTTTGTGAGTGTATGTTCCGATCTGTTGTGTGTGCGTCTTTAATATTGAAATATTTCTCCTCCAATGATATATGGCTTGCTTGCCCATTGGCCCTATGTTTTGGATCATATGTGTTCGATGTTCTGAAACTGATTTGACTGGAAGCTGTTGTCATGACATATAAAAGTTCAAATTAATAAATATCATAGACCTCTCTTAACCATTTAATGGTCAAGCCGGCCAAAACCAGACTGCAGTAGTCTTGAAGAATCGAGCCAGCCATTCCAGTAGTAAATTTTCAAAAATACTCTTCTCTTTCCCTGCAGATAGATATTCAATAAGGAGATATTTTGATTTTCTTGACCAAATGTGACCAGTAAAGTGTTAAACATCATTAATAAGCATTTAATCTGATCAGGAAAATCACTGGAATGCCTGGCTTGGTCATGAGCCAGGCATTCAAGTATTACATTTTCAAAGAGGTCTTCTCTCTCTTGGCCTGCATATGAACATTCCTGAAGACCACTGTTGAGCCCCATCATAAGTGATTTGCTTGAAATAATCAGAGATTGTGACAAAAAAAAGATTTTTTTTAATATCTTGCCGACTGGCATCAACCTGGCACAAAGAATACATAATGCAGGGAAATAACCATGGTTATTTTATTGCCATGTGCATCTTATTAGACCAGAATCAGAATCAGATAACTTTCTTCCCTTCCACTATAATATCAATCGAAATGAGTAAAATTTGCAGAATTTGTCAATCGCATCTTCGCTACCCTATCCGGGACATATTGGTCTGTTGAATAAAAAACTAATTTAATAGAGAACAAATTAAAAATGTTGATGATGCCCAAGTTAATTTCGCTTAGACAGATTCCAGTAAATGCCTCATTTAATATTGATTCCAATTTCCTACGGGCAGGCAAATTAATTATGACCACAGTGACATGCATGTCAAGGATTTCCACTCATTTGCCAGAAAAGTAGAACTAGATTGCCTATTTTCTGCATTTTCTCATTTATATTTCATTGTATATAATTTCATTATGTGGTATGAGTTACTATTGGATTTTTGCTGTTATATACCTTTTAAGCAACACATTATGGTCAATTTGTCATTGCGTGTTATTTATAAAAAAGATCTGTTCATTAATATCATTAAATTCAAAATATTCCTCAGTTTACCATTATGGTTGCTTTGAAATGAAGATCTCATGAGATTGAATTAAAATGGTTAATAGCAAATATGATCTTTGATTTTATCTAGCGTTAATTGCAAAATTTAATTTAATTAACCCTTTAACACTCGAGCAAGCCAAAAATGGCTTCTGAAGTCGTCTTGGGAAAATGTTCATTTGTAGCAGACCAATTAGATTATTTTAGAAAATTTACCACTGGAATGACTCGCTCGATAAGTCATTCCAGTGATAAATGTTCAAAAATAGTCTTATTTGGTCAACAAATGGAGATCTTCAACGAGAAAATTAAATTTTCTTGAACAAATTTGAGGGTGAAAGGTTTAATGTTAATTATAACTGTTTTTCTGTATTCTATTGTTGCTAATGAAATGATCAGATATGTCACTCAAATATATGACGTTATCATCAAACATACGTCATTAGCTAGCTCAGGTTATAGCTCCATCATGAAAATAGAAAACTCTGTTATAAGTGGACAAATTTTATGTATTTGATGAGTCTACAATTTAATAAGCAATATGTTGAATATTTTGGACTAATTTGGCTGAGATCTGTTGTTGCTATTGGTAGACCCCCCACCCCACCCCAGTCAAATTATTTTCAAAACATTCAACAGCTTCCCTGTATAATTATCTTGAAATTGGGAATTCGGGATTCAAAGTATATAAATCGCTTCCAACACACATAAAGTAAGCAGTGCTTATAATCTAAAAATGGGCGGTGCACAGCTAAAAATTGGATCACTTTATTATAGTGTTTGTGTTGTGATCATTACAGGGCCAGATTCTTGCTAATTTAAAAGCCATGGACTCGGATTGGTTTGCACAGAATTATCTTGGAAGAAAGGAAAAGGTATATTAAAATCTTAGACTTATAGAATTTGTATTCGTTTTGTACACTCGTGCATGCGTCTGTTTGTACTTGCTATAATTAGGTGAGTTGCGTCACTTGCTGTATCAACAACTACATGTAGATGCTTGGTTTGTGCTTATTTAATGTCCATTTTTTTTGTTGAAAGTTTACCACTGGAATGACTGTCCGGTTATAATTTTCAAAGATAGTTTTCTCTTGACCTCTAAATGGACATTCCTCATCAGAACAACTGCAGAAGGCATCTGTGGCTGGCTTGACCATTAATAGGTCAAAATCATGTCAGTACAGTACAGCTCAGAAACTTAGAATGTTTACAAAACAAAATAAGTCTTAAATATTTTGAAGATAATTGGATTGGAGGATATTGCTGCCTAAGGCAGTAATGTCTTCCAATCCAATTATCTTCAGAATATCCAACAGAAAATTGCTTACATCGGGTCAAAATTGTGTCTGTTTTTATTTTGGAAACTAATTAACTTATTTATGATAAGTACTGTATTTCTGGTGACTTCATTATTAGTACCTGTCAATGAAGAATAGATTAAAGAATGTTGTACCCACAAAGCTTGCTTAGGATGATTTGTGTAATAACAGCTACATGTTTGACTTGCAGGTAGGCACACCTGCAATGGATAAGTTCAACAGCTGGGGTGGCTCTCTCTCACTTGGCCATCCATTTGGAGCAACTGGTGTGAGGTTGGTGACCACAGCTGCTAATCGCCTTATCAATGAAGATGGACAGTATGCCTTAGTCGCTGCTTGTGCTTCTGGTGGACTGGTAGGTGGAGAAATATGGCTTATAAAATCAGACCTCAAAATTTGGCGAGAACGATCGTTTCGCTCGCGTGTTGGTTACGTCATGTAAAATTACCGTGAACGAAAAATTAGTCACGTAGGTGATAAGGCCCAGAACGGTAGTTATCTCTGATCACGGAAAACAGAAAACTTTCAACAACTTTTTGATTGGAAACATGATATTTAAAACAGAATTTCGCATTTTCATCCATCTAAAAGATCATTAAATATATCTGTCAAATTCAATTAAGAAGCGATAGCGCGCATGCGTCCGAGACAAATTTCCATTGTATTTCCGCTAGCATTACTACTTAGGCCGGGAACTCTACTTGCTATACATTATGCATCAACAACGGACTGTTCAATTAAAAACTGTTGCATGCAAATATGTGCAACCGTCAGCTAGGTATGGCTGAGCTAGCTATGGCTGAGGTGCATTAACGGTGGAATTTTGCAATGATTTAGGCCGTTTACTGCTCAGATTCTATTATGTATCCACAAATATATGCTTATAATATTATCATACCTCATTGAGCGCAATGGTAATCGATATGAAATTTTCCATGGCCTGAGAACGATCTTAGCGGTAATATAGGAAGCTTCTAAAATCCGAAGCTCCCGGTATGTGGAAATAAAACACAAACATGTTCCCGGTCTGACAATTTATCCCATTATATATTGCGAATACTGCTTAGTGGTGGCATGTTCCCGATGCATTATTTATAATTGATTGGATCTCGATATAACATAGGAAAATATGCATTTGTCATCTGCTAGATTTTGAGTTTCGTTCGTAAATTGATCAGACTTATAATATATCAGAGGCGGAAACAGTCAATTCTATCACAATGAACGTAAAAAGATGAGCCTACAAAATCGCATGCAACGCTTCTCGAGTTAAAAACTTAATAAATGGGACTATAAAGACGATTTTGTTGCTGAAACTAGTGAGAGTGTCTGCATAGTGAAGCTAACTTGCAAGGTGTGTAGTGCCAACCTAAATGACATTCACCATGAAGCAAGACGTACTAATTTAAAGGGGCCTGTTCTGAATGGTATTGTAAATTATGTTGGTGTGGAATATATCCATAAGAACAATATTACAAGGCATTGTAAATCAGGAGGTCTGCATGAGTGGGCTAAACAGAAATTCTCAAAAGATCTTGATCCCGGTGCCACTTTTGTAACTGATCAGCTGAAATGTCCAAGTGTTCCAATTGATGATTTCATTAAAGATAACTCAAGAACACGCGATAAGCACTTATTTAACACCGCATTCTTTATTGCTGTTCATGAATTAACCTGCTCAGATTTTGGCAGTCTCATAAAGTTACAAACGCACAATTCCATTATATTTGTCTCGGGAAAGAAGACTGATGTTGCATGCATAGAATTTATATCATTCCTGGCTGATACTATGCAAAAAGATTTGGAAAAATCCTACAGAACACAAACTTCTAAAAAAATCATGGATGGATCACAGGCGAGGAAGACGGGTATCGAAAAAGAACTAGTTTATGCCAAAATTGTGATAAATGGTCACCCGGTGGAATTCTTAATGAAATGTCAACACATGACTAACTATGGTGGAGAAGACTCAGTAGCTGTAAAGAAAGATTTTTGCAGTGCATTTCTTGAAACATACAATATCACCACAACAAGATTCAAAATGTTAATGGTCAGCATTTACACAGATGGTGCTAGTGTGAATCTGGTTAAATTCAAGGGTGCATGTACCACTATGAAAACCGGTGATCACCGCCCATGGGTGTCTAACCATACTTTTCAGAAAATAGATGAAGTGATGATCCAAATTTACTATATGTTCCGGAATAGTGATAAAGCCAAGCGTATATTAACAGCTATTGCACTCACATGAGGCGTCACATGTGTTGCTTTCATCAAAGCACATGGAACACGCTTCCAAGTATCATGCAGTGAAGGCAATGATGACAAATTTCCTCCCATTGTTTATATACAGAAAACATGATTGAAAATCCTGGTGCTTGTAAAGCTGCAAAACTCGCAGATGAGTGTTTATTTGCCATTGGAAGCAGAAGAAGATGAAGAATCAGTTACCATTACAGCTAAAGCCACAAACCTTCCAGTAACTCTGGCATTTAAGGAGAAAGATCAAATGTCAGCAAAACAGAAACAAAGGATTGAACAGCTGACGAATATGTATACAGAATACAAGCTTCTGTGTGTTTCTCAAGGAAAGCAGGCTAGCAAAGATCAAGGAAACTACTACCAGCTATCTCCACCTCAATCTATACACGGTTTCATTCGTTTACAGTGAACACATCGTCAAAGCAATGGAAATTTGTGATCACACACTGGGATTATGACGATCCAGATTATGGAGTCAGCCAAATAAGGAAGCTCAGTCAACACTTCCAAGGATTCACTGTCATTTCACGGCTACAAGGTTGACCTGGCAAAGTATGAGTTCCGGAAGCGTCAGAGTCTTGTAGGCATGAAATATTGGCAGTTTAAGTGCAAAGTAGGGTTGGGATGAACTCTATTAACTCATGACTCTCCTCAGTATCAGCATTTCATTCTGCTGGTGGAACTATGTCTGGCCATTCCATGGCCATCTTCAACTGTTGAACGGGATTTAACATGGCGGGTCGTACTTTAACAGATACTGTCACTGAGCAAGGATGCACTTGATGATCTGCTTCAGTTATATGTTAATCTACCTTCAATGAATGAGCTGGAGAGCGGCCATTAGCATAAGCTGGTGAAAGAAGCCATCGACATGTACATGAGTGGATGCTCTAAACATGGACGGTATAAAATGGCAATGAAACACAAAAGACCTGCATGTGCCAGTGTACAGCCTCAGACAGATGATGTGTTCATTCTAGGGCTGCGCGGTTTGGCTTACAGCCATATCGGTTTCGATATGACTTTTCATATCGGTTTTAACCGAATATTGGTTTTATGGACATGAAACAAAAAATTTAAATGATAAAAATTAGCACGAAAACAGAACGTATTTTCACGCCCCGATACATTCGTAACGTTTTACGCCTTTAAAGCTTAATATACCTTATAATATCCATCATCGCGGGAGTGAAATTATTAATTAGACCGCCTAAATATTACGCACAGTTAAATAAACATCGTTTATTTTGTCAAAATTAATCATAAATCAGCAAAACAGGTTGCGAAAAGACGTAAATCACGCGATTGTAATTAATTATGATGTAATTATCTCCCTTTCTTCTTTCATTTCCAATTCGGCCCGAGGACGAAATCATGCCTTGAAGAAAATATTAACTGTAATATTGCGAATTTCATAAGTTAATATGATATTGTGTATAGAAGATACCGTTTTAAAAACGGTTTGAGTAATAATTTTTTTTAAATTATATCCTAATCAGCAAAATGTATTCAGCATTATATTTATTGGCGAGATTTTGATGCATTCTGGAGATTTAGTGTTGGGACGACTTTGCATTATGTTAATTAGCCGGTGACGTAAATAAAATGGATGCCGTTGTTTAGAAATGTTTTCCCCGATACAAATTTTAATGACAAATTCCCACATTAGTATTGTGTTTTATATTGCAAATTTATCTGAGACTACCAGAGAAAAGACAAGTGGATAATTATTTAATTAATTCGCTGCTTGATTTCTCTCGGCGTACAGCGAGTTACATGGAGTTACACAATATGCGCAATTGGGGCCACGTTCAATTATTAGTTGCCCCGAACATAGCTTAATGGAAAGTATGGCCATTATTATTCATTACGATTTTCATGCTCGTTAGTATCTTTTATTTTTAACAATCCTGATATGAAAAACCGAAAATATGTTCATATTCGGTTTTTCGATATTTATTTTTGATAATCGGTTATGAAACCGTCAGTGCAGGATATCGGTTTTAAATATGGTATCGGTATATCGCGCAGCCCTAGTTCATTCCAAAACTCACTTTTGTCAGATGAATGAAGAGTACATGTATATTGACACCGACTATGATGTTGATGTGGTTAGCTCAGAGGACATAGAAAGTGACAGTGATTCAGCTAATGGAGATAATGATGCTGATTAACACTGTATTAGTGATTAACCCTTTAATCCTCAAATGTATTCAAGAAAATTTCAATTTTCGCATAGAAAATGCCCATTTGCAGACCAAGAGAAGACTATTTTTGAAAATTTATCACTGGAATGACTGGCTCAGTTATCGAGCCATTCATTCCAATTGTAAATTTTCAAAAGATAGTATTCTCTTGGTCTGTAAATGGACATTTCCCAAGACCACTGTAGAGGTTGTTTTTGGCTGATATGAGGGTTAAAGGGGCAAACTGGCTAGAAATGACTTCTCAATCTGTGTTGATGGGGCAAATCTAAATTAAATTTGCAGAGAAACAATAAGAAATGATATAATACATATTTTAGACAGCTTACCACTGGAATGGTCATCTCTCTGGCCGATCCCGGCATTCAGGTCGTAAGTTTTCAAAAATATTCTCCAGCTGTGGATTTCATACAAATTTTTGGAGTTGAGAAAATTGATCAGTTGAGCAGATTTCTACGGCAACTGAAATTTGATTGATTAAAGCTGGTAGGTTGTCAATAATGTCAAAGGAATTTGCCCAAGTGAGATTCAGATTAGTTTCTCAGATCTAAAGGCTATATATCCTTTTCACTGCCTTGGCTTACAAAACAACTGTCATACTATTTTTTTGATAATTTTAGACAGTTAACGGGGTTGTTCAATGTTGAGCGAGTCTTACAGTATATTCTCCTTGAGTTTCAGTTCGTTTGTAGGGACAGTTTTGTTTAAGAATTTATCTGTTAAATTAAACTGTTACATTCCTAGATCAGTGTGTTTTTGCCCGCGACCCACATCATCATCAAGAAAAACACTGTTCCATTAATTGATCATGAGGGTGAATTCACACGTGGCGGATGCCATTTGACCAGATTTTTTTTTTGCGAAAACATGATTTTCACACATATTTTATCTGTAAATTAGTTAATTGGTGGATAAATCCTTGCTGTGATCAATATGCTAATGATAATTCAGCAACATGCACTCTAAATTCATTGTTAACTTACTGGTAATATACAGATGAAATATGTTCGACGTTTGGATAAAAAATGGCATAGCCAATTTGCGCAACCAATTGGTTACGCAAACTGATTTTGCGCAACCGAACAGTTGGTTATGCAGACCTGAAAACACATGACCCAAAAATGGGTCTCGCAAATATTTGAAATTTTGATGGCTGTAAATAATTAAATGTTATGTGTGATGAAATCAGACTCCTTTAATTTCTGGAAACTGGTATTAGTGTAAGCATTCTATTTACGAAACAATCCAATTGGACAGAACTCAGAAAGGCTTAAATATGTTTAGACAGTTGGCTGGCGAAAGCTAAAATACTAGCATGACACTCCGGAACATCAAATACTTGCATGCCCAGAGGAGAATAACTGCTAGTGGGCATTCCTCAAGACCACTGCAGAGGCCGGTTTTAGTCGACCTCATCATTAAACAGTAGTAGTAAATGGTAGCTAGAGCAATCAGAGTTTGTACACCCTCAACTTCCGGCTTTTGTCACATTTCAACCAAATTTCAGATTTTCCAGATTGTTCAAATTTTCTCTGCTAATAAGGACTAAAGTTGAATCATAGGGTTTGTCAAACCATTCTTGTGCTAAAATGTGAGCGAAATTGGACCAATAGCGTCCGAGATATCAATATATCAATATAGCCAGAATTCGATTTGAATCCTGCATTTTAATCTGGATCATGCCAAGTCTGGAAGCATCCTTTGTTGTTAAAATCTGAGCCAAATCGGATCAGTAATTTTTTAAATACATCTCAGGACACACATGCACATAAATATATAAACGCATGCATACACACACCTGCCATCTGCGAAGTTTACCATGGCTTCATAGTAAACCATGGATGGATGACTATAGTCAACCTTGAAATATGACGTGGTTGTGTATGGTATACACATGCAAGCACGCACACATGCACACACACACACACACACACACACACACGCACACACGCACACACATGGTGCAAGGGTAATTAACTGTGTCTGTGTGTAAATATCCTCTAATCTGAATATTGCCAGATTCATATCGTTATGATGCTAGTGTTTATTTATGCAGAAGCTGGAATTTAATCAGACCTGGCTTATACAGTTAAACCAATTTGTTGCCAGATTTAAACAAGCTATTTGGTTGACCTTCATATAGCATCATAGTTATATATGATAACATAGTTTGTACACAGACATGGATAGTTACAGTACAGCTCAATAAATAATGTAACTTCTATCCAAAACAGAAACAATACAATGGACCGTTCCAGAGTAATGACATCATAATCAGCTAAGCGGCGTCTAGGATGACATCATAATCATTACGTCATAAATTATTCTATATGGACCGTCTTTGACTCTTAATAGTCCGATACGTTGTAAGAATTGTATGTCTCTACTATTTACTAAACATGCTGTTGAATATTTTGAAACTAATTTGACTGGGCGCTGTTGCTGCCATAGGCAGCAACATATGGCAGCAACAGCACCCTGTCAAATTAGTTACCCAGTCAAATTAGTTTCAATACATTTAACAGTTTACCTGTATAGTTTTCTGGAAATTGCTAGTCAGGAAGTTCAGAGATTGGTTGATCCCAACACGAGCGAGGTGTGGGTGGAGCTTAGCTAGAGATGGGCGGGGTATAGTTAAAAATGGAAAGGTCCACTGAATATGATTTAAGATTTGTTCTGTTTAATATTTTGGAGTTAATTTGATTGGAAGCCATTGCCGCTTTAGTTTTGGAAACATGTTAAGTTATTTTGGAACGGACTGGATGAAATTTAATGGAAAATGCACACTAAGACTAAGAACATCTGTTTGTTACGTTATTTAACTCTTATCACTCTGATATCAAAACTTTAAATTTTCAAATTAAATTAAAAGATCTGATGTCATTATTCTTTATTTTACTATGTCAATAGCAAAGGAACTGGCGTTAATTTTTTTAACAAATTTGGTGGGAGATGGTGCTGTCGTAGACAGCATCATCTTCCGCCAAAATTGTTGACAAATGCAGACCAGTTCCTTTGCTATCGACACAGTAAAATAAAGAATATTGACATCAGGGTGGTAATGGTTAAATTTCAGAAATATGACAGGATTTTGCTCTTATGTAGATTCATATAAGATGCTGTATATGAATTAGCGATAAAATCTGATATCCTTGCGAGTACATTATAATATCTTGTTATATATATATATTGCTTATTTAATGTTAGACTAAATATTGTGTTTAAGCCTGGTTACACACCTCTAAACCAGGTTTAGTTAATTCCAGCACAAGTAACGAACTCCATCGTATGATTGATACCGTGATTCACTTCTCTTTCGTCTTTTTTTTCTTTGCAGGGCCATGCATGTCTAGTGGAGCGTTATCCTTCGAAATGAGAACCCTACATAGACCACCGATGATTAAAAACCTACAGCTGTGTTCAACTGGATTCAGAACAAATTGATTCTCTTTGAACCGTTTAAAGCAGACCAATGATATGATTGAATGATTAATAGACAACGCATGGCATCACTTGTAAGATATTTGTATTATAATCTTTATTATAATTTTAGATTTCTGTGAATATAATTTAAGAAATAAAATTTGCTTTATTTATACGAATCTGATTCTGGTTCCATACTTTGTGTACAACAGAGTGGTTGCGGCTTGTAGTACCTGGAAATCGGCTTGTTAACCCTTTAATGGTAAAATTTAGTAAAAACTTAAAATATTTTCTTATTTAATGTCCATTTACAAGCCAAGAAAATACAATTTAAAAAAAAATGTATTACTGGAATGGCTGGCTCAGCAACCTAAGCGTGTCCAGAGAACTACTCGACTTGTAAAAGTAGTCAAGCTCCAGCAATGGAGTGTAGCAATTTGTGAATAATTTCTGCAACCATTTTAAGCAACAGAAAACTTCATGCTTTGAGAAGATCCTTGCATTTGTAACTATGTACTGCTTGCTGCGATTAGAGAGGTACATGAATTTAGATTACTCAATGCTTTAGCTGTCAAATAGATGTAGATATGATGGCTGATGTAGAGTATTTATGACAAGAAATATATATGCAAAATAATTCTTTGATTGTAACCCAGTTTATGGCCTTTCTCGCTCATAATTCAGGCATTGTGTACCACATGATGGATCCGATCTGCCACACATGTAAATGACATCATAATCACATGTAGGTTCATGTGACAGTGACAATCAAAATACGTAATGAATGAAATATCTACCTGTATAGTTATCTTGAAATTGGGATTCTGGGAACTTAGGATTCAAAGTATAGCATGGACCATGCTTAGCTAGATATGGGCGGGGCATAGCTAGACATGGGCGGGGCATAGCTAGACATGGGCGGTGCTTAGCTAGACATGGACACTGCAAAGCTAGACATGGGCGGGGCATAGCTAGACATGGTGGGGCATAGCTAGACATGGCGGGGCATGGCTAGACATGGCAGGGCATAGCTAGACATGGGTGGTGCTTAGCTAGACATGGACACGGCATAGCTAGACATGGGCGGGGCATAGCTAGACATGGGTGGTGCTTAGCTAGACACGGGCAGGGCATAGCTAGACATGGACAGGGGATAGCTAGACATGGCCCCTCTATTGTTCGAGCATGCACCAGTCTCACATTCCTTAATGCTTAGTCAAATTTGGTCAAGAAATATAAATATTGGGTTAATGAATGTTCATTTACAGTCCAAGAGAGGAATTTTTAAAGTTTTACCAGTTGAATGTCTGGCGTATAACTCAAGCCCACTGCAGAGGCCAGTTTTGGCTGGTTTGACCATTAAAGATAATTGGCTATGGCTGAATTAACATTAACATATTGAATTCTAACTGATAAGTACCGGATACTATAAGTTGTATCCATTGTATGCTGAACCAAATTTGTCAAATTAGAAAATATGACAAAACATGCTGGCTTATGCAAATGGGCGTTCAATAAGCAAATATTTAGATTTTCTTGACTAAATTTAGTCATTAAAGGGTTAAGCCAATTAACCCCTTTGCTTAGCCAATGTCCATTTAGAGGCTAACAGATGAATTTTACCCCGAGAATGGCTGGCTCGGTTATCAAGGCAATCATAAATTTGGCAATTTACAGGTTGACCCTTTCATGGTGAAGCCGGTTTTCCCACCTCTGCAGTTCTCATGACATATGTTCATTTGCAGGCCAAGAGGACCTTTTGACAATTTACCACTGGAATGACTTGCTCATTAATCGAGCCAGTCATTCCAGTGCTAAATTTTCCAAAATAGTCTTCTCTTGGTCTGCAAATGGACATCTCAATGGGTGAATATTTTAATATTCTTTACCAAATTTATGTATTAAAGGGTGAATGTTATGGTAGAAGCTGAAGCGTGTCCATAGATAAAAGTTAGAATTCAATAAATGTAATGATGAAAGGCAACTGAATTTCATTCTGCATTGCCACCAGTACATTAGAAGAAATTACTCAATGCCTCAATGTAGACACTGTCCATATCAGTGTGCTAACCAAGTTGGCAATCCAGAAAAAAATAAAAAAGCATACTATACTTGATGGCACACACATTCACGCACGCACGCACGCACGCGCGCGCGCACACACACACACACACAGCCAACATACACATGCATGCATGTACACAGAGATGGACAGACAGATCACAGAAGGTCATCAGTATTCAGCTGACTGATAAGTTAGTTTACTGGCTGAATCTAAAGGCTGGAGGACATAATTTAAAGCAAACCTGACTCGGATAACGAGTCCAGAGGGAAATTGTAAATGCGGTTTGAAAAAAAAATCCTTTTATTGATTTATTGAACTATTTATGATGTAAATATGACATAACATGACATCCATTCATAATGGATAATATTCCATTCTTGTTAATGAAGACTAAGATCTAGAGCTGGTCTGTGCGCTTGTACTACATCGCAGATTGGATAACACATTAATGTTTACTATATTACTACTGATTGTACCGAGAAACCTCAATGAGGTTTGAATCTGGGTCACGGAAATACACAGAGGTAATGCTTCCTGTTGCTCCCGTCCTTTCCACAGGACCCTCCTCAATGGGAACTTTCAGGGTCTGTCAAGGTAAAAGAAAAAGCTCATTAAGCCTTTGTCAAGAAAACCAAAATACTTGCTTATTAAATGTTCATTTAAAGGCAATGGAAGACTATTTTTTTTAATGTAGTACTGGAATGACTGGCTTTGTTATCGAGTCAGTCATTTCAGTGATAAAATTTTTAAATGGTCTTATGTTGGCCTGCAAATGGAGATTCCTCAAGACCAGAAATGTACCTGTTCATGCAAATATTTCATTTATTAGCTCACCTGGCCAGAATGGCCAAGTGAGCTTATGCCATGGCGACCATCCATCGTATGTCTGCCCATCAACTTTTGCTTTAAAACACTACTCATTAACAGCTTAGCAGATTTCAACCGAATTTGACAGGAAGGACTCTAGGGGGTAAGCTTCAGAACTTGTATACAGAATTTTGATTGGCCAATTTCTCCGGCGGCTATCTTAAATTTTCCGAATATGTTAGGAAATCAGATAAAAGCCTACTCATTAACTACTTGGCCAATTTTAGAACAAACTCGGCTGAAAGGACCCTAGAGTCGTATGCTTCAGAACTTGTACACAGAATTTTGATTGGTCAATTTTTGTGGTGGCCATCTTGAATTTTCTGAAGAATGGGAAATCGTTTAAAACGCTACTCATTAAATGCTTGGGCAATTTCAACCAGATTTGGCTGTAAGAATACTAGTTTGGTAGGTTTCAGAACTTGTATACAGAATTTTGATTGGTCAATTGTTCTGGCAGCCATCTTGGATTTTCTAACAATTTCTGGAAATCAGTTAAAAGCCTACTCTACATTAACCACTTGGCCGATTTCAAGCAAACTCGGTTGGAAGGACTCTAGCATGGTATGCTTCAGAACTTGGATACAGAATTTTGATTAGTCAATTTTTTCAGCACCCATCTTGGATCTTTTTTAAATTTCCAGAAATTGGTTAAAAGGCTACTCCACATAACCACCTGAATGATTTCAAGCAAACTCAGCTGGAAGGACCCTATAGTGGTGTGCTTCAGAGCTTGTATACAGGCTCTTGATTGGTTAATTTGTTCGGTGGCCATTTTGTATTTTCTGAAAATTGGGAATTTGTTTAAAGTGCTACTCCTCATTAGGCAATTTCAACCAGATATGGCTGGAATGATCCTGTAGTGGTAGCGGCAGCCTCTAGTAAATCTATTCAGAATTTTGATAGGCCAATGATTTGGCAGCCATCTTTGATTTTCTGAAAAGTTTCTGAAACCATTTAAAAACAGTATTCCTTAATCAATGGCCCTCTTTCAACAGGAGCTGGGTTGGACTATCCTTAGTGACGATAGTCTTCAACATATCAAACGAGAATCTTGATTGGTCAATTTTTTTGGTGGCCATCTTGGATTTTCTGAAAATTATCCATCATGTCTTCAAATGCTAATGGTCCAGGCGAGCATCACAGGCCCTTGGGCCTCTTGTTTTATTTTATTTTTTAAAACTAATCTTGGATACAGTCTTCCCCATAGTGAGAGGAAGAGTTACAGTGACATTAAGTTCACAAGGTTAAAGGCCACGTTCATTGTAACACTATTGATTGGATACATGGTTAATCCTTTAACATTCAAATTCGCTAAAAAAAAATTCAATTTTCTCAGAGAAATTTTGCAGACCAAGTGAAGACTATTTTTGACATTTTTCCCACTTGAATAACTGGCCTGGTTATCGAACTACTCATTCCAGTATTAAATTTTCTAAAATAGTCTTCTCTTGGTCTGCAACTGAACATTTCACTGCAGAAGCTGTTTTGACTGAGTTGAGTGTTAACTGTATGGGTAGGAAACAATGGAATGACATTGAGGTCAATAGGGCAAGCATGGGACCTCATTACTCCTAGCTGTGCACTCAGTGTACCGTATAATTTTAGCATGGATGAGAAAAACTGCATGGGAATCCCAGATTTCTAGGACCTCCAAATAGAGATGTTATGAGAAACACTGGTCAACTGATTTTTCAATGTCATGTTTTTGTGTTTTGCTCCACTTCTCCTCCAGGGATCTCATGATTATTCATGATTTGTGTTATTGGAACTAAACTTGGGCACACAGTACAGCTTCCACAGGACATGAACTATCTTTCCTATTTTGATATGTTTGTGGTGAACGTAATTTGGAAATTGGTGCAAAAACAACATTGGCATATTTTTCTATTAGATCATTGTCATAACATTTTGCAACCACATGGGATTTATTCTGATAAAGGAACTTGACCTTTGATCTGAACTCCAAGATTTACCGGCAATTAACCCTTCAGCAGTCAAATTTGTTCAAGAAAATTTAACTTTTCTCGAAGAAAATATCCATTTGCAGACCAAGAGAAGACGTTTTAATTTACCACTGGAATGACTGGCTCGATGTTATCGAGCCAGTCATTCGTGGTATGTTTTAAAAAATAGAGTTCACTTGGTCTGCAAATCAACATTTCTCAAGACCACTGCAGAAGCTGTTTTTGGCTGGTATGAGTGTTAAAGGGTTAATGAATCGGACAGGTGAGACATAATTCCATAGATTTCTGGTTAAACTATTCGTATCTTAAATACAACCATCTCAATTAGATGTACAGGTATAAGGTGTAGACCATTTCGAATGTAATATGACTGGAAGCTGTTGCTGCCTGTAGGAGCTAAGCATCCGCTATTCAAATTATTTTCAAAATATTCAGTATGAATATCTGTATGACTATCTGCTATGTGACGCTGAATCAGACTTGAACCTGCTAACTTAACTCGTGAAATTCCGGTGTCTCAATTTCAAGACAATCATATAGGAAGGCTGAACATTGATTATTTTGAAACTAATTCGACTGGAACATGTTGCTGTCAGTCAAATCTGTTTCAAAATATTTTAAACAATATTCCTTACATCATAAATACCTTTTCTGAATGTGCTAGTCTTAACTGTCTGGCTGCTGCAAGAAACCAGACAAAAATTTCAAGGGCCAATCAGTGACCCTGCTGAATATTTTGAAGACAATTTGACGGAAAGTTGTCTGGCGTAACCACCAACACCTTTTCAAAATATTCAGTATATCCAGAGATAAACCCCGTGGAAAATATGGTCTACAAAAATTCATCCGACAGTTAACGTTAAACCATTAATGGTTATACTGGCCAAAACCGGCCTCTGCAATTATCTTGTGGAATGTCCATTTACAGGCCAAGAGAATAAAATCTTTGAAAATTTATCACTGGAATGACTGGCTCGATAACTGAGCCAGTCATTCCAGTGATAAATTTTCAACAAATTTTATTCTCGGCCTGTAAATGGGCATTCAATAACAAAATATTCTTGACCAAATTTGATGATTAAAAGCTTAACCCTTACCACTCTGATATCCATATTCTATCTTTTACTCTGTCAATATCAAAGAAACTGGTGTACATTTTAAAACAATTTTGGTGGAAGCTGGTGCTGTCGTAGACAGCAACATCTTCCACCAAAATTTGTTTAAAAATGAACACCAGTTCATCTTTTAATTTAATTTGAAAATTACAAATTTTGACATCCGAGTGCTAAGAAAGAGTTAATACTTACTTTGAGATGTTTGATGACGTCTTCTATGTGTGTATCAGTGATAAAGCACACATCAGCAGATCCTGGCTGCGGAACATGCGCTTTGGGTTCAAATTCATGACCATATTCATGCAAGTTGATTTTCTGAATGCCATAATTCAATGCCTTGCGATCACCCTGAGATACAGAGAGAAATGCTTGGTATGTTATTAGTAAACATAAAAAATAAATTTATATTCATTGTATTTGTCTAGGATGTAGCAATTCAAGTGACATTCACCTATCATAACCTTTTAATCCTCAAATTTGTTCAAGAAATTTTCAATTTTGTCCATTTCCAGACCAAAAAGACTTTGAAAATTTACCACTGGCTGGCTCATTAACCGAGTCAACCATTACAGTGTTAAAATTTCAAAAATAGTCTTCTCTTGGTCTGCAAATGGACATTTCTCAAGACCACCGATGAAGCCCAGAAGCCATTTTTGGTTGGCTTGAGTGTTAAAGTGTTACCATCAGCATAAAATGTTAGTGTTTCTCTGAAACAAATAAGCTGATATAAGCATATTTGTTCTGTGTTTTAACTTTACCATATAAGGAATACAATTTGACTTATTCATCCTTTGAAATTCACATGAGATGTTAGAGTTTTGACAAATTTCCACAGAATCTACCATTTTCATTATTGTCTTCAACTCTGAACAGTCCAATTACATTCAAGATGGTCAAGAGAATTTGTCAGAAACAGTCTAATAATAATTTAACCCTTTAACACTTTCAGATATTCACCACAAATTATTTATCATATAAAGAATATTCTCTTGAATATTTTGAGAGTAATATGACAGGGGGGTTGTTGCTGCCTCTAAGAGCAACAGCTTCCCGTCAAATTAGTTCCCAAAATATTAACAGATTCATTGTATAGTTGCATTGAAATTAAGATACCAGGATTTCAGTGGTTCAGCAGTTAAATACAGCATTATCAATAGAGTGATCTATATTTCTATCATTTCTAGCTAAGCCCATCCACTTTGTAAGTGTGTTGGAATGGACCTTTCCATTTTTAGCTATGCCCCGCCCATCACTAGCTAAGCTCCACCAACATCTCGCCGTGTTGGGATTGATCGATCCCCAAATGCCCTCGCTATCAATTTCCTGAAAACTATACAGGGAAGCTGTTGAATATTTTGTAACTAATTTGACTGGGTGCTATTGCTGCCTATGGCAGCAACAGCGCCCAGTCAAATTAGTTTCAAAATATTCAACAGAATATTTGTTAAATAGTAAAAGCAAACAATTTGTACAACAACGCATAGACCGTTTTCAAATATGCGTTCGTGACATACTTATCGACGTCATACACATCACGCAGTTCATTATGACGTCATACGATGGGTGGGTACGCTGGAACGGTGAATTAATTTATCTACTTTGAACCCTAAATTACCAGAATCCCACTTTCAAGGTAACTATACAGGAAAGCTGTTGAATATGACAGCAAAAGTCCCCAGTCAAATTAGTTGAAAATTTTTCAAATGAATGTTTGTTAAATAGTACATTTTTCATCAGACACAATTCGTACACTTGCCAGACTTCAATGTTGATGACTGAGCTAGATATGTCATAATGATTGTGACTTCAGTTCGTGAGTGACGTAATTGATTATGATGTCAGATACTTGAGTGACAGATTGGATCCCTCTATTATCTTCATTCTTCACAAGCATATACACACCTTAAATGTGACGACCTGCATACCGAGGACGCTTGAGTAGAACTCTACAGTTTTATTCATATCCTTGACAGTAAGAACAAAATGATCGAGTCGTTCAATTTTAATTCCATTGTTTGGGATCCCTGTGTGCAGTCTGTGTACAAATGGCTGCAATCAAATTTACATAATATCTAATTAACTGTCTCGCTGCTACAAGCCAGCCACCAGACAATAATTTCAATGAGCAGAATCGCTTGACTTGCTGAAAACTATTTGACTGAAAGTTGTTAGTGGCTAAGCCACCAACAACTTTCAGTCAAATTGTTTTCAAAATATTTAGCAGATCACAAGATATACACCTGTGCAAAAGTTAAGCACCAGCAAAAACAATAGAACGTAGAAACATGATGGTACAACTAGGCTGCCATACTTTTTGTCCCCGCGTTAGCTGACATAATTCCAAGTACGAAATGCACATGCATGCATGCATGCATGACTTCACGCCACTTGATGTCCGTGCGTGGCGGGAAACAGCATACGTGTTCAGTTATGTAAAAGTCCAGTTTGAGGTGGAGAACATTACATACAGATTTAGGCGACAAGATTAGGAATTTTGTGTTCATGAACGTGGTTTATTTGTACAGAGAGAATTAGCTCTTGATTGTGAACCGCTATGGCAAGACGAAGGTTAAGTGATCGTGTGAAATGGCAAATCATAGGCATGCATACCACTGGTATGTCATGCAGAGAGATTGGCAGACAGCTGAACATTAACCATACTGTAATCAGTCGTTTGATTGCAAAACATGGGCAAACTAATGAGGTGAAGGACAGGCCTAGATCTGGAAGACCGAAGAAGACTACTGCCCGTGATGATCGAGCCCTAGTACGCCTTGTTAGGAGATCTCCATTCACCAACAGCGGAGTGCTCAGCCAGCAATGGGAAACGCGCAATAGAGTGTCAATGTCTACCGTCAAAAGGAGACTGTATGCTGCTGGCATGAAAGCTAGGAGACCTGTCAGACGTCCTCTCCTCACTGCACACCACAAAGAGGAGCGTCTGAGGTGGTGCAACGAAAGAAGACACTGGAACATGAGATCCTGGAGACGGGTACACTGGTCCGATGAAAGTCGGTTCCTGCTTCATGCCACAGATGGTCGAACTCGTGTATGGAGGTCCAGACGCACGGCGTACGACCAACGTAACATCATGGAAGAAGTTCCATTTGGTGGAGGTTCCGTTATGATATGGGGGTGCATCTCATTTGATTGTAAGCTGGATCTGTTGACTGTACCTGGAACACTAAATGGACAAAGATATCAAGATTCCATACTGGATAGAGTTGTGGTCCCTCATTTTGTAAATCATGCACCTGGAACCCACCCTATATTCATGGATGACAACGCCCGACCACATCGTGCTAGAGCTGTGCATGAATACCTCCGCCAGAATGCCATCGAAACCCTACCATGGCCAGCAAGGAGCCCTGACATGAACCCTATTGAGCATATCTGGGACATTCTGGGAAACATGGTGAGAAGGAGGGATCCTCCTGTGCAGAACATACAGGAATTAACAGACGCACTCCATCTTGAATGGCAACGAATACCACAATGGCGTATCAGTCGGTTGGTGACCAGCATGAGACGTCGTGTCCAGGCCGTCATCCAGTCACAAGGTGGATATACCCGGTATTAATAATGACAGTCTCAAACTCGTGCACAGATGTTAAACTTCGTTTTCAGACACCATTAATGACAATCTAGCCACGTGTGTCAACTGTAGGGCAATAGTTGTCAGTTGTGTCAACGTAACCATATTCAGGCCTCGTTTTCAAGTTCAAACAAAAACATACAGTGTTTCCCCACCATCATAATCAGCATTCCTCTAGTTGCATTATTACCTCTTGCACTAAGATGGATGGGTACATAAATGTTTATGCTATTGCTTTCTTCATAGCACATGAATATACCCTCGCATGTGCGTAAAAATAGGGTGGTGCTTAACTTTTGCACAGGTGTATATAACAACCGGAATATCTTGTCTGCAAGAACTCAGAAGTCAGATAGTTAAACTACATAACAGTATCTTTGGGTTTTTTTAACCCACACGTGCACTCGCACATTAATGCATGCACATGCGCACACTCGCGCACATACATTAAACGATATAGAATACAATAGAATATATTTATTGCTTTTTTGCCAGCTTTGGCTAATCAGCATTCAGTACAGTCTGGTACACACATACACATATTATGGTACATTTCAATATAGTATCATGCACATATGGTATGGGTGTCAACATTAGTACACAAAAGCATAGTGATTGGCAGCGCTGAGGGACAAGTTCACCAGAGCTCACACCCAGAAACCACACACCACCCACCCAAATCAGTTTCCAGGCAGACATATCCTGCCTTTGCCTGAATATTGTTGTGTGGCCTAGTGTATTGGGTCTGCGCACGAACTGAGGAAGAACGCTCCACCAGCACCATCAACCCATGAACCATGCGGCAGGGCCTGAATCTAAGCCTGAGCATTAGTGGGGAGGCTTATTGTAGCTAGTTCTACTTGTGGATTGCGAGCCAGTGGTGAATCCAATCTACCGAACCGGTATAAGATGTCATGACAAATTATGTCCCATGTGAGTACACGTCACAATCATAAATTACATAAGTACTGTATGTGGCGATGTTTCGTAGGCCCCTATTAGGCAAATATTAAAGGTTACTAGTTCAGGCTAATATATGATTATTACCCTCGCCCCCTAAGGGGAAGAGGGTATTGTGATCAGGTATGGCTGTCCGTCTGTCTGACCAGAGCTGTATCTAAAAAACTACTGCTCCAACTTGGCACATATCTTAACACAATAAAGGAACTTTCTGTACCAGATGATTTTCAGACTGTGGGTGTGATCCGAATAAAAGAACCTGGATCTGACATGGATCAAATTCTGGATTTATAGATACCACGGAAATTACTGGTGGTTCATGAGTCTGTAGGGTTGGCCGTTACCATCTGGTGGGACGATTTCTCATAGTGAGTTTTGGGACGGTCTAGCGATAGAAAATATGTGATAGCATTGCGGCATTCACGGCTTTCTGCGCGTCATCGGCGTTTTAAAAGGCTAACACATTTTCACTGCAGTTGTATTTCTGTCGTAAAACTTTAATACAATTTTAAATAAACAAGTCAGAAGCATAAAATTTGGAGCCAATGTGAATGAAATATGATCTCTTATAGAGAGCTAATCAATATCTTAATTGATTAAGAGTTATCACTTTAATAAATTTATTTCTACCGCATTTCAAATGCAATTCGTGAAGTTTTATTTTTATACAGAAAATTAGCATATGATTTAGGTTAACAACATCACACTACCTTGTTGACGGTCCCTGTTGCACCAGTATGTTGACGGGACTAACATTATTACGTAGCCATAATATGTAAGGTTTCATGTCAGCTATATGTTTATGATGTTATCAGAATGAGTGCACGTTCTAATTTCGTAGCAGAAAAGCTGCCTGTCTGTCTGTGTGTCAGCAGATGATTCCCAGATAATATTGACCCGATATAGATCAGATCATAACTCAAGATAGAGTGGCCTGATAAACTATTCATGCCCAACTTTGGTTATGATAAAATATTTGAAAATTACAGTATTATTCATTTAATTCCTTTTATTATAATACATGGACCAGCGTAATTCCATAAAGTGTTAATTTAAGTAAATTGAAAAAACATGTTTTTGCAGTATTTAAGCAATTTGTCGGCTGCTAGGATATCTATATTATATCCAGTTTCCTGCCTTACACACACCTATAAATCAATGTATATAACTGTTTTATAGACACACACTATTTGAAAGGTGGTTATTTGATGGCATGTTTTGTTTTGATTAAATGGCAATGAATTTGAAATCATATACCTAACAAAATAAGCTAATTAATTTTTTGTTTCATGTAATATAGAGCTGGTGATCGCAGAAGTGTGCACTGGTCTTGAATAGAATAGGGTAGTATTGCTTAATGCCTTTCTCAATTGAAGAAAGTAATCAAACTTACACAAACACACTCGCACGCACATATATTGTGGTACTGTCCGGTACCTGGAGTCTGGTGTTCCAGAATCCCACCATATCGTGTTCGGTTTAACCAACTCGCGACCAGAGTGAATCCGAGCCATCTATTGCTGGTAAGTGCTTTAACTATTAATTAAGACAGGCAAAAGCACTACATTGGTGTCAGAAGTATTCCTGATGTCCATATTTAAATTGTTATTTTATGCGGCTTTGGACCTTTTTCTATGAAATTTTTGATAAAATACTTAGAGCACGTGTCGAACGTTCGTCCATTCTGTTTACCAAAATATATGATTGTTAATGCAAGTTTCTAGTAATATGCATCTGTGTAAAAATGTCCACTCTAGGTTAAATTACATTTGAACATTTGTGTTAATAAAAAGGTAATTTATTATTAATCTGTTACACTTGTACTAATTAATAATGTTTTTCGTTCCCAAATTTGGATTGAAATGTCCATTGAAATAGATCATATTTTCATGGTAATAAACCATGTTTTTTATTAGATTGTAAACAAATGTTTCATGCTGAAATTATAAAAACAACTAAGCTACCATACTCGTCATAAAATATCAATTTGTTTAAAATCATTCACATCATTATCACACATGTCGCATGAAAAATTTCAGAGATTTTTAGACCGCACACAGTTCTCACTAAACCAGTCTTTTTTCGTGAAAAGCCATATTGTTGGGGACTACTAAGGGTGTATTTTGCAAAAAGAAGACAACATACTTTGTAGAATACTGCTGTGAAGGTGGAGCTACTGCTGCCAAACTAGTGTCTAGAATTAAGGAAGACATAGAAAGGTACAGCGACATTACCTTCTATTTTTGGACGGGAACTTGAGATTTGACAACTAAAGAAGGCAATTTTTCTTTTTTTAACTGCTAATGATGATGATTGAGCAATTATAAATATTTGCAAAAGCTACAACAGAGCTGTTGATATCGTATTACAATATGGTCAACAAATCAAATTTATAGACATACCAGTATATTCTCTCCAGTTGTATAATAAATACAAAAAAACACAATAACCCATCATCTTCAAGATGATGCAACACTACATAGGCAAATAGCCCTGCAGAACACAACAATCTGCGAGATTAATGCACGTCTGAATCAGAATACATTAAAATTCAGCATCGAAATCATCAAACCTCGCAAAGATAATGTTCCGCGCAGGCGTGTTCACCATTCATATTATTTTGAATTTCTATATGATGGCCTTCACGCTGGCTCAATTTTGAATAAAGTTTGGCTTCGTAAATTGCACCTGGACGTCATAACTGTTCATGCCATTGTCTCTGTAAATGATGTTATATAAATGTAGCCCCTCCACATGAAGATTTAGATTTCTTGCAGTAAATCCTGTTCAAAGTTAGATTCAACTTTCTATAATGGCGCACCCAGTGTGTATCAATACTCCTAATGTAGATGAATTAACCATTTTGAATGATATTGGCAAGATTAGAGTTGCAGGAATTATTAGTCTGCGTAATTCAAAGGGTGGATTCTTAACATTAGCTGATGTTAAAGAAGATAAGGACATACCACCAACGGCAGCTGCTCTTTGCAGGAGAGATCACATTTGATCCCCCACATGTGCAATCGGTGGAAGTCCTACAGATAACGATTCTCTGTTGTTGCTGATAGCTAAATTACCAATAGAGTTTAAACATCAAAACGAGAATTATGAATTATTGCTGGCGCGCTCAATGGCTCAACAGAGTAGAATTGAAGAGCTTACTACTAATCCCACTAAAAGTCTCGGTGATCATAGTCTTATCAACAAATTAGCACGTGGTGGTATCTATGGCAGCAGGGATCTGAAAGCTGAGACAGTCTCCGGTGACAAAATGTCACACCTTCACAATCAGACACCCATCACGCCCTGTATATGGCCATCCTCTACCCAAATTAGAGACATTTGATGGCAAAACAGAATGCAAGCCATTTTTCATACAATTTGAGTTAGCAGCTATTAGATATCGCTGGTCAGATGCTTACAAGCTAGACATGTTAATCCAATTCCTATAGGATAGAGCACTTAAATATTTTTGCAGTTGTCCTGCACTATGATAAATTAAGTGCCAAGCTTTTGTCCCGATTTGGAAAGTGCGATCTTCCACATATTGTTAGGAAGAAACTTCAAGATATCAAGCAAGAGGAGATGTCTTTGGAGGAGTTGGACGAAATCATTCAAGACCTGATTACGGAAGGATACCCTGATGCATCAGGCAGTCTTATAGATATTTTCCTCTGTGGTAGAGAAAACAAGCGAGTTGTACTTATTGCAATGGATAAGAATCCATCTTTAGAGGGAGCTTTGCAAATGGTTACTGCCTCCATTCATAACAAAAGACTTGTTCTAGGAAGTCGATAGCCACAGGTTCCTAAAGTCTGGTTCTCTGATAATGAGGATAGCGGAGCAGAGAGTGTAGAACAGTCAGTGCAGAGTATCACTGCCAATAGCAGGATCGACAATGTAGTCGGGGGACGTTCGCTTCAACGAGAGATGGAGAGATCGTCTTCTCGTGACCCCTCTCATAGTTGCAATAGCAGCTAGAAAAGCAAATGTTTTATTACAACTTGGAGGGACACTTTGCACGTGAATGACTGAAAAAAACATAATCGTTCACCTTCTCTTAAACCTTCACCTAAAGAATCCTACGGCATTTGCATGTATGAATATCAGTGCGACCCAATGTCTTTAGTAGTACCTATTGAGATTAAACACATGCCAGTAAAGGTAGTAGTAGACACTACAGCCCAAGTTAGTGTTATTAGTGAGGAATTTGCTAAGACGTTGAAAAATCCTTTGGTGGCACAAAATTTCACTTCTCTCAAAGGTGCTGGTAAGGAGAATATCATACATGCGAAAACAGTAGATCCTGAAACTATTTCAATTGGCTCCACTATATCAGATTGGCCTAGGTTTTTGGCTAGCATCAGTGACCCTGTTATGCACGGTTTGGATTTCTTAAAAGCCAATAATGCTACAATTGACCTAACCAAATTATGCCTTACAATCACTAGTGAACCCATCCGAGCGTTAATGATTAAGACACAGGGTGGAGAAGCCAAAGTGTCCAGGGTAACATTAAAGCACAAAGTTGTGGTGGGGCCTTTCGGAGCTATTAAAACCACACACATTCATTATTGGGATATTACTAATAACCTAGTGCATCAGCCTTCCCCCGACCTTGATGGTCTGTTAACAACACATGCAATAGTGACACCTAAGGACTCACAGATTTCTGTTGCGCTAAGAAACTGTTCTCCTAAATATATCACCCTAGACGACTGTCGTGGTCTTGGATAAAGTATATGAGTTGATCCCGCCTATTGTTAGCCAGGTCACTACTCCGGAGTCGCCATGTGGGCCTCCATCCACCACGACTGATGATTTAAAGTTACCAGCTTTCTTACAAGACGTGTACGAAAGATCCACTCCCAGTTTGTCTGGAGAGGAGTGTGCATAGGTGAAATCTTTTCTAGTTAACCACCAAGACGTTTTTGCTAAGCATGACCGTGATCTCAGTTTGTTTAAAGAAGAGTCGACAGTAGAGATGCCAAGGCAGTGCATGCAAAGCTCGGGCGCACATTGATTAGTTTTGAGGAAGAGGAGGAAAGAAAATTGGCTGAAATGCTGGAAAAGAGTATTATAGTCTCCTCAATATTCTGAGCTGCAACATTGATGAGAGGTTATAATCGGGTTTGTCAGTAAAACGTTAACACCTCAACGGAAATACTGTGTAACTCGAAAAGAATTGATGGCAGTGGTTGCCTTTACACTCCATTATAGAATGTATATTCTGGGAATATCTATAGTCGTCCGAACTGATCACAACAGCCTTACCTGGCTCCGACAGCTTAAAAAAATATAGAGGGTCAACTGGCTAGATTGTTGGAAGAGTTGTCACAATACAACATCACTCTAGAACATCGCTCTGGCAAGGAACATTCAAATGCAGATGGCTTGTCCTGCATTCCGAATGAGTTACCTATTTGCCACCACTAGAAACCAGGACAGCCATTCAGACTCTTGCCCTTCAGTGGTTGTAAGTACTGTACCAAGCGGATGGTGTGGTACGCCTGGCAGTCAGGCCCATCGCTACAAATCCTATTGACAGTATCGATATAGTTTTAGATGATGATGATCTGGATGAGCTAGATGACATTGAAACGATTCTCAACACCCCCAGACTTACCTGATCAAGTAAGCAACTGGATGGATACATTCTCCCATGAGCACATGAGGGAACAACAGTTGAATGATCCAGTCCTCAAAACCGTAATTTCATGGTTAAAACAGGATCGTGTGCCTTCTGATGCAGAACTGTATCTAGCCAGCCCATCTGTAAAATTTTGATGGGTTCGTCAAAGTCAACTATTGCTCGTAAATAGTGTAGTGCAATCCCATCATGAGAAATCCAGTTCCACGCATACGTTACTAGTCATTCCAGAATAACTTTGTACCACTATTCTGGAACACTGTCATGACTCAAAGTTAGCTTGCCACATGGGTGAGCAGAGGACATTGGCTAGGATAACTACATTTGGCATGGTTATACATGAGATGTTGTTCTATATGTGAAATCTAAGGCTGAATTGGGCATGTTCCATTCTGGGGTTCCCCTTGAAAAGATACATATGGATATTTTGGGCCCCTTCATCACATCCAGCTGAGGCAGCAAGTATGTTCTAATGATTATCGATCAATTTACTAAATGGGTGGAGTGTCATGCAATCACGGAACAGACAGCTGAGATGATAGTCAGAACGTACGTCGAACATTTCGTAACAACATTTGGTTGCTCCTATTTTGTATAAGGTCGAAATTTCGAGAGTGCCCTTTTCCAAGACATATGTAATCTATTAGAGATCACCAACACCCGTACGACCGCTTATAGGTCCTGTTCCAATGGTCAAATAGAGCGAATTAATCGCACTGTCTTACAGTCCATCCAGTGTTACTTAGAAGATCATGATCGCCAGAAAGACTGGTATAAATGCATTCCATTCATTGCAGGTGTAATTAGATCTACGGCCAGTCTGGGTACACGTCTAATATGACGATGTTTGGGCGAGAAGTGTTGATGCCAGTGGACCTAGGTCTACAGTGTCTTATACTAGTAATGCGTCCCCTGACAGCTTCGTGCAACAATTGCAATTGACACTGCAAAACGTACACAGAGTGGCCCAAGAATACCTTGGTATGGCCCATGGATGCGCAGCTAAAGTGTCAGCTAATAGGTCAGTCCAGCAAATTGAGTCCCCCGTGGGCTGGTCCTTTTGTTATCTACAAGAAATTGCCAAGCATCTTGTATGATATCAGAAATCAAAAGCGTAAATTGGTTGTGCATCATGACGGGTTGAAAATCAGATCAGCGCATGCAACGCCTTATTTTATCTGGTCTCCACCTTACAAATGATGTGCCCTCTGTATCAGAAGACACTATGGCTGCAGAAAGACACACGTTAGTTTATGATGAGGACGTGAATGATATGATTCTTTATGGTATCGATGATTCTTTCCTGGAGGAACATAATGATCATGCAGCCATAAATTCTGGTTGGCGTCCTGACGATAATGCAGAACTCGATTGCGATACAGAGGATCAATCTCAGTTTTAAACCCTTCCCCAAACTCCTATTGACATGGATAGCCAGGCCCGAGGAGACCCCATTCTGCTACCTCCTAGTGGCATGGATAGCCAGGCCCGATGAAATCATGCTCCGCTACCTCCTAGTGAAATGGATAGCCAGGCCCGAGTAGAACTTAATGGACACGCTTAGAGCCAACCAGCAGGAAGGCAACTCAGACTTCGAATCAGGTTTCTGGACTACGATCTTTCGTAAGAAGATTATGTCCATGTACATAGTCTAATTGCTGTATGTAAATACTGATATTGTCTTCATATTTAGTTTACGGAATGAAGATTTCTCATCAAATTGTCCTTTTGCATATTTGACAAAATGGTATGGTATGTAACCCTGTCATTTAAGATATTGCTTCCCTAGCATCTTCCCTCATAGAGCCTTCTTGTTCATATAACCAACCGAATATACTTGTTACACGTATACGGTTGTAATGACCTAAAAACTATAATTTTACCAAATCGTTCAAAAGTCCTATATTAGTGGCTCTGATTGGTCAAGCACTTTGTATATACACATATGTTTACATTTTATGCCATCTGGTATTTAAAACTATATGACAGCATTTACTGCGTTGAGGTCTAAATCTGAAGTCTACTTATTTCAAGACAATCATGCTTCAGTGCAATTGCAGTGGAGTCACATTTCTCCATAAGTTCAGGTTTAGTTGTATTTATATGAATATGATATGCAATAAAAAAAGTAATGTACATAATAAATAGTTTGGTTTGTTTTGTTTTTTATACGAAAGACACCCTCAGGATAATTGTTTATTAGCTAATTTTCCTTCTTTATTTTCTCGGTACATATTGCTAGTAACCAGCAGCATTCGAATTGTGTGGCAATGTGGAAATGGCCCGAATATGTTCAAATGTTCCTCAGTCAATAGATTTATTCAGCAGCAGTCGTCATTTTTTGTGTTTTGCTCATTTTGGAATTTAATCACGTTCCGTAAGTTAACCTGTTAACTGGGCATATGAAGATTACGTGGCAATGTCGATTGGCCCGATGACACCCATATGCCCAGTCGCCTTCGTCCGCCTTTCTGTCTGTCTGTCCGCCCGTCCATCACACTATCTCCTCCCAAACCATTGGGTGGAATTAAATCAAATTTGGTATGTGGGTTACCCAAATGATTCCGCTTTGCAAGACGATATTTAGATTTGGCTTTGCCCCTAGGGGGGGGGGGGTGGCAGGGGTCAAAATGGCAAATTAGTTGTAATGCAACTCCTCTGAAATCGTTAGACGGAACTCAAACAAATCTGATATCTGAGTTGCCCATATGATTGCGGAGTGCAAGAGGCCATTTAGATTTGGCTCCGCCCCCAGGGGCTGGAGGAGGGGTCAAAACGTCAAATTGTAATCTGTTTGAAATTGAAATTGATTGTAATGCATCTCCTCCGAAACCGTTGGACAGAATTCAACTAAATTCGGTATGTTGGTTACCCATATCAAGGTTCAGTACATGAGCATATTTACATTTGGCCC
Source organism: Chaetoderma sp. LZ-2023a (assembly GCA_034401795.1). Lineage (NCBI taxonomy): Eukaryota > Metazoa > Mollusca > Caudofoveata > Chaetodermatida > Chaetodermatidae > Chaetoderma > Chaetoderma sp. LZ-2023a. The sequence continues at coordinate 56,746,893 of CM067369.1, read as the reverse complement.
CTCCACCAGGGATGGATGGGTGGGTGGGGGTTAAAACGTAAAAAAATTATTGTAATACAACTCCTCTGACACTGTTGCACGGAATTCAACCACATTTAGTATGCCAGTTATCCATATCAATGTGGAGTGGATGAGCACATTTACATTTGGCCCCGCCCCCAGGAGTGGGGTGTGTTGTCAAAATGTCATGGAATTGATTGTAATGCAAATCGTTAGACGGAACTCAACCAAATTTGATATCCGAGTTACCCATATAATTGCGGAGTACATGAGGCCATTTAGATTTGTCTCCGCCCCCAGGGGGTGGGGGAGGGATCAAAGGGTAGATTTTAACCTGCGGAAATTGATTTCCTATCACAGAAAATGCAGGAGCCATTTTACCATGAAAAGGGAATTTGAGACTCTGAAGTGGGCAGCAGATGACACTTTCAGTGATGGAGCTGAAAGCAGCGGTTGTACAACAAAAAGGTAATTGCGAAAACTTTCATCAACATCAAGAGTGTATGATTCCAACTGCATTTTCTGTGGAAACATCCGAACACAGGCTACGAGTCTGTCTACTGTCGCAGCCTGAGCCCCCTCTTCAGGAAGTGACACTAATTTCACTGCATATATAAATTATCGATCTATGCTTGGTAGCCATAGTCGAGGTGATAGGAAAGTAGCGCTGCCGCCTACATGTATATAAACGTTGCTCTCCCACCCACCCACCCCCCCCCCCCCTCTTGAATACGATGGGAGTAGTCCATGGGAGAACTATGTCTGCCACTTCTCCATGATAGCTGAAATTGACCAATGGCCAGATAATTTCAAAGGTGCTCATCAATATGCGCATCTCAGGAACATCTGATTATTTGGACCTATGCGAAGAATTAGAAGAGCAATTCGGTGATGCGATGGAAGAGGAAACCAGTTGTAAGCTGTTGCATACGACGAGGTACAAGCCTCATGAGACACTTCAAGAGGTAGCCAGTCATGTAAGATGCCTAGTGACTAGAGTATGTTAACCACAATGACCAATGTGGCCATACGATTGGAAACTTATCTCGCAAGGGAAGAGAATGCTCGCCATTCAATTCTGAAGACGTTACAACTGATTCTAATTTCATCTGCATTAGCTAGCCCCGCACCCCACCCCCTTTCTAAAGAATACCACAATGGAAGAACAGTGGTAGGTAAGAGAATGGCCTCAAAACAACACCCAGCCCCAACAGCGTGAACTAGAGAGATAGGCTCCTTGAAGTCGTCCTGAGCATGTAGCAGTGGGCTCGTGATGGCCCGGGGTGCTAAAGTGTAGGGGAGAAACTGGAGGCCCCATGTCTAGCGAAGTGCAAATTAACATACTACTGTGGTATCGTCAAGTCAGTGTATTGTTCACGCTACTGAGAGTCGAGTTCATCTCATCTCAGGAAATGGGCATGTGTGGTACATGGGTGACAGCCACCCCCCCCCCCCCCCCACACACCCACCCAGGATATCCTTGATGGGCTACAAGTTTGCTTCACATCAAAGATGGCTTGCAGGCAAGGCCAAAGAAAATGGACAAAGTTCGCATACTGTTAACAAAGATATATATGGACCAGACCATCGGTTGCCACTGAGTGTGAGTTCAGACAGTGGTCACTATCAGCCGGTTTGTTGGTCGGTTGTCTTGATCACGTTATTGCATTAACCTGTTTCTGGTTAGGTTTAATTAAAGGACAATTCCGGGATTGCTAAAAGTGTACTTTATTTGAGACTATTATATGACTAACATATTGGATCCTAAATAAAAACAGTAGACAAATAATACGAGTAATTATACTATCGTAAACATGGGATTATTTTATGTCCCGGGCGGTGCCATTTTCTTGCAACGAGAGCGAGATTTCACGAGATCCTGACGTCATCCCCGCACCAACGCTATCTTTGCCGAGCACGAAGTACGTACAGTAAATATGTATATGCATGGAGGCCTAACATGTGCTAATTTGTACTCGTTAGGACATTATCCAGTTAAGCTAGTAAGTTTTTCATGTAATTCTAGTATCCGAAGCCGGTGGGGAATCGTTAACCCCGAGTTCGGTCTATTTAACCCTTTCCAGTCTAATTTTTTTCACGGAACTGTTTCCCGGTGACTAAGTTTTTTTTCATAGTTTCCGGGAAATTGACTTTTAAAAGAAAATAAAGATTTACGAAAACCGGGTACGTTTTGATGGCAATTCATACTGTTCCGCTTCTGATGCGCTACTATTATCACTATTACTAGTCTCTGTATTACTTTCCGAGTCACTATCACTTACTGCGTCATCACTGTTCATAATATCTTCATACAAACGGCGCAAATTATTGCGGGATTGTACCGGTGACAAAAGACGATAATTTGCCATTTTGTGAAAAATGCGTACTTATGCATAAACTTATGACGTAGTTCACAACAAAACTACGACACACTATAGCTTGCCGTTAATTTAATAACCACAAACGAAAGAAAAAGTCAAGAACTAAATCGCTTTTTCTCTAGTACCTTCACCAATGAGAACCTAGATAGTATCCCAACATTTACAACAGAGACTACAACAACAATAAACAATATTACTGTCTCTGTTGAAGACGTCAGAAAAAAACTTGCAGATTTAAAAACAAATAAATCAGCTGGTCCTGATGACCTACATCCAAGAATTTTACATGAACTAAAAGATGTATTATCTAAACCACTTAGCATAATTTATAACACGTCATAAACCATATACCTTCTGACTGGAAATGTGCTAATGTTATACCTGTGCATAAAAAAGGAGCAAAGGGGGATCTGAACAATTACAGACCCATCAGTCTAACCTCAGTTCCATCCAAAATACTTGAAAGCATAGTAAGGGACAAGCTGATAGAGTATATGAAGAAAAGTGAAATAATTACCGAATACCAACATGGGTTCCTACGGGGGAGATCAACGGTAACTCAAATGCTAGAAGTAATAGACGAATGGACAAATGCTTTGGATAATAAGAAATCGATTGATGTAATTTATCTTGATTTTAAGAAGGCTTTTGACTCTGTACCACACGAGCGATTGTTTATCAAGTTAAACGCATATGGTATTTCGGGGAAACTCCTAGAATGGATTAAGTCATTTCTAATAGGAAGAAAGCAGAGAGTCGTGGTTAATGGGGCAGCCTCAGATTGGGCCAGGGTCATAAGCGGAGTCCCACAGGGCAGTGTACTTGGCCCACTACTGTTTGTAATATACGTAAATGACATGCCAAGAAACATAAAATCCAGACTCTATCTTTTCACAGACGATACTAAACTGTTCAACTCAATAACTGATGTGAGTGATTGTGAAATCCTGCAAAATGATCTAGAGGCCATTCAAAACTGGGCCCAAAATTGGCAATTAATGTTCAACACAAGCAAAAGCTCAGTTATGCACATTGGCCACAAGCCAAGTGCCAGTAATTGTAAGTACACACTCCTTGATAATGATATAACAGTAGCCCTAAAGGAGGAGAGCGAGATCAATGATCTGGGTATAATAATCGATTCAAACTTAACATTTGAAACCCATATAAATAACATCATATCAAAAGCCAACAGAATGACAGGGCTTATATGGAGAACGTTTCATTCCATTACTACAGACATATTTAAGATGCTGTACCAAAGTTTAATACGCCCTCATCTGGAGTATGCTGGTCCCGTTTGGTCCCCACACACATGGAAATTTGCCGAACAATTAGAAAAAGTCCAGAAACGAGCGACTAAAATGGTACCAGCTTTGCGGAACATGTCCTATGAAAATCGTCTTCGGAATCTCAACTTACCAACCTTAATGTATAGAAGAATACGAGGAGATCTCATAAATGTTTTTAAGTATCTTAATAATATCTACTCAGTAAATCCCAGTAAACTATTCACATTAAATCAAGATGACAGAACACGTGGCCACAAATTCAAACTTAGAAAAACTAGAGCGAATACTAACAATAGACTGAATTTTTTCTCCAACAGAATCATAGACTGGTGGAATGCATTACCGGAAACAGTCGTTGACGCACCTACCATAAACACATTCAAAGCTAGACTAGACAAAATCTATGTAACGCACCCAGTGTACTACAACTATAGAGCATTAGATAAGCCAAATCACCCGAAAATCACCATACATTAACAATTAATAATTATAGTTTATACACCAGCTGATAATAGGACGTAAAAGTCCTGGTAAGCTGTATACTTGTTATGTTATGTTATGTTAACAGCTAATGGGAGACAACTCGTCAGAGAGTTATTTGACATGAAAAGTTATATTTCTTGATTGGGTCGGCTAGGGCCGTTGTAGTCCTGACTGAACCGGCCGGTGTAGACTGGAAAGGGTTAAAGATCCTAGAATCATTGGAATCGCTTCAGCGGTTCGTTTGCTATTATCTTTCAGGTATACTTCCTTAAAATATATACCCGCATCTATTGGCCTCGCTCCTCCAGTCATAGCAATAGCGGTGGTGCGGGGCTGACGTCGCTAGGCGCGATAAAATGGCAGCGCCCCGATGTGTGAAAAATTGTGAATTTTACCGACTTTATCTAGCGATAGTTGGTTACGCTATTTCTATCTGGTTATTATTCTGGCGCAATTTCATTAAACATGTAATAATCTTTCAAATAAAGCACACTTTTTATCATCCCGGAATTGTCCTTTAAAACGGCTCGGCGTACAGCCAGGCCATGGCAAGCGTTCATACCACCTATCATAGGACCCTCCTAAGGGAGGCTCCAGCTTCAATTCCTACACTATCATTGACCTATTATAAATCCTTTATTGCCTATAGTATAATAGACATCCATAGAGTCCAGAAACAACAAATTATTTATGATTTAAGAAATATTCTATTGACATATTCTATTTAATATTTTAAAACTAATTTGATTGGAAGCTGTTGCTGCCTATGTTAGCAACAGTTTCCACTTAATTTATTCCAAAATATTCAACAGCTTTCCTGTATAGTTACCCTGAAATTACTACATTCCATTGCAAGGGTTAAGGGGGTTAATAAACACTCAGGCATTGACGTATTTTGGGAAATTACCTTCCCATAATGCATTGCACACAAACCAGCTTCCGCTTAACAGCTGTAATTTGCAACCATAGACGTAGTATATATTGGCTAGACCTCTCATTGGCCATCTCAAAAGCAACATTTCAGAGTTCATTCGTATCTCGCGAGATCTCCTTCGGTACGAGATCGAGAAAAGTATTCTCGAAGAAGCCACGCCTTTGTTTTTAGATTGTTCAGAGTTCAGTATTTTCTCGCCGATCTCGTTTATATGAGAATATAATATTACTAACAGAATCATATTTTTTTTGCTGCAAATTTCATTTCCTATTCGGACACATTGTCAGATTAATACCCCCACCCAAATTTTATTTACTATAAAACATATAAATTCAGGTCATGAGTGTCTGCTTCTTATATGGAAGATAAATATAGACTATGTGAACGTTAGAAACATTTTTGTTCTGATTACTGAAAAATAGGGACACAAAACATTATGTATGGTGGTACTATATACCGTGATAGTTGGACCTGGCAAGTAGCCAGAAGAAAAAGAAGAGCAATGAGAAACATCACAATCTACAGATAGTACTGTTGTTGACACGGGTTGATAAGTTGCCAAAATGAAATGAACCGGAGAAATACAACATCACATGAACAGCTGTTACTGACAGCTTGCATCGACGCATCAAAATATGAAACCACCCGGTCAGGCAGAACTGACGATTTACTGAACTCAAGTTATCGGCGGTCGAGTTGTCGCAACCAGCCCCATTGTGAGGGTATGCGCACGAGTGGTCTAGCCAATATGCTCTGTCTATGTTAGCAAACTAGCTGCCACAGGGGCGGTCACTCTGTCATCGCATTGCCTGGCTATTTGCTGAGACGAGTTACCTCCTATATGATTAACAATTCAAGTGACATGATAAAATTCTAATTAATTGGAAAGGGCGTCGGTAGTGGTGGCTGTCCTCATGGCATAATCTCGCTTGGCTTTTTAGGGCAGGTAATCTAACAAGGATATGCTTTTACTTACCCTGTTTGTAAGATGTCTGAACAAAGTGGTTGTTTTGGTTTGAACTCTAATAATACTGGCAGCTAGAGACATGCTAGCGGTTTAGATATGTCTGCGCTGGTCTCTGAAACGTCTGACTTCCTACTACTGATTCTAATGCCAGTCTACCGTGACAACGTCTTAAGTAAACAATATGTGGAGATTTTTTTTAGAGCTGGCAGTTTATTTGTTTTCATCCACGTACGATGCAGTTGTATCTAGAGACACGGGCAGAAATACATCCTGGTTAGCGAAGGTTTATGTGTGTGTGTGTGTGTGTGTGTGTGTGTGTGTGTGTGTGTGTTGTAATATTTAAGGCGTTTATATGCTAGTTCCCAATGCTAGGGTCTAGACTCACGCCTGGCCTTTACGGTTTCTGTTGAATTCTTGTGAATTCTTGTGACGTCGGTTTGTGCATTAGCTTGTGTCTCTGTGTGTGTGTTGATCGTTGTCTCTCGATTTTGTCTCATGTTGCTGTTCTTGTCCATGGCTTTTCTGTTGCGCCTCATGCTTGGGCGTGGGGGATGGGGAGGGCCTAACCTGGACCTAACGGGGGTGGGGAAGGGATGGGGGTAGGTGCTGGGTCGGGGGGGGGGGGGGGAAGGGAGTAGGTGCGTGCGGTCTTATGACCTGATGTACCCAGGGGGGGGGGGGAGGCTTTAGGTCAGAGACCTCCCGGCCCCTTTGGGGTGTGTGGGGGTCTTTCGGGTCCTGGGACCCATTTGCTCTTCTGGCCATCATCCGAGCAGGCACCAGTGCGCCCTTGTTTGATTTTGATTGATTAGGCCGCCCGTATGGTGACTGTGTCCGTCCGAGGACGAACTCGATCAGTCATCCGGGTTGCATCCCTCCATAGTCCCATCGAAAAGTCCGAAATATTCTAATTCTAGCAATTTTGTTTTGATTTTGTAGGACGAGGACGAATCCATTCAGCATCCGGTTTACTTTGATTATGCCGAAATTTCTTGCCTATCTAACCCTAGCTCACGTTCACACAGTGATGGGCACTGTATGACGGGACCTCAATTTAAAGTCCCATCCGAGAAGACTGAGCGAAGGTTTATAAACAGACTGCCCGTTTTATTAAGCGCAAATGCAAATCTATTTAATGCGGCATGCTCCGTGGATTTGTTTACTTGTACATGTATTTAGTTTTCTCAAACTTTCCCCGGTCTTATAGTAGTAGTCTGTCGCCTTGAGTAGGAAAATTGAGACTTATATGCATTTTCGGGTATAGTAGCTGTAACTTTCAGGGAATATTCTTCAATCATCTGGGAATCCAAAATCACTTGATACCAAATTTTCATTTGTCGTTATGGTGGCCATATTGGATTTCAAAATGGCCGCTATCTGAAAAACAGTTTTTCAACATTTTGACTCATTAATCGCATAGTGTCTTGATTTTAGTGTTTAGGTATATGTTTTAATGCATGTCAGATCATGTATGATGGTTGATAGGCAATATCATAGTAATATGTTTAACCCTTTGAACCCTGAATACCAAGAATCTTAATTTCAAGGCTACTATAAAGGGTATGTTATTGAATATTTCATAATTAATTTAACTGGAACATGTTGCTGCCATAGACAGCAACATAACCTGGTCAAATTAACCTCAAAATATTGATCATAATAATTATTAAATCGTAAATGAGTGTTATATTCCAAACTTTCTTGTTTAAAAGGTTAAAAACGTATTTTTATAATAATACATGGCCCGGGATAATTTTAGAATCTCTGGATCAAAGTAAATTGAAAAGACGATCTTGCGCTTATCATCAAATTTTATTTATAAAAAGCGCTGTCGTCTGCTAACAAACAGATAAACTGCATATCTTTGCCATTTGGTAACACATGTCGTCAACGATGGAGAGTGAATTAGAATTGCTGGCAAAAAATAAACCAACTGATTACAGTTTATGTATTAAAATGCCAAGAATATAATAAGAAAGAAAGATTGACCCCCCCCCCCCCAGAGATGTAGAATCATATGATACATTTTAGCGAATGTCAATAAAAGATCTGAATGGGGCAGTCATGATTTTATTAATGTAGGGAACAGATTAATAGGTATAACAGCAGCAGACCTTTTGCAAAAGGGTGCTAAGTGGCATCGCAGCTGTTATAGTGAAACCACAGACAAGAACAAAGCTAAAAGAGACGAGATTAAGTATCTCAATAATCCTGAAAAACGTAAGGGGAAGGGGCGCCCAACCTTATCTGTAGAATCTAGTAGCATACTACTAAGATCTGCCACAGAGCGTTTTGATCGTGAAAAGTGCTTTTTCTGTCAAGGTCAAAATACGGAAAAAGATAATGAAATTTTATATGCCTGTCGTAGTGAGAATAGCGGGATATCTGTCAAAGAGATAGTAGATAAAAGTGGCAATGCATCCTGGAAAGTACAATTGGCCAACATAATATCAGAAGGGGACTTTCTGGCTAGGGGCATTGTCTATCACAAATCCTGCAAAACCACATACTGGAGAATTTATGTTAAAGGCCCTGAAAGACGCACTGAAACTAATCAGAATAGTGAGGAGACGATTTTCTTTATAGCAGCAGAGATGGAATTTTACGATGAGTTGCATGAAAGAATAGAATCTGGAGACTATATAACGACTGTTCCGGCTGAAGAATTGTATTATAATATGATGCGTGACCACGGAGTCACTGGTCATGCAATATCCAGACGAACACTAATAACAAACATCACACACAATTTACCAGGCATTGAACTATCCCAACATAGAGGTAAATTACCTGGCGTCTTCCATTCAAAAAAATCTGGACGTGAAGCAATGATATTGCTATTTCTGAACAAGACATAAAAGGCGACCTTAATATAATATTTAAATGTGCCAAAATCACCAGAAAATAGATAACTAAAGCCAAAAAAGAGAAACCGTGGGTATTTACAGGCTCTCTAGATGGTGTTGGCTAATCTGGATTGCCAGTAGAGGTATTAATGTTAAACAGATGGATCTTGCAAGGTTCTACGACTACTGAGTCGCGAGATCAGTCTCTACGAAAATCATGTGTCACAATTTCTCAAATGATGATGCAGGAATTTAAAACTTCAAAGCAAGTAGCATACACAACAAAATCCCAGTCTGAATTGTCTACTTTTCGTCGCCAATGTGAAAGTCCATATGCAGTCGGATTATCTTTGTGGATATATCACAATTTATGCAGCCAGACCGCTATAAATCTGCTCAGCCATTTATGTTGTGGAATATCATATAGTCGGGTGACCAGGGTTTGTAGTCAGATAGCCAATGCTGTGCAAGAAAACATCAATAAAATGGTATTTTTGTCCCAGTTGGTATTGTGAAAGGTAGAGTTATTCGGGCTTCCGCTGATAATGTTGACAAGAAAGTTGATACTTTTGATGGAAAGACACGTTTCCATGCAATGGCAGCTTGTGTATATCAGCCAATATGTGCTGGAGAGACCTTGGTAGAACCACTTGATCTATATTGAAGTTTCTGCTGGTGGCCTTTTAGGTGTTCCGAGCACATGCATCAAGATTCTTAAATGTGACTTAGAAGGCAGTCCCAAACCTCAATTCAGTCCCCATTATGCATCGTATAAAGTGGGTTCCTACGATGAACCACTTGATCTATATGAAGTTTCTGCTGGTGGCCTTTTAGGTGTTCCGAGCACATGCATCAAGATTCTTAAATGTGACTTAGAAGGCAGTCCCAAACCTCAATTCAGTCCCCATTATGCATCGTATAAAGTGGGTTCCTATGATGAACATTTTGATAGAGCGATAAAGCATGATATGTGTTGGATGATGGCAAGATATTTCAACGGATCTCAAACAGTTGATTTAAATTCGTCTGATGTAGAACCTAAAACAGTTGCCTCTGATGAAGTTACGATTCCTGCTTTTGATGTTACCAATATTTTGTCAGATAATGTATACGGTATGCTTTCAGTAACTGACATATCAAATATGCCAGCAGTGCGCGAAGAGCACGAGTGTTTATTGAGTTCAGGTGAAATATCTGTACAAATGTCTCCACAAGTAGTAGATGACGAGAGAACAACGCAAATGATACCAGTGTGGGCTGCATACAACAGTCTTTCAAACACACCTGAATCCACGAATCATTCCTCTTTGATTGTTGATAAGGCATTTACTCTACCTATCATAAATGCCCCAGCACACGAATGGTCAACCCGGGTTACCACTTTAGACCAACTTTGTAGATTGAACAGACTGGTGTCTGGTAATGGGCGGAAGCTTGTTGTCACATTTGACATGGATCTATACAAGCGAGTGTTGAAGTTGGAATATTTGGATTCACGGTTCAAGGATCAGTTTGTTGTGTGTCCAGGTGCATTCCACACTTCATTATGTGCTCTCAGATGTTTGGGAAAGGCCATAGAAGGAAGCGGGATTGACGAGGCTTGGGTCGAAGCAGGTTTGTACAGTTCTGTGACTGTTAATCAAATTATAAATGGGAATCATTACAACAGAGCTATGGAAGCTCACGAAGTCACCCTGCAGGTATTGTTCGATCTTTGGATAGGAGAGTTTTTTGCTGAAAGGCCTGCTGTCCGCGTAGCTCTTGAAGAGAGTATTAAAATACTGTCTGATGCATGCAAATCGAAACAGAGCATTCGTGAGTCACATAAGGGATTATTAATCGCACTTGAGTCACTTAATATAGAGAAACAGCTTGCCGACTTTGATGCTGAGCACAACACAGAGCCCATTTTCAAATGGGCACGAATGTACATGAAACAGGTCTTGACCTTACTGCAATTCCAGCGTGCTACCCGGCTAGGTAACTGGTTCCTTCACCTGTCGTCACTTGAAAAACTATGTGTGTATTTCTTTGCTTATGGGAGGCATGATTGTGCACAGAATATTCCAGAATATATTGCACGAATGTGTCGGCTTCCAACTACTGATCCAGAAATCTGGCAGGACTTTATGGCACATGAATTCACTGTGAACACTTCCAACCAGATACCATTCACCCGCATCGGTATTGATCATGCTCAAGAACATGTAAACAAAAATCTCAACGGTCAGGGTGCTATTGGTGGCATCACTCAGTCTCCTGCTACTCTTCTGAAGTTTTGTATGTGCGCACCAGAATTAGCACGAGTTGCCAATGAAACAGATGCCATGGCTGACTTAAAGAAACAGAGTAAAATGGATCACCATGAACTCAATAAGTCAACAACACTCAGGCAAGAACAAGCTATTAAAAAGCTATCTGATGTCCTAGCACCTTGTGGAATATTCAAGAGTGGCAATACAGCAATGGTTAAGCTTGTCACTAATGAGATAGTTCCTAAAGCTGTTGAATCCTGTCCTGTGAGCTCGTGGGAAAATCTGCAATGCAGAAATTTGTTGATGAAAGAATATGTGGAAATACAAATCTTTGGGACAAGATGACAAAATGTAAGTCTACATGGACCTCTACAACCAAGGAGGTTAAAATACAGGCAAAATTATGATGTGTTAACCCTCCAGGCAACGTCTGGTCTAATGTCTCGACTACTTGTTGTAGCGCGCTCATCTCGTGAAATAGATATGGAAGAGGTGATTGGTAATTATGAATTTACAACTGTTAATCGGACATTAATGAGACCAGATGGTTCTGTGCACCCAACATTAAATAAAGGCTCATTGATAACTGTCTTAGAGAATCTTCCAGTGTCACTGATGGAGGATTGCCAAGTCAATCTCATTTCAGATGGTGCATACGGTTCCACAGATGCACAGCTCTGTCTAATTGTAGACGGTATGGCCATAGTACAAGAACTCATGGCTGTGAAGTCATTTGAAAATGGTAAAGCCCTTGGAAAAGCTTATGTTGAGCTCATTGATATCAAATCACGTAATTACAATTCTGTAAGGGTAATTTTTTACAATTACCCTGTCGTTGGCTCATTAAAGGAATCACCACGTGAACGACGCAGGGGTGGAAAGGCACAGCCAAAAGATTATAATGTAGAAGACAATACTAAAATTCCTGAATTAAAAGTATTCCTTGGTAGTGTAGCTACAAAAGATTCGTTGACACTTTATCTTGCACAGAGATTAATAGACCATTCTAAAATGTGTATGATAACAGCCACACGCAAAGAAGTGATGTCCAACTACACCAATAATGCCACTCCTGGTGTCAGTACACAAGAAGAAGCCGATACCTTAATGATCTTGCATGCAGTGGAAGCAAATAAAGCTGGATATACTGTTCACATTTACAGTCAGGATGCAGATGTTTTGATTCTTGCGCTGAGACGTACAGCTCTTCTTGGCAAGAAATCTGCCCTGGTGATGGGCACGGGTGATCGACGACGACTAGTTCTACTTCAACCTATTTATGATGCTCTTGGACCGGAGAGAGCAAATGCTCTCTGCAAATGGCATGCTCTCACTGGTTGTGATACCACAGGCTACATAAGAGGAAAGTCTAAGAACGCGTGCTTAGAAGCCTTCCTAAAAGCAGATACCAAGATTGTAACTTTAATATCCGGTCTCGGCTGTGACATCCATTAAATAGGTGCATTTCCGTTTATGTAGTTTATTCTGTAAAAAGAATGGTCACATTACTGAGCCACATCACCTCAGATGGCACCTATTCAAACAACAAGGCATGAACAAAGGTGTCGACATGCTACCACCGACACGTGGAACATGGGTTGAGCATATCCAGCGTGCTCACTGCCAAGCTCCGGTGTGGGCTTCGGTGTGGGAACAAGACCTTGTTGTCAGTCCACTATCACCAGATCCCTTACAGCATGGCTGGGTGAAGGAAGAGCACAGGCTTGTACCTCTGTTATCCAAGGTTTCACCAGCCCCTGCAGCGGTGGTTGAGTTAGTGAGGTGTACGTGTGGTACCACTAACCCAAGCTCAACAAATAAGTGCGCTTCAGGTAGATGTTCATGTCGACTAAAAGGTCTAGTGTGTACAGAACTGTGCCGGTGTGAAGGAGAGGAAGACCATTGCCAGAACTTAAGTAGTTATGTTGACCCAGATGATACAAACTGATCTCAAAATTAGGACTTCAGTGTATTATATTTACAATAAGCGAATATGAATTGTTGTTTAATCATCAGTTTTGGTCAAAGAAATAGTAGCAAATTTGCAGTTTGGGACGAGGTGGTAAACGGCCGTCGTAACCAAAAGATCAAAAGATTATCTTTTAAATGTTAAAAATGGTAAAAAATGGTATATATTTTGGATATATTACAAGTGAGTAATGTGCATTCCAGTGGCCTAGCAATGTCGTTTGGGGGGGGGGGGGGCTTGGTCAGAACGTGTGTGGGCCCCAATTCTGGATGTCCTCCCCAGAGGTTTTTTAAATTTTATATGCTCTCAGAGGTGTATATATATATATATATATATATATATATATATATATATATATATATATATATATAGACTCTCATTTGGTTGATTGTGCAGAATTGAAAAATATTTGCCAAAATCTTTAGGACTTAAGCCCCTACACAAGCCACATTTGTCTACGCCATTGCAGTATGGAGTGGTTCTGAGTGCTACTCACCATTACAGTTGGGAAAGTAGATGATCCGAGAAGTCATCTACTGCAAGGCTGAATTCTGATAAAAAGGTTTTATCAGAATGCAGGAGATGCAGGGGGTATTTCTGGTCGCATTATTATTAAAGAAAGAAGGTTCAAAACTTCTACATAAAATAATATTGCAGGCTGGTGGGGCCCCTAATGGTCAGGGGCCCATGTTCCTTGAACCTGCAAATTGCTACACCACTGGTGTATACAATGTATATTTGTATATATGTCCTTTTTTTCCTCTAAACATATACCAATTAATGTAAAGTCTTACTCATTTTAAGGCAAGGACCAGTTGGATAATTTGTGTGTAATTTAATAGGGTTTTTTCCATATCGGCGGCCATTTTGAAATCCAATATGGCCATTCTAGGGGACACTGTTGTTTGGTATCCTTTTTATCTACCATTTTACATGAATCCCTAATGCAAACACATACTATAGAGTATGGCATGTACGTTGATATCATGTATGCCAATAAACAGCCGGCGATATAAGTAGAAAACTAACTTGAATATGGCGGCCATTTTGAAATCCAAGATAGCGGCTTATCGATAGCTAGGAAAAATTGGTATCAAGTGGTTTCATGTATCTTGATATCATGAAAATACTTCCTGAAAGTTTCAGCTACTATACCCAAAATGCATATAAGGTACACAAGCTGACAGACTACGCGGCTAAATTGTACAAGTGCGTTTTTACTAGACGCGCGGCAAAACGGTACACAATAGGCCCACATATAGCCTAAGCTCGATAAAAAGCGATACACAGGACACAGCCACCTCTGGAGAGAACAAATAATAGAAGCTTAACCAGCCACAAACACCAATAACCAAAACTCTCGAGGATGAATGTATACAATCATGGCACGCACAACTGAATGAATCATGGAAAGAGAAATCTATATTTTAAAATAAATTAGGGAAGTACAGTGTACCTCTTGAAAATTGGCGATAGAAACAGAATACTATTTACAAGATTTCGAGCAAGCAACCATTGTCTACCAATCGAAGAAGATCGGCTGTGTATTTTTCATAACCAGCATGACACCGGTGATGAATAGGCCTATCATTAACTATTTCTCTGTAATTCTTTATTAAATGGCTGAATTACACTGCTCCCAGATTACGTTAGGTTGAAACCAAACCACTTCAAATTTTGCGAGCTCTTATCAAGGAATATAATTTCAATTATATGTAAGCTATACAGTACAGTTTTTTGTACACTTCTAAGAAGAATATTGAAACATTTTAAATGGCAAGACAACAAAGGTGACACCGACGGCGGTGGCGGCCGCGGCCAACGATTACATTAAATGACAATTTCAGCACCAGCAGCAACTATTGCTACTGCTACCGCTATAACTGCTACTGAGACTGTCACTGCTACTGCCACTATACTCCTGCCCCTATTACTACCACAGTCTGGCCTGCAGCACCTATCATTACCGTCACAAACAAAACTTACATGTTCCTATAACAACACATATGTACAATGTGTATATGCCTATTACTTTTTAAATCGTACATCCTACAAATTCTAAATATATTCTGGGAGTGGAGACCTCCAAATTCCTCCATCCTCTTTCAAATCTCATCTGGAGGAATTGGAGCGCTTCACTCCTGGACTGACCGGCCAGTAGCACTTATCATTTTAGTCCCAAACAAATGACGATACTAAATGACAATGGCAGCAGCAACACCAACTGCTACTGCTCCTGCTACTGCCACTGCCACTGCTACTGCTACTGCCACTGCCACTGTCACTCACACTATCATAGTCTGGCCTGCAGTACATATCATTACTGTCACAAGCCCTTTTCAAATGACGAACACATTCACACGTATGCAATTTTGCATACATGTAAATTTTACTAGGTATGTAAAAGGTAAATTTGCTAAGCGTTCACATGATTTATAAGAGTAGGTGCAAATAATCAGTTTAATTCTTCAACAACAACAACAACAACAACAACAACAACAACAACAACAACAACAACAACAATTGCAGCAGCATCAGTATCGGCGACGACGACGACGACAACAACAATAGCAGCAGCAGCAGCAACAACAACAAAAACAACAACAACAACAACAACAACAACAACAAAGCCCCGAACAACAGCAGCTGACTACATAATAACATGGATGAATATAAGAAGGATGATGATGATGATGATGATGATGATTATAATAATCATACAAATAAGAAATGATAACGATAATAATAGCAATAACTACCGGTCTGGGTGAATACAAAACTGAAAACTGAAAGAAAATGAGATGGAAATTCAGCAACAACAACAACAACAACAACAACAACAACAACAACAATTGTAGCAGCAGCAGCAGCAGTAGCGACGACGACGTCCTAAATGCTTTTTTAATTTTTGTAATCGGCCCAGCCAAAGCTGAGATAAGCATAATTATAGCAACCACCTTGACAACCAAACGTTTTTAGCTATCGCGCTAGAGTTAGAGTTGTGACGTCACACCGGAATGACACCAATTCCTATTAGTCTAGATTATTATCCCGGGGAGTTTAGCTAGGCTCTCTACTGCTGTGCGTATTAGGCACCTATGCACCTATTCTTTGACAATTCATTGTTCACACAGGGACACTACATCGTTCGAGAGGCACAAAGGTTCAATAATATCGAAGTTGATGATATTTTTGTTGATTAAACTAAAGGGCAGACCTCATGGTCACGGTGTCTGACATCACAATTCTAACGTATAGGCCTGTTAGAGGTGACAGTAACATCGGATTTCGTGTTCGTGAATTAGGCTATATTTAATCAAACCCACCTTCTTTGAATACAATTCTACAAATGCATATATATCTTATCTTTCTGGATTGACTGCAGAAATTTTGCATATATGATAGGCATGCATGTACACAAGTGTACAACTTTTTAAATGATAGTTAAGTAGGCCTACACCGCTCAGTGCACGTACGATCGCAATTTACCATTGTGTAGGCTTATGAATAAATTTATGATTGCAATATAGCAGTTACTCCAGTTATGTGTTTAAAATTAACTAAAATGTCGGGTAAATATAAATCTAATCTAAACTAATCTATTTGCGTATAGTTTACATTGACATATTATTGACAGTACACGGTTTGTTTACAATTTAGGCAGCGGTCGAGGTGCGTAGCGAGGCTTTCACTGCCTTCTGCACGCTTATAGTACAACTTAAATAACATATACTGTTGAATATTTTGAACATAATTGAGTTGGATTTCAACCCAAATTGTGTTCAAAACATTCAACATAACGTTTCTTGTATCGTGTTCATATGGTTCTAACTAATATATTTGTGTTTTTGCTTTGGAAGCATTTAAACCTATTTATGAGCTGCACTGTAAGTAAAGATGATACGCTAGGGGTCAGTTCACCTACCTATTTAAAATTTGTTCATCATCCGCTAGAGTTTTGCTTTTTCATACCATTGAAATATGAGTGTATGCTACTTCCATACATGGAAGAAGTTGGTTTGAAAACGATATAGGCCTAGTTGATTTGGTTGTCACAGGCGAAACTCGTTATCGACCGCAAGTACTCACAAGACCTTTAAATGATTTCCATAGGGTCATTCCAGCCAAATTTGGTTGAAATTACCCCAGCAGTTAATGAGGAGTAGCGTTTTAAACGATTTCCTGCCATTTTTTGGAAAATTCAATATGGCCGCCGAAAAAATAGACCAATCAAAATTATGTATACAGGTTCTGAGGCATACCAGTCTAGGGTCCTCCCAACGGAGTTTGCGTGAAATCGGCCACGTGGTTAATGAGTAGTAGCATTTCCTGACGTTTTAAGAAAATCCAAGATGGCCGCCAGAAATATTGACCAATCGGAATTCTCGTTAAAAGTGTTGAAGCCTCCCAGCATAGAATTAGTCCACCTAAGTTTCGTGAAGTCGGTCCATTTATATTGGAATAGTGGCGTTTTTCATAAAATCCGAGATAGCCGACAGAGAAATTGACCAATCAATATTCTGATTATAGCTTCTGGAACCGACCACGATAGGATCCTTCCAGCTTGGTTTGGTTGAAATCGGTCCAAGCATAAATGAGAAGATGCGATTTGACGAACGGAGGGACGGATGACGGACGATGGCCGGATGTCCAGCCACCAGACAGCCGCCATGGCGTAAGCTCACTTGGCCCTTCGGACCAGGTGAACTAACAACAACAACTAGATTGCTCGGTCAATGATGCGTCATCACAAATTCACAGGTTTACCGCTTTAAACTGTTGAACCCCACAATCCATCCCTAGGAGCGGAGCCAAATGTAAATGTCCTTTTGCACTCCGCAATCATATGGGTAACTGACATACCAAAATTGGTTGAATTACGCCCAACAGTGTTAGAGGAGTTGGTTTACAATCAATTTCATGAACTTTTGAACCCAACCCTACACCCCTTGGGGCGGGCCAAATGTTAATGTGTTCATCCTCTCCACATTGAGATGGGTAACATAATAAATTTGGTTGAATTCCGTACAATGGTTTCGGAGGAGTTGCATTGCATTAAATTTCTTGAACTTTTGATTACCCCCACCCACCCACCAGTGAGGGAGGGGCCAAATGCAAATGTGCTCATGCACACCACATTGATATGTGTAGCTTACATACCAAATTTGGTTGAATTCCGTCAAACAGTTTTTGAGGAGTTGCATTACAATCAATCATATGGGTAACTCACATATCAAATTTGGTTGGAGTCTGTCTAATGGTTTCGGAGGAGATACGTTGCAATGGATTACTCCACACAGACACACACACGCACGCACGCACGCACCACACCACACCCCATGCACACACACACGCACGCACGCGCACGCACGCACATACGCACGCACGCACGCACACACACACACGTGCGCGCACACACACACCACTTTTCTTCTAGAAGTTCACCCAGATTCAACGAGTGCGAGCCAAATGTAAATGTCCTTTTGCACTCCACTCGGCAATCATATGGGTAACTCACATACCAGATTTGCTTGAATTTCGTCTAACAGTGTCAGAGGAGTTGGATTACAATAAATTTAATGACCTTTTGACCCCATCCCCAACATCCCTGGGGGCGGGCCAAATGTAAATGTGCTCATCCACTCCACATTGATATGGGTAACTTACATACTACATTTGGTTGAATTCCGTCCAATGGTTTCGGAGTTACATTATAAGTATTTTCTTGACATTTTGTGGGGCGGGGCCAAATGTAAATGAGTTCATCCACTCCACATTGATATGGGTAACTGCCATCCAAAATTTGGTTGAATTCCGTCCAATGGTTTCGTAGGAGTTGCATTACAATTTGCACTTACGCGCGCGCGCGCGCGCACGCACGCACGCACGCACGCACGCACGCACGCACGCACGCACGCACGCACGCACGCACGCACGCACGCACGCACGCACGCACGCACGCACTTTTCTTTCAAAAATGTGTGGACATCAACAACAACAACAACAGCAGCAGCAGCAACAACAACAACAACAACAACAACAACAACAACAACAACAACAACAACAACAACAACAACAACAACAACAACAGCTATGTGCATTCAATAGTATAAATACTACGGGCAAGGAAAATAATGATTATGATAATTATAGCGAAAATAACAACATTAATATTGCAGAAAAGGATAAAGATAATTGTGATGGTGGTGTGGTGGTAGTGGCTGTGGATGTGGACAGGATGATGATGATTATGATGAGCGCGATGATGAATATCTAATATCCTATTGTCTGGTTGGACGTCATCACCACCGTCACGCTGCCATTGCCCTTGTTATGGTCAACATTAGCAGCATCTCTACCATCAACATGCCTATCACTGCCATCGTAGTTCACTGTGATCACAATAATTTAATTGTGACAATAATAATGTTGATGACGATGGTGTCGCGGTGCTTTTGAGAGTAATAAGTTAAGCTGTAAATTGGCAGTCAGATGTGCGGAACATATGGCTGACCAATTAAGAAACATGATACGGTTGTTACCACTTAGAGATCTGTAACGGAAGATTCGGATAAGCTATAAATCCAGAAAGAGATAGAAAGAAACAGGCAAATAGTAAGGGGCCAAGGAATGAAGGCATGAATGAAGAAAAGACTAATAGAAAGAGAAGAATATAAATGAATGAACGAACGAACGAATGAACGGATGGACGGACGGACGAATTAATGAATGAATGAATGAATGAATGAATGCACGTGCGAGCGCATACGCATTGTGAGCGCACGTGGTGTGTGAGTGTCCGTCCGCGCCAACATCTAAAAAACTACAGATCCGATTTGGCTCAAATTTTAACATAAGGAAGAAACTTGCCATCCAAGAGGAATCCCAGACTTTAATTGGCCGTGATTCGTTTCCGGAGCTATACCTATCTCGGAAACTACTGGTCCGATTTTGCTCTAAAGTTATCACAAGAAATGGTGAGACAATAGGGCCTACACTCGGATTCTACAACTTTGGGCGACATCTGAAGAAATCAGGCAAAAAAATCGGAAAATCCGAAAATCCGAAAGTCTAATAAAATGAGACAAAAAATATGAGCGCGATGGTCTGCAATCTGCGATTGCTCTTGTTTCATCTGCGAGAGTGATCAAAGTTAAGATATCTTGAAAATATTCTGCTGCTTATTTCTCTAGTTGTTACTGGGCCTGTCCAATGGGTAATGAGTCATTACAAAATGTGGTACGCGGTAGCCTCTCTTAAATGACAACCTCGTGAAGAACTGAAAAGTGACCACTAAATAAAAATGATTTCTTAGTACAAATCTATTGCTTTAAGAATTGGTGGTTGCAGGTTGCGGGCCATGACTTTTAAAGTCGTGTTGTTTTCCGATAATTTGTCTAAATGAACCGTAGTTTGTTGGCTCCAATGCGCTGGTGATCGCTGCCACAGGTTTGAATATATGTAGTCAGTGGTCGACCCATTGTCCGATTCACAAGACTCGTGGCTAGTTAAATTGCTACTACCTAACCGATAGCCTTAATGGTTACTAATGAGTAAATCAATGAAGTAACATTAAGTAAGCGCTGTTAAGCCCTGCGAGGCTCTGGTTTATACACATATCAGATGTCAGCGAAGCACGCATTTTTTCGACTTGTAGCCAGAGAAAATATATGATAAAATATGATTTTGTATATTTCATTATTTACTAATATTTTTCTTTAAAAGTGAGTAGAACAACGTCCCTGAAAGCTATGTTCTAAGATATTCAGCAAATTGTCTATGCCCCCAATTGCTTAATGCGGCAGGATGCGTAATCTTTTTGACAAGTTATTCTGAAGCAATGCAAGACGAACTAAAAATTATGCCACAGGCAGCATCTATGAAGGAAACTCTTCACAAAGAACGGGAAACTTAGAAAATTAAGCAGATCGTTATCGCGTTATGGTTGATTCAGTTTAGGAGACAAAAAACATATAGAGTTGGGAGACATTAGTCTCCTAATTCCACCGAGATGTCTCCTATTTCTTCGACGTACATATATATATATATATATATATATATATATATATATATATATACAATGGAGCCTATATTTGGTCACTCAACCGGTCTAGCTGATCTCGTGGACGTGTAAGACGTTGATGCCGCCAAGGTTAAGGAAAGCGATGGCAAGTCGTTCGTCCTCCAATACGGAGCAGACTCCAAGACATTCTCCCTCCATCCCGTCGGTGGAGATGGTGTAGAGCTGCACACTGACTTAAAGGATATCTCAAAGGAATGTCTCGGTTGAGAGAGAGAGATGGGGACAAAATAGTGTTCCGCTATGACTTCCCGAAGAAGAGGTTCATCCTCCACCCCGTGATAGAACAAGCACCAGACAAGGTTGAGCATGTTAACAATCTGGACGCTGATCTCAGCTTTCATGTCTTGGAGCCGACTGTGAAGCATGCCCCACCAATGTCAAATGATGGTGTGGTGTTGACCCTGGTGAAACAGCTGCAGGTAGTCTTCGAAAAGAACGTGGTGTGGTATCGCGCTGTACCTGGAGGTAAGTGGCGAGTGTGGGTGCCACTATATAGACCTCCAGCGGTTATTGACCTGGAGGTCACCCCACTCTCCACCGTTGTGAAGAAGGATGGCACGGTCCAGAAGTTTTATAACAGGGGGACATCCTTCCCGACCTATATAGGACAGGGCACAACTCTAGTTGCAGTGGATCATAGGATTGGGGTCACTGGAGGAAAGCTCCTGCATCGCCCCTTTGATGGACCAGAAGAAGCTATCAATATTCAGGAGGGCGTCTTACGGGTTGAGGGTGTGTTGCACTCCTCGAAGGCGAAGGGCTCAGTGAAGGTGCTCGAGCGTATCGGGCTCACAAGTCCGCAAACAACACCCATTGTGATAGAACGGCCTCTAGCCGGTGATAAAGTGAAGCAACTAAGACCCGCCCCAGTTGGGTTGAAGATCGGCATCGAGGATGGCATAGGGGTCGATACTAATATTTCTCAAGGGGTTCACCTTGTTCGGTTTAACCCTCCATATATAGGATGCTGATTATACTACTGCTCATACCTGGGTGGTCGCCTCACAGACAGCCATGATATTAGATGCCAAGTGGGCCCACTTCCGAGACGAGCCCCAGTACAATCCCTTCGGTGACCATTTGCGGAAAAATATCTACGACCGATTTCACCCACATGAGGAAATTGAGTCTACCTGCCACTTCTATGGTGTAGAAAGGGTAGGGCGGGGTTGTCTGCTACCGCGAGATATCGCCAGATATCCGGCACAACATCAGATTCTCTGTGTCACACGTGAGCATGCTAGTGTCTGCCATGGTGCAGATGGTAGGCACATTAGCATTCTGCCAAGTGAACGCTGCCAAGGCAGCTGGAAGGGCCTGTGGATAATCCCCTTATGTCGATGCGACACCGGTCATGACTACGTGTTTGTTTGATTCAGTTTGTTTGATGTGGAGACATGAGGCGTGGCATGTATTTTGTGATCATCAGCATTATGTCTATCATCATCATATGTATATTATCCTCATCATCATCTATGCCTCAGGAATTGAGAGCGCGGTGGGAGTTGAAGACGGACTGCATCAGATCCTCTGTGTCATATGAACATGCCAGAGTCTGTCATGGAGATGGTACGCACTTTAGTCTACCAAGTGAGCATAGTCGGGGCACCTGGAAAAATGTATGGGAACACTTTATTGATGTTGTTATTGTTGTTTGTCGTTGTTGTCGTTGTGCACAGAGTATGCGGCGTCTTGAGGTTGTGAAATAAATATGATGGGGTCAACTCCACCGCGGATGGAGTTGCTCTTTTTGCACTAAGCGTTATATCTATGCAAACATATATCTGTGTGTGTGTGTGTGTGTGTGTGTGTGTGTGTGTGTGTGTGTGTGTGTGTGTGTGTGTGTGTGTGTGTGTGTGTGTGGTGTGTGTGTGTGTGTGTGTGTGTGTGTGTGTGTGTGTGTGTGTGTGTGTGTGTGTGTGTGTGTGTGTGTGTGTGTGTGGGCGCACAACTCATGCCTTATTGGATAGTATGTGCGTTGTAGTGAAAGTCCACTAAATGCGTTCAGGGAGACCAAAAGATGGAATTATATAATGCCCCATTTTATTGGAAAATGAGAATTGGATATATCGCGTGATTTGATTGGGCAATCATTTTGTGCTCTTTTTTGATTGGACAATCATGTTTACCATGGTGTGTGTATATCCTTAAGAGGTGTGTGCATACCTCTTAATTACTATTAAATCTTTATAGTGTTATACCTTGCACTCCTATTTTCTAATGTTGGTAGGCCAAGGTATAGCAAGCTATCAGTGTAGTGAAGATGTCTTATATATGTTAATAAATTTATTGGCTAATATAATTTTGTTGCTGTATATGTGTGTTGTTGTTGTTGTTGAGTCAGGATAATCCCCCAATAGTGTGGAGCACCCACAGCAGTGGTGAATATTATTGTTAGTTACAGTTCTAGTTAATAAACTGGCAGGGGAGAGGACTAGAGGACAATATACAAATGCACAAATGTGTGCATTTCCTTAAGATGTGTGTGTATTTCCTTACGATGTGTGTCCAGTACCTCAATAACTCCCTGTGCTACAACCTGGTAGGTCATGTGGAGATCCGAAAAGAGAAAAGAACATGAGTGGAAAACATTTTGTTAAATCCACAAACTACTATATTCAGCTGTAGAAGGAGTTCTCGCGCGTATATTCGGTATAATATTAACCTGGACTATCATTATTCTGCTTCTGAAGAGGAGATTTCCAACATAAGAAGAAGAAGAATACCAACGCTAACAGGGTAGAGGATATTTCACGTACTCTGAATCCTAGAGAGTATTTCAAGAAGGAATCGATAACTTAAATCCCGACTCTCATTAAAAACGACTCCACATTACCCGTTTGGTTCCCTGGATCTCCGACAATCATCTCGTAATATCAGGCTGTTATGTATGCATTTCGAAAGTTAGCGCAAAAAGCTAACAAGTGGGAGCCTGGCGTGATTCTTCAGAATTCCATTCAACCTAATTTGCATATTACTAATCAGATGGGTCCAGTTACGAGCCCTGTGTGTGTGTGTGTGTGCGTGCGTGCGTGCGTGCGTGCGTGCGTGCGTGCGTGCGTGCGTGCGTGCGTGGGGGTGGGGGTGGGGGGGGGGGGGGGGGGGGGTTTGGGGGGGGGGGGGTTGGGGGTTGTTGTTGGTGGTTATACCAAGTCCCCGTCCATTTCAAGAATACCAATTATTTTAATTCCCTTATACCCTTATGGTTTTTTCTGACGTGTCAGTGAAAATCGGTGAGCTGTGCCGTACTAGTCTAAGCTATACTGATGTACAAGCCATACTAGTCCAAGCTATAATAGTCTAAGGTAGACTATAGCCTAAGCTATACTAGGCTAAGCCATACTAGTCTAAGCTGTATACTAGTCTGATCAATGTCTAAGCTATATTAATCTAGTCTAAGCTATGTTAGTCTAAACTTAGCTAAGATAGTCAATGCAAAGATATGCTAGCTAAGCTGTGTCAAGCGTTGCTAGTCTAAGCTAAGCTAAGCTATGCTGGTCTAAAGCTAAGATAGGCTAAGTCAACCTATGCTAAGTTATGCTAATCTAAGCTATGCTAGTCTAGGCTAAGTTATGCCAAGCTACGTTAGTCTAAGCTAAGCTAAGCAATCTATGCTTATCTAAGCTAAGCTAGGCTAAGCTGTTCTGAGCAACCTATGCTAAATTATGCTAATCTAATCAATGCTAGTCTATCCTATGCTATGCTTGTCTAAGCTAAGCTAGTCTAAGCAAAGTTATTATATGCTAGTCTAAGCTGACGTATGCTAGTCGAGTCTTAAGCTGGACTAGCTAGGCCTAGGCAAGAATATGTAATCCATGCCTAGCTTAGCCTATGTTAGGCTAATCATAAGGCTAGTTTAGGCTAAGCTAGCCTAGATGCTAGGTCTATGGTAGCCCAAGGTGACCTGGGTAGGCTACACATGTTTTGCGTTGGCTAGGCTAATCCTAACTATAGGGTATGCTAGGCTAGGCTAGGGTATGATAGGCTAGGCTAGTTCTAGGGTAGTCTACGCTGGGCTAGCTAGGCGTAGACTATGCTATGCTGGGCCAGGCTAGGAAAAGTTAGGCTAACCTATAGGCTATGTATAGGGTATGCTAGTCTGTAGGTTATGTAAAGGGTATCCTAAGCTGTACCGGCTATGTGTAGACTAGGCTAATAGAGGTTAGCTAGGTCTAGGTTAGGCTATCCATGCGCTACATTACCCTACCTACCATACCCTACCGAATAGCACTTATTTTAATAATTTGCCTTTATATCAAGGGCAGTCTTGCTACAATCGCTCTGATTTCTGTAGCTGTATACATATCTGTACATCTACTGGTTATTAGGTACCGCTAGTGGTTATTGGTACGTCTCTTGGTTATCATGTATTTCTAGTGGTTACTGGTACCTCTAGTGGTTACATGTAACTCTAGAGGTTACTGGAGTCTCTAGTGGTTACTGATAACTCTAGTCGTTATTGGGAACCTCTAGTGGTTATCACGTACATCTAGTGGTTATTTATCAGGTACCTCTAGTGGTTACTGTACCGCTAGTGACTAGTAGGTACCTCTATCTTAGCTTAGATTAGCATAGCTTAGACTAGTATATCTTAGACTAGCATAGGCTGGTATAGAGTAGCATATCTTAGCTTTCACTAGCATAGCTTATGTTAGCATTGACTAGCACGGCTTATCATAACATAGCTTAGCCAAGTATATCTTAGCTTAGCTTATCCAAGTATATCTTAGGATAATTTAGCCAAGTATACCTTAGCTTAACCTAGTATAGCTTAGCTTATCCTAGTTTAGCTTAGCTCAATATAGCTTAGCTTAGTTTATCCCAGTATAGCATAGTTTATTCCAGTATAGCTTGTTGATGACAGTATAGCTCAGGTTAGCCAACTACAGCTTAGATTAGACTAGTATAGCAACGCTTGGCCTAGATTACTATAGCATAGCTGGGTCTAGTATAGCATAGCTTCGCCTATACAAGTATAGCTTAGCATAAACTACTATAGCTTAGCCTAGACCAGTGTAGCCAAGCTTTCTGTAGATTAGTATAACATAGCTTAGCTTAGTCTAGTATAGCATGGCTTAGCCTGGACAAGTATATCATAGCTTAGCCGTGACGACTATTGTTTAGCCTAGTAAAGTATAACTTAGCTTAGACTAGTATAGCTTAGACTAGACTAGTAGAGACTTGACTAGTGCAGCTTAAATTAGACTAGTGTAGCCTAAACTAGACTAGCATAGCTTAGACTAGACTACTACAGCTTAGACTAGCATAGCTTAGATAGACTAAACTAGTATAGCTTTGACTAGACTAATATAGCTTAGAATATTGTTGCATAGATGGATAGCTAGTATGGCTTAGACTAGACTAGTGTAGCTTAGACTAGACTAGTATAAACTAGACTAGTATAGCTTAGTCTCGTATAGCTTAGACTAATGTTGCTAATATGGCTTAGACACGTATGACTTAGACTCGCTTAGCCTTAGACTATACTAGTATAGTTTTGACTAGACTAACATAGCTTAGACTAGACTCGCATAGCCTAAACTAGTATAGCTTGGACTATACAAGTATAGCTTAGACTATACAAGTATAGCTTAGACTAATAAAGCCTAGACTAGTGTGACTTAGACTAGTATACCTTAGAATAGGATACCTTAGACGAGTATACCTTAGACTAGTATAACTTAGACTAGTGTGACTTAGACTAATATGGCTTAGACTAGTATTGTTTAGACTACTATAGCTTAAACTAGTACAGCTTAGACTAGTATACCTTGGCTTATCTTGGCTTAGCTTAGCTTCCCTTAGTAGACCATAGGGGGGGGGGGGTTATCGCCCTATCTATAATACTAACCTTGTAATTACTTTGTGGTTTGTTACCAGGTTTAGGCTAAGCCGTCTTTAAACCTTATTGAATTCCGGCCATTATGTGTAGCCTAGCCTAGGCCTAGCTAACCTAACCAACTCGCCTTAGCCTACCCTAGACAGCATATAGGCGAACCTAGTCCAGCCTAGCACAATGCTTAGCATAGCATAGACAAGCTCATGTCTAGCTTGCATAGCATAGCCTAGGCCTAGCTAGCCCAGCTTAGACTAAACTAGCCTAACCTAGTCTAGACTATCCCAGCCTAGCATACCTAGTTTTAGGCTTAGCTTAGTATATGGTAGCCTAGATTATACTACCTAGAGCTAGTTTTTAGCCTAGCATACCCCAGGCTTGGGCTTATCCTAGCATTGGCTAACCTATGCATAGCTTGTGTAGACTAGCCTGAGCATAGCTATCCCAGCTTAGACTACCATAGACCTAGCCTATAGCCTAGACCAGCCTAGCATAACATAGTCTAGCTTGGAATACCCTAGCCGAGCCTAACATACCATAGCTATAGGCTCTACTCTAGGGCCAGCCAACCTACTTAGTCCAGCAATGTCATCGTGATCAATATCAAACAAATGGAAGTGATAGACACACTTTTCATTGGTCTTACTAAGCCATGTGGTGTGGCCTAGTTGACCATATATATTGAATTCCCAAATGGGGCAGAACACACACGTTTTGGGCATATATGGTCAATTAGGCCATCCCACTCATAGCGAATTGACTTGAAAGGACCGATGAGAAAGTACATCTATTGCTTCCATTTACTACATTGCCGCTTTCACAGGAGCTGACACAGCTAGGAGAGCTGTCATATCCATAGGAGTTGTCAGGTCCACAGTTGCCGTTATGTGTGCATGACTTGTCACAGCAACATGAGCTGTCATATTAAGAGGAACTGTTCTATAGGAGCTGCCACGTCTATAAGAGCTATCACTTCCACAGGACTTGCCACCTCTACAGAAACTATCATATTCATAGGAGATGCTGCATCTACAAAAGCGGTCATGTTTGTTGGAGCTAGCACACCCACTGAAAATGCTACAACCACAAGAGTGATTATGTCTATAGAATCTTGTTTCTATATGAGCTTTCATATCCATAAGAGATGGCATGCCCATCGTAGCTGTCATGTGGGCACGACTTGCTAAATCCGCAGGAGCTGCCATATCTATATGAGCTGCCATATCTATATGAGCTCCCACATCTATAAGAGCTATTGCATCCACGAGAGCTGTCACATCTATGGGCGCTGTCATATTCATAGATGTCACATCCACAGGGGATGTCCCGTCCACATGAGCTGTCACCTGAGCGTGACTTTTTACAGCTACATGATCTGTTATAACAATAGGAACTGTCACGTCTATAGTAGCTGCTGTATGCACGGGAGCTGTCAGATCCACCTAAGCTGGCATATCTACAGGAGCCGATAGCAGATACAACACCCACAATAGCTAGTATGAATATAGGAGCTGTCATACACAGGCGATGCCATATCTTCAGATGTCATTTATACAAAAAACCTATCATGTCGAGAGCAGCTGTCAGCCTGTCACGTCCATATGAGCTGTCATATCTACAGGAGCTGTCACGACTGTATATGAACTGCTGCATCCATAGTTTTCATATTCGCATGAGCTGTCATATCTATAGATGTCATGCCCACATGGGCTGTCATTTCCACAACCGTCAGATTCACAGGAGCTACCATATACACATGACTTGTCATATACACCGGAGTGGTCGTGTCTATAGGAGCTGTTGCTTTAAGGGAGCTATCACATTTACTTGAGCTGTCATATCCATAGGAGAGGGCACATTCACGACAGCTGTCACAGCCACATGAGCTTCCTATGTATATGAGTTGTCACGTCTATAGTTGCTGTAGCTGAATGAGCTGTTTTTATTTCTCTACCAAAGCGGTCATATTTACAGGAGCTGTCACATCAATGGGACCTGTTGCATCCACAGGAGCTGCCACGTCCATTGGAAATGTCACGTCCACTGTTTACTGTGTGTTTGATAGTCACCATGAGTTAAGCGAACTCTGCGACGCTGGACCCGGCAAAGTTTTAAAAAAAAAGTTTTTTTCGAGGGTGAGGAGACAAGACGCTAGATGCATATATTATAGGATGGACCAAATCATGGTTGTGAAGCATTGCAATTGTATGTTTTTTATACAGTGTTTGCTGTTGCGCTGGAGAAAGGCAAGTGTACCAATGGCCTTAGCTGTGAAGTCAATATAGTAGACCCATGATATGGCACCTGATATGTTCACTTCAATCACTTGCCAGATATATATATATATATATATATATATATATATATATATATATATATATATATATATATATATATATATATATATATATATATATACTGAACCAAAAAAGTTTATATATATATATATATATATATATATATATATATATATATATATATATATATATATATATATATATATATATAAAAATATATATATATATATATATATATATATATATATATATATATATATATATATATATATATTTATATATATATATATATATATATATATATATATATATATATATATATATATATGACCCCCACCAGCCCACCTGGCAAGTGTAGCAATTCTGATAAAAACACTAATTAAATATAATTTATATATATATAAATATATATATATATATATATATATATATATATATATATATATATATATATATATATATATATATATATATATATATATATATATATATATATATATATATATATATATATATATATATATATATATATATATATATATATATATATATATATATATATATATATATGACCCCCACCAGCCCACCTGGCAAGTGTAGCAATTCTGATAAAAACACTAATTAAATATAATTTTGTAAAAAGAACGATTTCCTGCCATACACCAGCGGCAAGTATTCCCATTGCTTCATGGCACTGATTTTCGGATAACCCTTGGCGGCGGTCCATGTCTGAGGTAGATTGGCATACAGTTACAGACAGTGCTGTGAGAATTCCTACACTAAGTTCTATAGCTGTGAAATTTGCATCAGAGTTTTCGAAGACAGCTTTCCCATGAAGTAAAAGAAAAAATTCAAACACAACCCGACTAAACCATGCTAGCAACTGGACTAATAGCTGCCTGTCATAAAAAAACATAAACTGTATTTGATATTTATCAAATGTCAAACAAAGCATAGGGAACTGAAATTTAAGAAATATAGAAACAAGTTGGACCAAATAATAACAGCCAAAAAAGCCTATTACCACAACAAATTTGAACAATGTAAGAATGATATAAATGAAACATGGAAAATAATTAAATCACTTTTGAATAAAAACAATGGTAAAGCACAACAAATACAGCTTCTTTATAACAACAAATTAATAGCCGATGACTTTGAAATTGCAACAGGATTCAATGATTATTTTGTTAATATAGGTCCAACACTTTCAAATAAAATAAAATCATCATCCTGTAGCAAATATAGTGATTACCTCACAGGCAACTATCAATCGTCTTTTTTCGCTAACCCAGTCAACAATCAAGAACATTTTAACATTCTTAACAAACTAAACCCTGCAAAAAGTGCTGGCCTCGATGGATTTAAGTGGAGTATTTTCAAACACTGCACCTTAGACCTACTAATACCTCTCAACCACATTTGTAATCTATCTATCACGGCATCTTTTCATCAAAACTAAAAGTTGCACGAGTAACACCTATATACAAAGCAAAGGATTCATCTAACTTCACAAACTATAGACCTGTCTCAATACTTCCACTCTTCTCCAAATTAATGGAACGACTTATGTATAATCGCCTTATTAGCTATTTAGACAAAAAGTCAATCCTGTATACATCACAATACGTGTTTCGTGAAAAACACTCAACAATGCTAGCACTAATTGAAATGACAGAAAAAACAATTGATTCAATTGAAAAGAAAAACCACATAATAGGCATTTTCTTAGACCTTTCGAAAGCTTTTGACACGATCAACCACTCTTTTTTACTAGAAAAACTTGCCTACTATGGAATCCGAGGAAGTGCACTCAACTGGTTTCAAAGCTACCTAAATGAGAGAACACAATGCGTGCAATTTAATGTAACCTGCTCCGAAAATAGGAGACTAACTTGCCGTGTTCCTCAGGGATCCATCCATGGCCCTCTGCTGTTCCTCTTGTATATGAATGATCTGCCGAATGTATGCAAACACATGTCACTAATACTGTTCGTTGATGACACCAATGCCTTTTGCTTTGACGAAGATATAATTACTTTATACAAAAACGTAAATGAGGAAATGGAAGAAATTACTAACTGGTTTTCGTTAAATAAGCTGTCATTAAATGTGGATAAAACAAACTATATGTTATTTTCAAAATCTAGAGAACATATATATTAAGGAGATTCCGAAAATTTATATCAAGAAAAAAGAAATTGAATAGGCCCCATATGCAAAGTTTCTAGGTGTATATTTAGATAAAAAAATCTGACCTGGGCCAAACAAATTGAGACAGTTACTGCGAAAGTAGCAAGAGGAACAGGTGTCATCCAAAGATTAAAACAATGTATGACACATGACACGGTTAAAACACTGTACAGCACCTTACTCCTTCCACACCTCACATACTGCAATGCCGTTTGGACTAACACCCATAAAAACAGAATATCTAAAATTCAAAGCCTCCAAAAAAGAGCATTAAATTATTTTCTCGACCAGTAGAAGGCCAAGATATGTTTAAAGAAAAAAACTACTCAAACTTATTGACATAGGTAAATCTCAAATGTTAACTATTGTGAAAAATTTCCATCACAACACCCTACCCAAATCCATAGCACCCTTCTTTGTGAGCAATATTAACATCCACCAACATAACACTAGAAGCAGACACAAACTACATGAGAAATACACACGCACAGACATGGGAAAACATAGAATATCAATTACAGCCACTCAATTATAGAATAACACTAAACAGGAAACCCGAGACAAAATACTGACAACAGAATCATTCAAGAAAATAATAAAGGATTACTTAATTAACACTACCACTACTACTACTACTACTACTACTACTACTACTACTACTACTACTACTACTACTACTTAGACATGTATTAATTTTTTATTTAACTTGTCTACGTCCTGTGTCTGTATGCCACTGTCCTGTTTAATTTATTTGTATAGATGTATGTATATATGTGTAAGGTGTCCGCCAACACAATAGGCATTGCCTTCGGTCGGACAACCTAGTTGAATCCATAATTTATATATATTTTATTACTGAATAAATAATCTTGAATCTTGAATCATGTTAGCAGGTGTAAACTTTATTAACGTTTTCAGTTCACGTTGGTTACCTGTTTTGAAATGTGGTGTCATTTCACATACGCAAAATGCATTTTCACATTCAGTAAGCGAACCGGCGTGAAAAACAAGAAATGATTTTGATTTCATTACACACAGCGAGGCATTGTGTTGAAAGAATTACCTGCAGATTTGATTACAACAGGGTGCATAGTTTTAATACAGCAAGCAAAAATTTGAAATTGCTAAACTTTTTTGGCTATATATATATATATATATATATATATATATATATATATATATATATATATATATATATATATATATATTTATATATATATATATATATATATATATATATATATATATATATATATATATATATATATATATATATATATATATATCGAGAAAAGTATTCTCGAAGAAGCCACGCCTATATTTTTAGATTGTACTTGCTAGTCAAGATTTTTCCGAGTCGAGTCCTTTGAAATACCGGGAATTGTTAATCGGTACCAACGTAAACCGTTGACGAGTCCTACTCGGAAATTTCAGGGTATGTGAAATATCCTCTACCCGCTAACAGGGAGGCATTTTGTTTAATTGGTAAGTGAATTTGCGCTGTTGTTTGATATATTTAAAGCCCTGTTCAGCTGTTGGGTTTCTGCTTCCTTTTGTATATATAAATAAAATTAATTCTGGAATGCATAAATATTAACCTAAGGAACACACGAAAATTTCCTTCATATCTGTAACGTTTGCGGTTGAATTCGTGATTTACGGACTAACGGAGTAGGTTAAACAGATATTGTTTTGCATGTAATAGAGCCTATATTAGGCTGTTATCTGTCAAAACAATGCAGAAATGACAAGTTATCAAACAAAAACATCAACACACATTCCAATAACATGGTAAAACTGGTTCATGACACCAGTTGTTATTACACCACAAAAACATCCATTACCGTTCAATCACTACTTGCTAAATCAATTATCTGCATTTTGCTATCAGAATAAGATTTTTATGCCTGCATACCCACCTCCCTATGCCTAATCCTATTCCTATGGACCCTCAACCAGGCTATTGGTTGAGTCCCATCTCCAGCCTACCATCAAGTATAGACTGGCACCAGTCTATACTCACCTCATAGTGACGCTTGTCGCTAGGCGCGCTCGCGCTTGCGCATTAGAGCCTGAATAGGAAACAGATTCACTTTTCAATTATTCTGCAAGCAGAATAGTTGTCCAAAAAATATTTGAATAAGTTTTGTGTTTTGCGCTGTGACAGTGGTACCTGTGACTTTATATCACGGAAATATCATGCCTAATATGAAGTCAATCCTCCCTAAGTTACGTCTAAGGAAGTATAATTGTGTTTGTACGGTATCTTAGACGAATTTGAGATATTACCGGTTTTCGTGAAGATCGTGTTAGTTCGTGGTATCTTGATTGTTATGCCTATCCTAAATCATCATCATCATTAATAATGTCCAGTACATATATAGAGCCTGTAACGAAGTTATTTCTAGTGCATTATAAGGATTATCTTAAAATCCCTTGAAAGTTTCTGGTAAGGAAATTTGAATTTTCCCGCCGTTAGAACTGAGTTGAGGGTGTCTCTTGTTTGAGAGTTTGAGCGGTATGCTTCATTGTTACGTTTTTTCGTTTGTAGGAGTTGCCACAGTGTTGACAAAATCGCTCGATGAACGAATTTCTTCTACGATAAAAGAGGCCAAAAAGCAGGAAAGCTCGTCAAGTTCAGAGGATAGCCCGAAGGCAAGCGGGAGTTCCCGCCAATGGGGGAAGCCGGTCCCTCTGACCTCTAGGCAGGTGTTGGTATCACCGAAGCAGAAGACAAGATCATCCAGGCTCTTGAAGGTGTGCTCGGAGAGTGCATCAGATAAAATCCGCTTAAGACTTGAGGGTGACGGGCATAACCCTCAAGCAGTGGTGGCGTCGGCTGAAACCGGCGTCCATGAGGCCAGTCCTTATGATAATGCCAATTTTACGGTGGTTCCGGTAGTTACAGTTGTTTCTAGAGCGCCCGTTTCTAAGAGGTCGATACCTAGTCTTGCTAGTTCCGGTTCCCTTGTGGTGGACTCGGGTCCTTTGGACTCTGGTTTACTTCCGTTTTCCGAACCTCAGTCTTTTTCCGTCCGAGCTTCCGGGATAGCAAGACATCCGGGTCGTCAAGATCCGTTTCCGGCTTCGGTGGCTTCCGTTTCCGGTAGGACTTCTGGGTTGGGTGGTAATCCAGGTCGGCAAGATCAGGTTACCACTTCCGTTTCGGCCACTTCCGGTCTGTCTTCCAGTTATGTAGGACATCCGGGTCCTAGAGATCTGGGGTCTAATTCCGTTTCCGGGTCTTTTAGTGCTTCCGGCCATTCCGAATATCCGGAGTCTGAGGACTCCTTTTATTTTCCGAATTCCGGTAGAGGCGTTTCCGTTTCCGGTGTGGACACTAGTCAGTTCACTTCCGCTTCCGGTATTAGGGGTGTACTTCCGGGTCGGTTAGACCTGGATAGACTTCCGATTTCCGTTTCCGGTTCGGAGGCAGTTTCCGGTTTAGAGAGAGAACAAAATTCTTTAGGCCCATCTAGATTCGTGGATGATAGGAACTTTGATTATGGTCCAGAAATTTCTCAAAGGTTTTCACAGGATTCGGTAGCTTCTAATTATGAATCTTTCCATCCTCCCAAGGTCATTGATGTTGAGTTATCTGATCATGCGGATTCTTCCTTTCGTGATGCTGGGGTTAATCCAGTTTTTTCTAGGTCTTCTTCCCGTTCCTCTTCTCCTTCTCATGTTTCTAACTCTTCTCCTCTGTTTAAATCTTCCATTCCTCCTCCTCCGGGGTTTGCTCGTCTTCCTTCTGCTCGTCATTCTTCTTCCTCTCATGATCAGTTTGCTCAGTCTTTTGCTTCTGCTCAATCAGTTTCATCTTCTCCTTCCTCACTGGCTTCTTCTCCAGCTTTTGATCATCTTGATCCGATTGTTTCTGTGGTTCTGTCTCCTGAGCTCGAATTTCAAATTGTTGATTCAGGGTTAGATTTTTCTTTATTTTCAGTGGTTAAAGATTCTTCGTTAGATCGTTCGTTTGTGTCTGCTCGTTTATCTATTCTTTCAAGATTTTCGGCTTCATTGGTTCTTCCTTCTTCATCTGCTTGTCAGGAGATGGGTAGAGATTCTGGGTCCGCTCATGATTCCTGCTTTCATGATTCGGTCAGTAGGCCTTCCTCTCCTGTGTTGTCGAGGGCAGGTGATTCTGTAGTGTCAGGAGACTCATCAATTCTTATATCCTCTTCTTATTCTCCTCCTCCTCTTCTGTCTTCTATTTCTTCTGCTCCTAAGTCAGTCAGGGCCAGGGATCTGAAGAGGTTTTGCCCAGTCAGGGCCTCTTCGGAAGACTGGTCCATGGCTCACCGATGGATTGCTTCTTCGCTTCTCTTCCTCTTAAGGAGGAATTCGCTGTGGATCCTCCTTCTTTCGGATCCGCTCTTTCTACTGCTGATCCTTCTTCGTCTTCACCTCAGGTGCTTCCTATTGACAATTTAGTGGTAGATATGCTAGATTTCTTCGTCAATGACACGGTTAACTCTGAATTTTCTCTTGTTTCCAAGTATGACTCGCCTGTTCAAATTCCTAAGGAGGACTTTTTGAAGGTAGCTTCTGCTCAGTCTCTGTCTGGTCCTGCTTGGGAGGTTCTGTCATCTCAGTTGAAGGAGGTTTCTAAGTCGGATTTCTCTTCTGATCTGTTCAAATGGGAGTCTGTTTGTAGGTCTCAGATTAAGTCGTCTAATTATCTTGCTCTGCTGTCTGAGGCCGTTCTTAAGGCTGAAGAAAGAGGAGAACAAAATCCGTTGGCTGTCTTTCGTTCTTTGGCTGATTTATCCCGGGGTTCGCTTAGTTCTGTTTGTAAGTCTTTAGGATATATTACTTCCAACGCCGGTCTAGGAAGCTTTCTGAGGTTAGAATTTCTGAGGTGTTGAAACAGAATCTTGTGGTTGCGTCCCCTTTCGGTACTGATCTGTTTGGAGAGTCAGCTCCTAATTTAATTAGGGCGGAATCTGAGCGCTTGAAGGCCTCTAGGGAGCTTCAAGCTCAGGTTTCATGGTCCAAATCTTCCGTGAAATGAGATGTTTCTTCGGTTAGAAGCCCTAATTCTTCACCTAGAAGAAAGAGTCTCAAGCCTGATCAGTTTGGAGCCTATCCTTCTAGGGTCATTCATAACTCGAATTTGTCGTCATCGGATCAGCGGGATCGATCTTTGGAGGAGGATCGGTTCGATTCCATTTCTTCTCATCGTTCGAGGTCTGTAGGGAGGCAGTCTCCTTCGTCTTGGGCGAGCAGGGGGTCAAACCCCTTCTCACCGTGCGTCTAGATCTAGAGGACGGTTTTCTTTTAGAGGTTTTCAGGGGAAGAGAGTTTGAAGGTGTGGACAGTTCCCGGGTAGGTCCAACTTTCTCTCTTCTTTCTCCCATTCCTACCCTTCTTCCTCCCCCTTTGGAGCAAGCAGTCCTGTTTTCCCAACGTGCCAGTAGGAGGGCGCCTTTCTCTGTTTTGGGAGAAATGGCAAGCCCTCATTCAGGACTCCTGGCTAGTATCCCAGATACGTTGGGGTTATGCTCCATCATGGATCCGTCATCCTCCTCTTCTCTCCCTTTGCCCAGTTTGGACTCCGGTTTCCTCCAATCCGGAGAAACTGAGGGCTTTGGAAGAGGAGTTGGAAGCCATGATTGTAAAAAGGGCTATAGAGGAAGTTCCCCTTTGGGGAGTAGACCCGGGCTACTACTCGACCATCTTTTTAGTACCAAAGAAAACAGGAGGTTGGCGTCCAATCATAAACCTGAAGAAGTTAAATCAGAGGATTCTCACCCCAAAATTCAAGATGGAGACGGTTTCCCAGATCATTTCCAGTCTGGATCAGGGAATGTGGACGTCTTCCATAGATTTAAAGGACGCTTACTTCCATGTGCTTATTCATCCTGTATTCAGAAAGTTCCTGAGGTTTGCCTACAAGGATCGGGTGTGGCAGTTTCGCGCCATGCCCTTCGGCCTGACCACGGCTCCGTTCCTGTTTACCCGCATAGTTTCAGCCGTGGCAGGAATTTTACACCATCATTCTATCCATCTTCATGTTTATATAGACGACTGGTTGGTAAAAGCAAGGTCTTCCTCAATTCTCGAAGGCATTCTTCCAGAGGTTTGTAGTCTGGCTTGCAATCTAGGGTGGATTATAAGCCTAGTTCCGTCTCAAATCTTTACTCATCTAGGCGTTTCTTTCAATCTGGCCAGGGGGCTAGTCTTCCCCTCAGAGCCAAGGATAGAGGCTTTATCTGTGGCAATGGAAATTCTTGCTTCTTCGATAGTGGTAAGAGCAAGATTCTTTTTAAGAGTGATAGGTCTGATGGTCAGCGTAGAGAAGGTGGTTCCTTGGGCGGCGCTGATGAGAAGGCCCTTTCAGATGTATTTAATGTCCCTTTGGAACCAGTCAGTCCACTCTATCTACCATCAGATTCCCATCAGAGAACATTTGATCCCTCATCTAGATTTCTGGAAAGACCGTTCTCTGCTGCTGATGAGTGTTCCACTGGTAAAGCCCCTCCTCAAGCAATTATTTTCACAAATGCTTCTCAGGAGGGTTGGGGAGCAGTCTGGGACTCCCTGTCAGTTTCCGGCCTTTGGTCCCTGGAGGAGTCGTCAGCCCACATCAACGTTCTGGAGTTGTGGGCTGTCAGGAAGGCTCTCCTTTCTTGGTCAGATCTGGTGATAGGCCTCAAAGTCTCAATTCGGTCGGACAATTCGACAGTCGTAGCTTATATCAACAGGCAGGGAGGTACACGGTCTTCTCTCCTTTGTCTAGAAGTGTGGAATCTGCTCTTGTGGTCCCGCAAGAGGCAGATTTTTCTAATGTCATCACATGTCCCAGGCAGTCTGAACTTTCTGGCGGATCAACTGTCACGTCCCAGCATGTTCGCCCACACAGAGTGGCACTTAAAAAAATCGGGTGTCAGAGCGATTTTCAGTCTCATGGATCGTCCTCTAGTAGATCTGTTCACGACCTCTCTGAATGCCCAGATCTCCTCTTACATGTCTCCTTTTCCGGACAGTCAAGCCCTGGCGGTAGATGGCCTGTCTCAGTCCTGGACAGGGATGTTCGCTTATGCCTTCCCTCCTACTATTCTGATCCCGTTAGTGTTGAAGAAGGTCAAGGACCAAGTTTGCGAGATTCTTCTGATAGCTCCCTTTTGGCCCAAGAGGATTTGGTTTGTAGACCTTCTGGATCTTCTGGTAGACTTTCCTTGTCTTCTTCCAGTATCCCAGGACCTTCTATCTCAAGTAAGAGGTCGTTGTGTACATCCAAGTCCAGGAATCTTCAATCTGTGCATTTGGAGAATATCGAGTCTGAAAGCTTCCAGGATAAGGTTTCTTCAAGATCTCAGGAAATTATTGACTCGGCCAGAAGGGAATCGACCCATCGAGTTTACAAGGGTCATCTTAAAATCTTTGGTAAATGGTGTTTAGACCAAGGTTTCGTGCCTGATTCTGTTTCTATACCACAAGTTTTAGATTTTTTATCTTATCTGTTTGACTCTTTGAATTTGTCAGCTAATACTGTCAGGGGATATAGATTTCCGCTTGCATCTTCCCTTTCTTGTCTTCTGAATGCCGATGTTAAGGACACTAAGACTCTTAATAGCTTTATTAGATGTCTAGGTAATATTCGTCCTCCGACTGCTAAGCCTTTGCCTTCCTGGAATCTGGCTTTGGTTCTTCAAGTCTTGGCAGGTCGCCATTTTGAACCTATATCGTCTATCAGTCTTAAGCTTTTAACTCTTAAAGCGGTTTTTCTTGTGGCTGCTGCATCTGCTAGAAGACGTTCAGAGATTCATGCTCTTTCTGCAGAAAGGGATAGATTTATAGTGTCAGGTGACGGTTTGGTTTTATATCTGAGAAGGGATTTTCTATCTAAAACCCAGTCTAACCGTTTTCCTGCTAGTCCTATTATTTTAAAATCTGTCATCTTTTTCGCCTTCCGACAAACTTTGGTGTCCGGTTAGAGCATTAAAAACTTATAAACATCGAACCGATTTTAAAAGAACAGATCCTTCCCATTTATGGGTTTCCTACGCGGAAGACTTATCTAAGCCGGTATCAAACGCTACGATTGCCAGATGGCTTTGTGAGACGATTAAGCTTTGCTACGAAATAGCATCTCCGGATCAAATTAATCTCGCGCATATTAAAGCCCATGATGTTAGGGGCATGTCTACTTCTTTCGCTCTTTTTGCCGGTTCATCATTAGATGAGGTCATGCAGGTGGCAGGATGGAAATCTGAATCTACTTTTACCTCGTTTTATCTTAAAGACCAGAGTGCAGCAGCTTCATTCTTTCGTAATATTACGATTTTAACTAAAAAAGCCGAAGACCATATACCCAGCACTTCCCACCATTTTCGTTAGGACTGTGCGTCTGTAAAAAAATTTGAGTCTTCTTTGGTTTTTATTTAGTTCTTTAAGTTCTACTTATCCTTATTTGTTAAATCACGGTGTGGTTGAGTTATATGCACTATTATGTTATGTTATTAACATTGGGATAAGATTGGTTTGATTTTTATCCTGTGTTAATGATTCTCTAATCTCCTCCCACCGTATGGGGACATGGGGCACTGCCCAAATCTACGGGTTTAGCAAGTAGTGATTGAACGGTAATGGATGTTTTTGTGGTGTAATAACAACCCCCCACAGACCCCCCTTGCGGGTTGGTCTGTTGTTTTATTAACCACTATAAAAACATACTTACCATTCAATCACTACGACCCGGCCTCAGCCACCCCGCGTGGTAAGATTTGAGAATCAGATTTGAAATATTTTGCACTTAAATTTAGAAAAGTGAATCTGTTTCCTATTCGGGCTCTAATGCGCATGCGCGAGCGCGCCTAGCGACAAGCGTCACTATGAGGTGAGTATAGACTGGTGCCAGTCTATACTTGATGGTAGGCTGGAGATGGGACTCAACCAGTAGCCTGGTTGAGGGTCCATAGGAATAGGATTAGGCATGGGGAGGTGGGTATGCAGGCATAAAAAATCTTATTTTGATAGCAAAATGCAGATAATTGATTTAGCAAGTAGTGATTGAATGGTAAGTATGTTTTTATAGTGGTTAATAAAACAACAGACCAACCCGCAAGGGGGGTCTGTGGGGTTTTTCCGCATTTACATTACCATACTCAAAATGTGTTTCAGATAAACATGGATGATGGACATATGATTAAAAAAAGGAGAAAGGTGATCATACGTAGTCCGGATGGAGGAAGTCCGAATCGCGGAAGTGATATTTATACGTACATCCACTGGGGAAAATAAAGATTAACTAGGCTTATCAGGTCATAGACGATTCATAAACAATCACACTATACAAGCGGAATAGTTAGAGGTTATTTTCGAAAATATGTCAAGACATAATGATGCGTTCAAGCGCTTTAAATACAACGCAGCCTTTCGACGTTTGATGACAACCTAAAAGTAGCCCTCATATCTGACTCTACGGGTAGTAATTGTCGAGTACTCAAGCCTAGTACTCAGTACTCGACTGAATTACAAGCTTCAGTAAAAATAACCCTAAAGGCGTGGCTTGGTGCCAATGATATGTTCATGTCTCGCGATAGCGAGAAGTAAGGGTTTTTTTGGCTTGAAGTTACACATCTTTTTTAGATTTCCTTCCGCCCTAGGGTACTGAAATTCAGCACGGTGTGTATCCGTCCTCTATGTGTATTATTGGACGGTCCGTTTTTCGAGGGCAATTTGTGATGTGATGTAATCTCCGAATTTCTATTGTAGCGTGGAGGTGAAATGATGTCAACGATGTAAATGATTTGAGCAATGAGGAGTTTCAAATGCATAGGCGTAGGGTCCGGGGTGTGGGGTTGGGGTGGTGGGTGTGTGTGTGGTTTGAGGGGGGGGGGGGGGGTCCGGGGTTTGCTGCTCCTATAGTGTATCCCCCATAGCGCCCCCTTAGGTTTTTGGCCCTTCAGCACTCCCACCCCACACCCACCCTGTCCAAGTACCTTCATACGCCACTGAAATGGGAGTTTGTAACCAACGGTAATAATATGATAAACCCATCTGATGTCAACGCAAGAGACATTTAAAGGTGCATATTCACAGCAAACGCCTGAAAATAAAATTGTTACAATTGTAGACTTTTAGAGGCCCAAATCGTGTGCCTAGATGTAATGAAACGAAACAAATCTTAACATATGATAGTTTTATTCCGTGTAAATTATGATACTTTTTAGCTGTGAATTTGAAATAGGGACTCGTGTCTCTAATTAAATTTTTGCACCTTAAAAAAATTATATTAATTTATACTTGACAAAATCATATGTTAAGATTTATTTCGTTTCTTTACGTCTAAGCCCACAGTTTAAGCCTCCAAAACCACACAATTTTTTTTCAAGCATTCTGCTGTGAATATACACCTTTAACAATTATACAAAGCCAGGTACAGAGTGCGTGCGTGATATAGACATAAGCGGTCAGCGTTGCAGATCATCACTAGGGGGAGGGATGTTTATAATACTATTACATGAAAGCACCGAGTTATAAATTTTGATATAAATATATTTTGAATTGTAAGCTCAACGAAACAGCTGAATGATAATTAACCCTTCACATGTCACATGACCAACGGGGGTATCTTAAGGCAATAGAAAAATCTTTTACAAGTGAGGAAAAATTTATTTTGGAACAATCCCCCTGTTAAAGTTGCATATTCACACTAAACTGCTTTAAAATAAATTTATTAAAATTGTAGACTTTTAGAGGATTAAATTGTGTGCCTATATGAATGAAACAAGATAAATCTTAACATATACGGTGATTTCATATAATTTTTTTAATTTGCGAAATTGAATTAGAGACACGCGTACATATTTCAGCTTCACAAATAAAAATATTATATTAATTTATACGGAATGAAATCATCAAATGTTAAGGTGCACATTCACACCAAAATGCTCTAAGATAACATTTACAAACGGGCCAAATTGGTTATTCGTTACATCCACACATGTAAGCCTATAAAAATCTCATTGATGATGTCCATACAATGGACCTGTCCAGTTTTAGATATGTCCCGCCCATCTCTAGCTAAGCTTGACCCACTCCTCGCTCGTGTTGGGATCGGCCGATCCCTGAACTCCATGACTATCAGTTTCCAGAAAACTATACAGGTAAACTGTTAAATATTCTGAAACTAATTTGACTGTGTGCTGTTGCTCAGAATGTGTATTAAATGGTAAAGACAATTCGTACAACGTGTCGGACTATTAAGCTTTAAAGCCTGACTTAAAATTAATCGGGGTCTCAAAACTACATAAGGATCTTTAATGCTTCTGGAGAAATAAGTTGTCGTCATGGCGGCATATCCACTATATAGTTGAAATATGTAGGGCCTACAATTTTCCTGGCACCTCTCTTCTTGCGCTGTCTTTTTAACCCCTTCATGGTGAAGCCACCAAAAACCCCGGCCAATGCAGTGGTCTTCAAGATAGTGAATGCCAATTTGCAGGCCAAGAGAATA
The DNA here is from genome assembly GCA_034401795.1 of Chaetoderma sp. LZ-2023a. Taxonomy (NCBI): domain Eukaryota; kingdom Metazoa; phylum Mollusca; class Caudofoveata; order Chaetodermatida; family Chaetodermatidae; genus Chaetoderma; species Chaetoderma sp. LZ-2023a. The sequence goes on along the minus strand of CM067369.1, from coordinate 56,703,893 downwards.
CTATTTTCAAATTCTTTGAACATGTACCACTTGAATGACTGTGGCCGAGTGCATAAAATTATCGTAAGACTACGTCCGACGTATCTCCGTATGCCACTAGCGTTAAATTTCCAAAATAGTCTCCTTTAATTTCCTTGATAAAATTAAGCCATTAAGACGTTAAAATTTGCAGATGCAGTGCTAAATACTGTCTTTTTTTTTTAAACCATGATTTGCTCATTTTGCTGACACCACCTACACTTGACAAAGCGCACAATGAGAGTGTAAAAAGACCAGCACTCAAAATCACATGATCCTCAAAAACACCTTAATGCCCATTCAGACCGGGCGCGTGCAGCGCGACAACTCAGTTCACCCGCACCCTACTTGACAAAATAGTATTCAGACCAAGCACGTACGCGATAATAATTTTGATATTATCAAGGTGGAATATGCAAGTTGAAAGGTCCCAATTATTTCTGGTTGGATAGGTCACACCCATTTAGACCGCATACGGTCCACCATCCGTGAGAGGTGCATTCAACTTGCTGACCATAAAAAAAATAAAACGACTGTAAAGGTGACTGACACAGCGAGATTCTGGGGGTAGGGGTGAGGACACTATGAGGTTGGTTCATATAGCGTGTAGGGTAAACCAGTTATTAACCATTTCACCCTCAAATCAAAATTTTATAATAGGAAATGTCCATTTGAAGACCAAGAAGTTAATTTTTAACAGTCAGTATGAACGGCTTGATCGGTTATCTAACACGTTACGTGGTCTCCCTCTTAATGAAGGTTGTCTTTAGAGCAAGTTCGATTATATGGTTGTACGCCCGATCGAAGTCTGGCAGCGCGTTGCTTTAAATATGTATGTTAAAGGAAGGCAATCTGCAATCAGACCGTCTTCGCTTTTGACACTCTGTCCTCAGCCAAAATCTTTAGCTTCCCCAGGTCCTTTCTTGATCTGAGCGTACCGAGTTATGTTTGCTTGAGGCAAGCATCATCATACATACAGAGCTGTAGAATTCCCATCCAGAGAAATATACTCCCTGAGTGTACTAAACGATTTCCAACACACGCTCACACTACTGTCCACACAACAGAATCAGACACCCACCCTCCCCCACCCCACCCCAACAACCCAACTAATAGATGTATGTGTTGTGGCTGCCCTTTCCCTTAATTCTAAAAGACTTGATCTAATAAGGAAGGGTGCTGTCCCACAACTGGCGACTGTGCGTGTGTACCATGATGTAAGACTAAGTGGTCCTAATGTTTGAATGCAATTAATGGAATTACCCACACACGCACGCACACACTCACGCACACACACACGCGCTTATGTATAATCAGTATCATTAAGTTCACATTCACATATGAACTCCCTCGTAGATATCATATGTCATGTCAGTCTCAACCACTTTCTTTATTGAAATTCCAGATAACAAAGGTAATAATAAGATATTTGGAATCATTTATAGACCATCTGGAAAGGATACTGAGATCTTTATCAACATATTTGAAGACATTCTCAAAATTATACAAAAGGAAAATAAATTATGTTATCTTGCAGGTGATTTTAATGTCAATTTACTATTTACTAATTCAATGCATACCCAGAAATTTACTAACTTGTTAAACTCTTATTCCTTCATACCAACAATAACAAAAACCAACAAGAATAACAGAATTTACTGCAACACTAATTGACAACATTTTTACCAACAACATCTTCTCAGAATGTAGCAGATCAGGCATTTTTGTGTATGATGTCTCTGATCATTTCCCTGCTTTTCTTCTAGAATTAAAATCAGTTGCTAATATTAAAATCATAAAAAGTGAAATTATTAATTGCAGCGATTTTAGTAGCTCCAACATGGATGCATTTAAACTCAAAATTATGCAAACAGAATTGGGATGAAGTAGTGACACGATGTTCTTGTGAAGATGCCTAGAATGCATTTAATAGCACTTGTACACACATCTTTGAACAATGTTTTTCTTTTAATCAAATAAAACGATATAAGAGAAATAAAAAAAACCCCATGTCTTACAAATGGAATTCTAGCAGCATGTCATAAGAAACAAGCTGTATCTTCAATTTTTAAAATGTCAAACTAGCAACAACCAATAAAAATACAAACAATATAGAAATAAACCCAATCAAATAATCAGAAGCTCTAAAAGAAATTACTTTTACAACAAGTTAGAGGAATTAGAAGGTGACATAAATGGCACATGGAAAGTAATCAAGTTAATTCTAAATGAAAATAGGCAAAGCACGACAAACACACAATTTATGTACAATGATAAATTAATAACAAATGAAAAGGAGATTGCAAATGAATTCAATGATTATTTTATAAACATAGGATCAACATTAGCTAATGCAATCAAATCAAGCGCAACTTTTGGCCAATACCTGAATGACAGGTATATGTCCTCACTATTCGTAAGCCCTACAAATCATGAAGAAATCACTTAAGTAATGATTAATTTTAAGCTAGGAAAAAGTGCAGGTATTGATATGTTTAAACGGCGACTTCAAACCACGCACTGCAGGAATTTTATTACCATTAAGCCATATTTGCAATCTCTCTCTCTCTCTCTCTCTCTCTCTCTCTCTCTCTCTCTCTCTCTCTCTCTCTCTCTTACATAGGGAATGTTTCCATCAATGCTGAAAATCACATGTGTCACTCCTCTGTATAAAGCCAAAGACGCATCACTATTTAGCAATTACAGGCCTGTATCAATATTACCTATATTTTCAAAATTACTAGAAAGACGTATGTATAACCGTTTAATGAAATATTTAGATAAGTAGAAAATACTATATTCAAGACAAAAGGGATTCAGATAGAAACACTCTACTATGCTGGCTTTAATAGATATATTAGAAAAGATTAATGAATCATTGGAAAATAAACAACACGTCATTGGCATTTTCTTGGATCTTTTAAAAGCATTTGATACGAATGACCATCAAATCCTCATGAAGAAATTGTACTATTATGGTATCAGGGGAGTCGCACTTGACTGCTTTATGTTATACTTGTCTGACAGGACACAATATGTTCAATACAATGTACACCTTTCTGATTCAGCACATGTAGTTTGTGGTTTTCCACAAGGATCAATTATTGCCCCGTTACTCATTCTTATATATATAAATGTTGTACCTAAAATATGCAACCAGGTCTCTCTTTCTCTCTCACTCTCTCTCTCTCGCTCTCTCTCTCTCTCTCTCTCTCTCTCTCTCTCGCTCTCTCTCTCTCTCTCTCTCTCTCTCTCTCTCTCTCTCTCTCTCTCTCTCTCTCTCTCTCCGCAGATGATACTAATGCCTTTAGTTTTCACAAAGACATAAATACACTATATAACAGAGTAAATGAGGAAATGGGCATACTTATATTGGTTTGCGCCCAATAAACTCTTATTAAATGTAGACAAACCATCACATATGTTATTCATATACAGCAAAAAATTTGACAGAAGTAAAATACCAAAACTCCTGATCAACAACAAAGAAATTGCGCAACAAACTCGGCTAAATTTCTAGGTGTTCATTTGGACATCGACTTATCCTAGAGCTGCCACATAGATTATATTAGCAAAAAGTCACAACACACCTAGGTGTGTTACGACGATTATCCCAAATAAAACACTTAAGACACTGTACACACCACTCATTCTTCCACACCTAACATATTGCAATGCAATCTGGACAAATACACACAAAACAAAACTCAACAAGTTGGCTGGATTGCAAAAGAGAAGCATCACATTATTCACAGACAAAAAAGTACACCAAAATATCTTTAAAAAAGAGAATTTATTAAGGCTGACAGATATTGGTAGAATGCAGCTGTATACCATGGTATATCACTTCCATCACAATATCTTGCCCAGCTCAATATCACAGATTTTCATAAAAACCGAAAACATCCATGTTTTATTAATTGTCTTTGTATTATATATGTATTATAGTGTGAAGATACACGAATATTATTCTCCTTCGATCAATACTCACCATTCTGTTACTTCTGATATACAGCTGGCCTTGACAGCTGGCTCTAGGACTATAGACTTAGAAAGCTTTACCGACTCCTTGGAACCGGGTACTCGGCTCCCAACTGCCGAGTACCCGTCTACCATAGGGCTCATTCTTGTTTGCATAGCAACAAGAGCTATACATGCTTTTCGCAGTGGAGAGATTAAGGAAAATCTAAGTCTTTTTGTCTGTGATTGTGATAGCTAGTGATTCTCTTGCAAGGATAATTGGATAATATGGATACCGCCGAGGATAACCAGGTCGTATATTTCCTTATTATTCCATAGTTAAAAGACTTAAAGGTCTCTAAATTTCGTTGTGTCGCATGTTCCAATTTCTGACCCCAAAGAATCTGGGACGTGTGTTAACAACGAGATATGCCGGATGATCGCCTTCTTTAAATCCCAACATGCGATCGGCAGATATGAAAATAGGTGTTTGCTACAGTATTTGTAACACGAATATCGGCTGACGTCGTTCTCCGTAAGATCCGAGCGGGTGACGTCACACCCGTGGTGCTCGGATGTTTATGTGAAGAAAATTTTTTCATTAATTCGCGCATCTTGTTCTGGGTGCTGCGTACTAAAAATGGTACCAGAAAACTTTGGAATGTTCAAGTTTTGCGTATTATCACGATCCGTTTGCAATGATCGGTGGTTTCAAAATTCTTGATTAGATGTGTGGTCTGCGGTTTTACCGTGTGCGACAGCAGTTTGGTTACATTTTGTTGTTTCTTCACATATCGTTTTGGCTTTCGTTAGGAGTATAATTTATATTGATTGGTAAATATATCCTGAATGCTATGCGATATGATTCCTGGTTCCGTTATACATCCTGGAGGATCAATTATGGGTGTATTTATGCCCGCTTCGTTCTTGTCGTCATAATCAATGCGATCTTTGCTGTAACGTTGCGGGGGTGGGGTGCGGGAGGGTTTACAGTTAATTTATGGTCAAATTATTTGAAAATTAATTGTCTGCCTTCCATCCGTGTCTCGTTCCACTTGCTTATTGTAGGTTTGTGCTTATTTATAGGCCAAGCCAGCCCCGCCATCATGTGACGAGTACCACAAGTTCGTTCGGGTCCTATTTAAGGACCATGTCTGCTTTGGATGTACTCCATGTAACCTTGATAGTAGGTGTAATGTGTGTGCAGTGTGGTCCGCGGATATGATGTTAAAGTTCCTTGCCCAGAAGGATGTGGCTGGGTCTGACGCGGGGTCAGGCGGTTCGAAGTTAAATCGTGGAGCATCCGGTTCAGCCGGTGGGTGCGCTCCACGTCCCCAGCTGGAGGTGGCGGAGATGGCACCGCCGGCGTGGTTCGGTCCGGCTATGCAGGGTTTTCTGCATAGCGTTCTGCCCACGCTGGTGTCGTCCCTGCTGCCGAAGGTTGGGGGCAATTTCTCCCCATGCTTGGTACGGACCCTGTCCTTGGACAGGGTTCTGGACTGGTCACCGAGGGAGCCATCTCGGACGGCCCCCTGGCAGTCCCGTCGGGTTCCAGCCTGACGGGTTCTGTCTCTCTGCGGCCACCTCATGGTGGTCCATGGCGGTGGCCGGTCCGTCAGGCATGGGAGCCGTCCGCCAGGACGGCTCCACGGTTTCCTCATCTAGTGACGACTCTTCGGAGTCTGAAGACGAGGAGGCCGAGGAGGAGAGGTTGCTGCAGCCTGTGATGCCACGGGTGGAGAATATGGAGGTCGATTCCGTCCTGGACGGAACCGTCCTCCATCTGTCTGGCTTGGCGCAAGCCAGGGCAGTGGCTCCGCCTGTGGTTGAGGCCAATCTGGTACCAGGCACCGGTCCCGTGATGGTTGGTTTGACGCCAGCCGACATGGTGACGGGTGTGCCGGGCCAGGCGTGGTACTCACCTATCTTGCCTGGTCCGGTGGTCAGATGTGGGGTGCCGTTGGCGCCCGTGTCTGGCCACAGTTCCGCGTCTGCTATGGGTCCGCACGGTTTTCCGTGCGGGCCTACCCCATGGACTGGTGAGTTTCATGGGGTGGCGGCGGAACCGTTTGGTACCGGAGTGCCTGGCGTGTCAGCCATGGCTCCTTGCCGGGAGGCCGTGGCTGGCAGGCCCGTGAACGCATCAACGGGTGACGTGTTCACGGGTGTGTCTTACTCGGAGGTAGACTGGTCGGATGCTCTGGCTTGGCTAGCCAGGGTTGACCCGTCGATGGTTTCGGCCACGGCCGAGGAGGATACGCCCCGTCCATCGGTTGCATCGATTAGGACGGGGATCTTGCCCGCAGCCCGGATCCAGTCTGTTGGACTGGATCCACGGTTCATCGAGTTGCTTTAGGCTATTTATAGTAAGCAGCTCATGACCAAGGGCCAGCTCCCTGCGGCCTCCAGGGAGGTGCGGGCGAGGTGTCGTATTCCACGGGGGGAATACGACAGGTATGGTGTGGTACCATCGGTCACCGAGGATGACCGATGGGTTCTGGGTGTTCAGAGTGCTGGTGCGGGTGGCCCCGGTCCGGCACTTGTGGACAAGTCCCAGGCACACCAGGATGAAGTCCTGTCCCTATGCGATGAGGGTGTGAGGGCAGCTATGAGTGCTGTCAACCATTCGTATCGCCTTCTTCAGTCGGTGTGGGCTGAAGCGGGGGCAGGCCACCCTGTGCCACCTGTGGCGCTTTCGTGCATCAATGACGGCTTGGTGCTGTCTATGGACGGGCTGGCAAGGGTGCGGGCGCGTGTGACAAAGTCCAGGAGGCAGATGGTTCGCTGCACCTACCCCACCCCCAGCTGTCCGTGTACACGGATGCATCGCTGGAGGGGTGGGGTGCCTGCCTGGGAGAACACCAGGTCTCGGGCACATGGACTCTCCCGGAGAGTCAGCTGCATATCAATCTGTTGGAAATGATGGCAGTGGAACTGGCGTTGGAAGAGTTCCTTCTGATGATCAGGGGCAAGGTGATATTGATACGGTCGGACAATTCGACAGTAGTATCATATATAAATCGCCAAGGAGGGACCAGGTCGCCCACTCTGTGTATCAGAGTGTGACACTTGATTCAATGGTGCAGGAATTACTCGGTTGTTTTGAAAGCAGCTCACATTCCTGGGCGATTGAACATTCTGGCGGATGCTTTGTCTCGCAGACAGAGAATTCTGCAAACAGAATGGTCCCTCAACCCTCCAGTTCTACGAAGGATCTTCGAGCATTGGGGCAAACCCAACGTGGACTTGTTCACCACAAGGGAAAATGCTCAAATCATGACTTATGTCTCGCCGATTCCAGATCCAAATGCCGTCGATACAGACGCTCTGGCGATAAGCTGGAGAGGGATGCACGCTTACGCGTACCCACCCACCATTCTTCTGCCGAAGGTATTGGTGAAGATCAGGGAGGAACCGTGTCTGGTCCTGCTAATAGCACCGTATTGGCCCAGCAGGGCGTGGTTCACGGATCTGCTAGATCTGCTGGTGGAAAACCCAGTGCAGTTGCCCAAGATTCCGAACATAATCTCCCAGGCCAAGGGACGCTTCCTACACGAGCGTCTCGAAATGTTCAAATTGACTGCGTGGATGTTATCAAACAACATTCCACGTCGGAAGGCTTTTCTCGACAAGCTGCTGATTTCATCGTGGCTGCGAGGAGGTCAACCTTCAAGTCATATAACAACAAGGTTAACAGATTTGCAGACTGGTGTGAAGAAAAGGGTATTGATACTTTTCAATCCACTATTCTGCAAATAGCAGACTTTCTCTGTGAGCTGTTCTTTTCAGGACTAGCTCCCGTCACAATTGCTGGATACAAGTCAGCTTTGGCATCAGTTATCCCTTGTCTAGCCAACAGGGATAGTCCAGAGGTGGCCCAGTTAAATGTGATGGTGAAGGGAATGAGCAATCTCTGACCGAGACAACCGGTAGTCATTCCAGCCTGGAGTCTATCTTTAGTGCTTAATGTACTGGCCAAGCACCCTTTCGAACCATTGCGTTCGGCTAGTCTAAAGCATTTGACTCTAAAGGCAGTTTTTCTATTGGCAGCTTCCTCAGCTAGAAGGCGCAGTGAGGTCCATGCGCTTTCGGCAGAGAGGGACCGATTTATTGTCTCCGGAGAGGGTCTGCATCTTCTGCCAAGAGCAGAGTTTATGTCAAAGAATGAATCTTTGAGATATCCCGGCAAACCGATTATAATACCGAAGTTAACAAGGTTTGATCGTGATTCCAGTGTCTGGTGCCCGGTCCGTGCTTTGACTAAGTACAGGAAACGGACTGACTCGTTATGGTCGAACGATAGACATCTGTGGATCTGCCATAAAAAGCCTTATGGCGCCGCATCCATGGATACTATCTCTCGTTGGGTAGTCGAATGCATTCAGACTACTCATGAGATTGCGACTGGGCACCAGGTGCAAGGCGCAAGGGCACACGATGTTAGAGGAATAGCCGCCTCGACCACCCTTTACAGTGGTGTTCCATTAGAGGACATCATGGCCGTTGCACAATGGCACTGTGAGTCCTCATTTACGGATTACTATATGAGGGATGTGTCAGACTCAGCCAATCCACTCGCTTTAGCTGTTTTGAGACGATAGTTAAGTGACCACACTGCTCTTCACCATTTTTTCACTTTGGTAAGAAAAGAATCTAAAGCAGGCATGGTCGAGCGAGAGAATGACAACCAGATTGTGTCACTGATGGCCGGACCAGTGAATGGTTGGAGGCGGTACGTCTGAAGTCCAATTATCATAAGGTAATTCAATAGTGAGAGTTTTTTGTATTATGTCTATATATCATGTTCATTCATCTTATATATTCATGCTCATTCCCAGGCTAATACATGTGGATATGCAAGGAGCAGTTAACCCTCTTGGCATATTTGTGTTTCAGGCGAGATACATGTTCGTGAGTTCTCTCCCTTTTCTTAGGAGAAAAAGGGGGGGGGGGGCTAGTGATGCGAATGTGATTCGGTTCCGTTAACTTGACGGTCCTTTTAGGTCTCCGTTAGTCAAGTTTTAAGTCTAAATCTTTCTCCAAGGGGCAAAAGTAGCATTGATGGCTTGCCCCTTCCCACCAGGTTACTGATCAAATCTGGTGTATATCAGAAGTAACAGAATGGTGAGTATTGATCGAAGGAGAATGAAGGAAATGTCAATTTCCCTTTCTCCGAGATCTAACAATACTCACCATTCTGTTACGGACCCAGCCTCCCAGCCCCACGGAGGCAAGCCATGGATTTCTCTTGTTTGGTGGCTATGCAAACAATATGAGCTCTATGGTAGACGGGTACTCGGCAGTTGGGAGCCGAGTACCCGGTTCCAAGGAGTCGGTAAAGCTTTCTAAGTCTATAGTCCTAGAGCCAGCTGTCAAGGCCAGCTGTATATCAGAAGTAACAGAATGGTGAGTATTGTTAGATCTCGGAGAAAGGGAAATTGACATTTCCTTCAATCTAGGTGCTTGTAAGCCTCATAGGCAATGCCGTACTTACAAACAACCTATAATGTATATATCATACTGTGTTTAATCTGAAAAATAAAAGTAACTAACTAAGAAAACAATCATTGGTTATTCTGTAGTCACGTGGACGAGACAAAGCATTGCACATCACAATAATGCTGTATTTTCCATTAATGTCTCATAGAAACATGAACAATCATTGGTTATTATGTAGTCACGTGGACAAAACAAGGGATTGTGTATCACATTGATGTTGTGTTTTCCATCAATGTCTCAGAGAAACATAACCAAGCATTGGTTATTATGTAGTCACGTGGACAAAACAAGGGATTGTGTATCACATTCATGCTGTGTTTTCCATTAATGTCTCAGAGAAACATAACCAAGCATTGGTTATTATGCAATCACGTGGACAAAACAAGGCAGTGTCAATCACATTGACGTTGTGTTTCCCAGTAATGCTCCGCCCCCTCCCCTCCCCCCCCCCCCCCCCCTCAAAAGGACCAAAAATGTATTGTAATACAACTCCGAAACAATTGGACGGATTTCAACCAAATTTGGTTTGTGAGTTAACCATATCAATGTGGAGTGGATGTGTACATTTACATTTGGGCCCTCCGCCGCCACCAACCCCACCCCATCACCCCCCTCCCATGGGATAGGGGTGTCGAAAGGTCATGAAATTCATTGTAATGCAACTCCTCCGAAACTGTTTGACGGATTTAAATCAAATTTGGTATGAGTTACCCATATCACTGTGGAGTGGTTGATCACATTTACGTATGGCCCCGCCCCCAGTGTGGTGGTGGATGGGGTCAAATGGTCATAAAATTGATTGTAATGCCTCTGACTATGTTAGATGAAATTCAACCAAATTGGATATGTGAGTATTTATACAATATATAATATAATATAATATCCAATTACCCATATAATTGCGGACTGCAAATGGACATTTACATTTGGCTCCACCCCAAGGGGTTGTTTTTGGGAGTGTCAAAAGGTCAAAGCAGTGAACATGGGGATTTGATATTATGCGTCTTCGACCAGGCAATCTAGTTTAAGAGTTGTAATGTGCATTATTTTGAACCGAATTGGCCTTGAAAGCTGTTTGCTGCTTATGGCACACCAACTTCCAGTCCTATTATAGTTCCACAAAACTCAAACTTTCGTGCATCATAAATATATTTCTACATCTTATATCTTGTGGAAAGGGTTAGAAACTGGACAATGGTCTTACTTCATATATCTTGTTGAAATGGTTAGAAACTGGACAATGGTCTTACTTCATATATCTTGTTGAAAGGGTTAGAAACTGGACAATGGTCTGACTTCATATATCTTATTGAAAGGGTTAGAAACTGGACAATGGTCTGACTTCATATATCTTGTTGAAAGGGTTAGAAACTGGACAATGGTCTGACCTCATATATCTTGTTGAAAGGGTTATGAACTGGAAAATGGTCTGACTTCATATATCTTGTTGAACGGGTTAGAAACTGGGCAATGGTCTGAGAAACTAAGACCTACGCTTTAACAAAGTGTCTTACGAGGTTTAAACGGTTATTTTATGATCCATGATTCAACATTATTTATTCCTATAATCCATACCTACACAATGATAAGGCATATAACATTGTAACGATGTAGACTAAAACATGTATAAAAAATATCCAAACCAATATCAATATGTCATACAAGAAAGAATGGAAATGTATACATTTAATACGAATTCCAAAAGGTGAATTACTAGGCCTACACTCAATCACGTAATCAGGTCGTCTACACCAGCCCACACAAGTTTTTGCTGGGAAATGTACACTAGTTTCTTTGCTATTGACTCAGTAAAAGATAAAATATTGACACGAGAGTTGCCAGCAGTAACAAATACCACCACATTGCATAATACTCTTAATAGCAGTAATGTGATATAACCGCCATTGAAGCGAAGAGAATTATCATCCGGGTTACCCGTGATTGTTCAAATTGATTTAATAATGGTAACAATCATGATAACAACAAAGACGTCTGCACATGTCTCTGGATAAGGTGACATGAAGAAATCCCGCGAAAACATGCTTGCAATAAACACCTGTAATCTAGATATCTATCTAGGTGAGCCGCCTAATAATTGAGATACACAATATAGCTTGCGTGTCTGCGGAAGACATTGTTTGCCATCTAAGTTTAATTCCATCAAGGTGTGTTTGCAGCTAGTGTTATGTAACTCTATGATCAAAGCCAATGTTAAAGATCTCCCATTAAATAGAAACATGTTTGCACGGGATATGAGATGGTTGTTGATTTTTGTTCAATTTACCTAGCATGCAATACTAACCAGCGTGTATGAATCGTTGCAGTAATTGGACGCCATATTCTTTGCATCTATTGTCTGTAAAAGTCGGGAATTTTCAAAGAAAGGTCTCCACCTGCAAATTGTTATTTCCCCGACGAAACGCAATTTACTTCAATTTTAATCCAACATATACGAAAGCTCTAGAAGATTTTGAGCTGTGGCCGTTCTGGCCTTAGATAGCAACAGCTTCCAGGTATTTTAATTTCAAAATATTCGACATCATACACTGTTGTCATATCGGGTCTGTATAACATAGAGTTAGCATATATAATGGAGGGATCCGACCTAACACTCACGTATCCGACAATAATCACACGCATCTCAAGTTAGCTGATGTCACTCTCATAATTTCACGTAGGCTACCTGGCTTCGTCATGAACATCGAATCGTTCGTCAAGTGTACGAATTGTATATATGTTTGATCGACCTACTAGACTGTTAAATATTGTAAAAGTAATTTGACTGGGCAGACTCAAGTCAAATTAGTTTCAAAATATTCACAGCTTACCTGTATAGTTACCTTGAAAATTAGACTCTGGGAATTCAGGTTTAAAAGCGATTCCAATAAGCGTAAATAGCAACGGCTTTCAGCAACATTGTTTTCAAAATAGACTTCCTTGAAGCGTTTTCAATAACGCTAATGGAGCGATTTTCCGCACTTTGGTTGATGACTGTCTGTGGGGGGGGGGGGGGAGGGGGGAGGGGAGGGGGGCGTGTGGGGGCCCTAACTCGTATGTTAATTTTGCGGTTAAAAACTAAAACGCAACAGCTTTCGTCAACGTTATTTTCCAAGATAGACACGTGATTGACCTTACGCCGGCCCGGCGGAAGAAATATATCAACAACACAACACGGGGACAAATTTGTCCTTTTATCCAGCATATAATTGTTAACTTTTACAGCATATAATCCTATGCCGTGCACCTGTAGTTTCCGAAATATTCATAGTAATAAGCATCGTAGGAGGGCTCAATCTAAAAATAGAGGCGTGATTTCGTGTCTTTATCACGCCGAATCTCGAATGTACGACTAAGTTGGATTACCGCGAGTTCAATATTGAATACCCGTCACGGCCGCGAGACCACCCACGAGTCCTAACTGACTTCCGCGAGAAAGACTAGGTATGATTATATTATTAAAAAAAAGAGTTAAATTGTAGACACATCTATTCAAAATATCCATTCCCAGATGACATACATCCTCGAGGACTAAAGCAATCAGTAATTTCTGCCTTGACCACAGGCGCTGGTCATTTATAGGGTTTTTGGATTTCATGGTTTTTTTTATCTAAACGTCCAGCACCTGTGCGTTGACTCAGAATATTTTCTAAGAAATTAAGTGAACTTAGTAGGGTAGGGTATTATCAGACCGTGGCATCTTGCAAACCATGGTATCTATGTTTAAACATGTACTATTGCAAAAGTATGTGTTGGATTGACAAACTTTCAGCACACAATGCACATATATTCATTCTTTAGGTCCATGCAAAATATTTATTAAATATGTCGAATATTTATGCCAGAACTTGTAAATTTGTCTTCGGATCATCTGATTTTGGCTTCAAAATGGTTTCCACCCTGAATTTTTAGCTGGTGTATTTTCAAATCCATATTTAAACTGAGAAAACTAAGCGGAAAACAATTAAAAGTGAACTGTGTCGCTGATAGACTAAATTATTTTGCCATTTTTGTTTGGCAACTTTAATGCGCTAGATACATTTTTTTTATTACTCTGACCTGCTACCATAGTTTTATAAACACTTTCTCAACTTGAATGTAGACAAATTTGATCATGACATGGTAATTTGAAATTGATATTGTAGGATACTCGTCAGGACCTTAAAATATGACATATATGTATCGAAAGAACACTTAAAATCTATCTGACACTACCCATTACATATAGTGTTGTAGAGTATTTCCTTCAGAAAATTTCCGATAAATCACCAATTTTTGTTACCTGCCACGGTTTGCTAGGTCCCCATCCTAGTACGCTAGCACTCCCATTAAAATTAAAACACACCATAGGTACCTGTTAGGGCAGTGTCGGCAATGTGGAATGTCGGCAAAAAGCCACTGAGCACCTATAAACGGCAGCCTGGCTGCATGCTCCCAAACAGGGGAGTTGAAATTGTGAAGGAATGAAAAAGGCCCAATGACAAGGGGGTAAAGTTGTAAAATCGGCTGAACACGCAAGTGGAAGTAGACTATAAAAACCACAACATATACAACCTATGGTCATACTGGTCAAATAATATAGTCACTGCTTCATATTATTTTGTAAATATAATTAATCATTGTCCTTTCATTAGTTAGATCGAGGACCATAGATTGTATAGTATTACTAAGCCAGGAATTGGTATATGTGGCTAACTGGGCCCGGCTACTAAGCCAGGAATTGGTATATGGGCTTAACTGGGCTCGGGCATAAAATTAATAAAATCTATGACTCTTCATATTTCACCCAAACCTCCCTTTCTTTGTCTTCATTCTCAAGTATGGCTCATGGGGTGGGAAAAAACCTCATAGCTTATTATTGCCTCATGGATATTTTAGCTAAATGGTTTATATGCTTGTGATTAGTCGAAGTCGTAAAGAATTTCTTTGAAAAAAGTCATTTCACATATAATTTTTAGCATGACGATCATCTGACGATCATCTGACGGCTGTCTGTCTATCAACTTCTGCTTTAAAATGTATAGATCTCCTAATAGCCGTTTGGCAGAGTTTAACCATTGGCTGGAGGGACCCTATGGTGGAAGGCTTCAGAACATCTAATCAGATTTTTATGTGTCCAAAGTGTGTCCATATTTTGGGCAAAAAACTTAAAATGTGTGAATAAATTTGCCTGAAACTGCTCATTTAGGCAATATCGTAATTGAATATGAAATACCACACCTTCAAATAGCAGCGTTATGGCCCTTGTTAAATGTTGTAAGTACTGAAGTCTGCAGAAATAGATTTGAGACATTTCGCGATTTGCCAATGGATTAAAGTAAGATTTGGCAGACATGTTCGCTTGGGCAATATATATTCGGGCTATAAATTTTTAATTTTCAAATTACTGAACCCTATGATGGCTTATGCACTTGTGACGTACAATAAGCTGTGACCCGGGTTAATTTTGTGATTTTTCCAATGATTATTGTCCGTTTGCTTCTCCTTAACTCTTTAACGGTCAAACCGGCAAAAACCGAGCCAGTCATCCCAGTCTTAAATTCAGGTAAGACAGGTGAGCGATACAGGAGCAATCATAGATTACATGTACAAACCCTCACCCTTTCTGCTTCCGAGAAACCCACACGACAATAATTTGACCCATATTCAGACATTTTGATCTGGCTCACTCCAAACCTTTGGGAACCCTAGTATACTGTAACATCCTTTCTTATGCTAAAATCTGAAGCAAATCGAATCAATAGTTTCTGAGAAACACCTGTGGACAGACAAATACAGGCAGACACACGGACAGACCCAAATCCAATACCCGCTTGCCCTACCTTCGGTGGAGCGAGGGTAATAACTCAAAATAGTTCAGGGCAACATTAGCCCTGATAGCAACCTTCTGGAAAGGTGAAGTTACTGAATTCTAATTTAGAAAGGCTTTGCAATTACATGCATTTTAGCAACTCAATTCATTTTACTTCTTTCATTGCAGTGTCTCTAAGGCAGATTGATGAAATGCCGACCATATATTTTAGAACAGGCCAGCATTTTATTGATACTGTTTATTTCATTTGGTTCAATTCTATTAATTGCCAGTTAGCTTCCAAAATTTTTAATGGATGCCGTTACTTTGTTTTTTTTACGAAATTGCCTCAGTTCTTCAGTTTTGTGTTTTGATAATTATTGACATATCCAGTAGGGCAGGTATGTATTAGGTTTCACCTGCCCTGTGGGAGAAATAACTTGCCCTGGGTTGGTGGGCAGCCCTTAACGTCAAGACCTGCCCTATGGGACTAGGCTTCAAAACCTTTGCCATTTTGCAATTTCCAGAACCCCTTTTAGGTGCCACACTTCATCAACCTTATGCGATTCCAATGTATCTGGAAATGTAATTCTCCTACATGTACATGTATCATGATAAACTTCAAGAGTTCTAATGAGAGTTTTGGTTTGCTAATTCTTTCAGCAGGGATTTCGGATTTCCCACCACCGTTTAAATCGTTACTACTACTTAATCAACAAAGTTAGATTTCAACCAACTTTGTGTGGAATGATCATACAACGATAAGCTTCAGGAAATCAAGTGGTCTTTCAATTGGTCAATCTCTTTGGCTGTCATCTACATGTATCTTGGATTTGCTGCAAATTATCCAGAATTGACATACTGAAGCAGAAATCGGCAAAAATTGACATTTTCTTCTAAATAATTGCCTTTCTTGTTTATATTCTTCAGTAGAGTTCTGTCTGTACCAGAAATTGTGAAAATTCATCCATCAAATTGAAGAAAAACAATACATGTACATCTGTGTGCCATTCCAAATTACAAGGCAGAGTGTGAATCTAGTTATGAATATTTTGTATCCTCTTGATATAGGCATGAATTGTTAAATTTTCATGCATCTGCGATTGTTAATTTAAGTAGATTATTGTTCGAAGGTTGAAAAACAGTGAAACCGGTGACGAAGCAGAAGTCGCTATTTTCCAAAGCAGAATTTACACTTTACGAAGTAGAAAATCATCACCCCTACACTATATCTACTAGATTATTTTGAAAATAATTTGACCGAATGTTCCTACTGCTATCGGCAACAATATTTGCCAACCAACTTGTTCTAAAGATAATTACTCTAGCATGTCGCAAACGATCGACTCTACGTGTACTGCTGAACTAAAATGTATTACCTGGCTCAGAACTGTCCAAATTGGCGTAACCAATTTTAAGTTCGGGCAAAGGTTATGCAAACATTTATGACCCAACCTCTTTTCCGTTCCCGCAATTTCTGTCATGTTGTAGATAAATGCAGGAAACATGGTTACACAAAACAGAATGGGTTGCCCAAAACACATTTGCGCAACCCCAAAATGGGTTACGCACATTTCCAATTTGGACAGACCTGTGGCTAGACCGGTATACATGTATATAGGGAATTTTGATGTCACAACTCAACACAAGATTGCAGAATGTCTCCTGGCGGCATCACTCTGACCATTTTTATTAGCCTAATCTGGTAGTTTTCTCGGCTAACGATAGCTTTAAGGAAATACACACACATCTTAAAGTTCTTATTTAGCAAAATTAAGAATAATTTTAGATTTTTAAATAAATTGCCACTACATATTTCTTAGTTCTTTAACCAACTGGTAATGTAGTCGCCATTCTAGATTTTGTTTGTCAGCGCCATCATATCAGAACCTATTGTCTTTTCCGGCGCGAAAGTCAGATATTATTAAAAAAGTTTTCATATTCGTGTACGTATACATGTATGTTGCAGGCTGTGGTACCTTTACAACAATCGGTTTCGACAAAGAGGATTTTCTCCTTGAGTACAAGGGTGAACTCGTGGATCAGGTCGAGGGAGTACGGCGACTCAAATCACATCCTCAGTCAAAGGGTTCATTCCTGTATTTCTTTGTATGCAGCGGTTGTCATTACTGGTAAGCGTGAGATTTTTTATGTTCATGATATGTGAATATGTTAAATATTTATCCCCACGTTTAAGAAGTGGTGAGGATATTGTAGTCGCTCCGTCTGTCTGTCCGCCTATTGCGCTATCTCCTCCCAAATCAGTGAGTGGAATTCTGTTGGTAGGTGTGTTACCCATAGGATTATGCTTAGCAGGGTGGTATTTAGATTTGGCTCCGCCCTGAAGGGGGCTGGACAGAGGTCAAATCACTTATAATGCAACTCCTGGAACCGTTACACAGAACTCAACCAAATTGGATATGCGAGTTACCCATATGATTGTGGAGTGCAAGAGGCCTTTTACATTTGGCTCTGCCACCAGGGGTGGGTTGTGGGGATGGTCAAAAGTTCAAAGTGGCAAACGTGGGGATGCGATGTCATGTCATCGTACGATTGATCTACTTGATTTTGGTGTTGCCATGGTCTCTGTATTTCAGTAGAGAGCACGGCAACACCAAGATCAAATATAAGTGCAAACTGGCGAGTCAGGATGAGAGAACTGTGCCCTTAGCCCATAGGCTGGCAGCCCTGTGTAATATGTAGCGGCATTGTGTCATCCTGCTGTGGGCACTGCCGCCATATGAATGAAAAATTGCTGAGTACGGCGGTAAATATCTTTAGTACTTACTCACTATATTGAAACAAATAATAGTATTAAAAGTTAATATGAGATTTATTTTTTAAGCCAAGTGGAAACATTGCTTTATTGCTTGTTTATTAGCTCACCCTGTTTAAGACTATATGCTCGGCCTCAGCGTGGCGCAGGGGTGTAACCCACTGGGTGTCAATCCAGACATTTGGAGGGGCTAACCAGAGCATTATGCACAACGCTAATGAAATGACACTTGGAGATCGAATCAACCGAAATGGTGCTCGCCCTGTGAGGATCCGCCAGGCATGTGCAGCGCCGGGCTCCACGCCTCGAAGGAGCCCACCCTCAGCTACTGGAGGTCCCATCAACTCGTCTTGTGGAGCCAGGGGACGATGATGGAGAGCTACTGGCCAACCGAAAGAGAAGACCAAACCCAAAGAGAACCCCAGTATCAACATTATGCACTGGAATGCAGAAGGGGTTACCAACAAGAAATCAGAGCTCGAACAGATCCTGTACGAAAACAACATTGATATCTGCTGCATCCAAGAGACACACCTGCAAGAAGGAAAACCATTTAAGGTCAGAGGTTACCAGATTTTCTGGTGTGATCGAAGAGGAAGAAAGAAAGGTGGGGTGATCACCTTGGTCCGAAACAGCGTGAACGCCAGCCCGATCAAAACCTTTATGGAAGAGGCAGAATATATCAAGATCAAGGTAACAACCAGCAACTCTGTGATTGATATTGTCAATTATTACTGCCCTAATGACAAGAATCTCTCACTTGACACAATCCAGGTCCCGGACTGCCACTTCCTCATTGCAGGAGACTTTAATAGCCAGTCCCAGAGCTGGGGATACAGAACACTTGATAAACGAGGAGAAGACATTGAAGCATGCAAGATGAAAAGCACCTTTTACTTGTCAACGATCCCACAGATCAGCCTACCTTCTACTCGCGCCGGTGGCACTCGACAACAACGCCGGACTTGGCATTTTGTACAGAAGACATTCACAGAAACCTCAGTAGAGTGGTCGGATCGCAGTTAGGAGGAAGCGACCACCGCCCAGTCCTCCTCTCTCTTTCTGGAAGTATTTCGACAAGTTCACCTCAACATCCAAGGTGGAACTACAAAAAGGCAAATTGGAGTCTGTTCGGCATTCGTTCCAATGAGCTTACCCAAAATATAGCAGTAGAAGGGTGAAACATCAACAATGTGGTCAAGGAATTTAATTCAAGTATCCTCAAGGCTGCCAATGAAGCGATTCCTCGAGGGTTCAGAAAAAACTACCGCCCCTACTGGACAACAGAACTGCAAGCAGCACATGATAAACTAGACAAGGCCAGAGAAGATGCAGAGGGTAATCCCTGTCATGAAAACCACTTCACGCGACAACAAACTAAAGCCAGGTATCTAAAGACCAAGCTGGAGGCCAAAAGAAGGAAGCTGGAGGGAAAAGACTGCAGGGTTTAATTTAGAGAGAGACACCACGAAGCTATGGAGACTGACTAAAGCACTGAATGATGAGGGTGTCGGGGGAGAGAAGATTACGCTTGAAGATGGACACACACTGACAGGAAAGATGCCTGCAGATGCCTTTGCGAAGGCATATGCAAAAGAAAGCAACATTTCTATACCACGCATGCATCAAAAAGAGGTTAGAAAAGAGCAAAAGGAAAGAACAGACACCAACACTCATGAAGCAATGAAGGTTGACATTAGTTTAGCAGAACTGAAGAAGGCTATCCGCCAATTGAAGAAGAAGAAATCTCCTGGGCCAGATGGCATTACGAATGAAATGATCCAACACCTTGGTAATGCATCTCTCGGCAAGTTGCTAGACATCTTTAATCTCAGTTGGACCAATGGAGAGGTTCCTCAGTGCTGGAAGGAAGCCAGAATGACCCCTATTCTGAAAAAAGGGAAGAACAAGACGAAAGTGCTGAGCTACCGTCCTATCAGTCTTACAAGCTGCATATGCAAGACCATGGAGCGCGTCGTCAACCAGCGGTTGCCGTGGTACCTGGAGTCGGAGAACATTATAGTTTCAGAGCAGGCCGGCTTCAGAAGATACAGGAGCACAGAAGATCAAACAACACATCTTGCACAGGTCATAGAGAACACTTTTCAAGCCAAGAAGGTGATGCTAGCTGCCTTTATCGATCTGCAGAAGGTATTTGACAAGGTGTGGAAGGATGGCCTCCTCGTGAAGCTCCGGCGCACAGGCACCGGTGGCAACATATTCCGATGGACCAAGTCATACCTACACAATCACAGAGCTAGGGTGCTGGTGGATGGACAATCTGGACAGAATGTATTGCTGAGACAAGGGGTGCCACAAGGCGGAGTATTATCACCAACTCTGTTCATACTCTTCATTAATGACATTGTAGCAGAGCTGCCCAATGGGATCCAAGCAGCCCTCTATGCAGATGACCTCGTACTTTGGTGAACCGAGGAGTACACAACGACTGCCACGTACAGAATGCAGCTCGCCTTGGACAGAATTACAGCTTGGGCCAGTCGCTGGTGTATTACCATCAACAAAGAAAAATCATCAGCCATGCTATTCTCACAGTCCACAAAAACCAAGGTTGGCAATCTGACACTGGGCGGTACGCCACTCGCGTATGAAGACCAGCAGACATACCTGGGAGTCACCTATGACAGAAGATTAACATGGAAGGAGCACATCCAGAGCGCAGAGGCAAAGGCCAGAAGAAAGCTAAACATCATGAGGAAGCTGGCAGGAACAAAGTGGGGTGCCAATGAAAGGATCCTCAAGATCATATACCTAGGTGCCGTACGACCACACCTTGAGTATGGATCCAGCTCATGGATGACAGCAGCTAAATCTCATCAACAGAACCTCGACAGAGTACAAAACCAGGCACTGCGCATCATCACTGGTGGAATGAGATCAACACCAATAGAAAAAATGGAGCAGACAGCAGGCATCCCCCCCCCCACTTAGCAATGGAAGGGAATGCAAAGCACTGATCCAAGCTGCAAAGTTCAAATCGTTCAACAACCACCCGATGAAGATCAGGCAAGCACAGCTGTCATCAGGAAGACTTAAAAGATCAAGTTTTGTGAAAGAGACAAAACCACTTCAAAGGAAACACCAAGAAATGTTGCCAGCACAAATAGAAGACCCAAACCACACACTTGATCCTCGACCCTGAGAAAACAAACTAGAGAGCATAGCTATTCGCACCACAGTACCTCATCTCGCAACCAAAGATGAACACAGTGATGTGAGCAAGACGGCCCTGACCCTAGCCATGCTGGAAGAGATGTACCCTCAGGAGACATGGATAAGGATCTACACAGATGGATCAGCCAAAGATGCAATTAGGAGCGGAGGTGCTGGACTGCACATACAGTATCCAAACGGACAACATTTGCCAGCTGCAATACCGACAGGCAAACACTGCTCAAACTACAGAGCTGAAGTCGAAGCACTGCTTCATGCAGCTAATACCATCAGCAGAACAGCATACCCTATTGCACAGATTGTCTTTTTATCTGATGCCCGCTCCGTTCTTGAGGCTATCACCAAAGGTAAGCGGCCACAACTTGAAGAAGCACTACACACCATCAAATGCTTTCGGATAGCATTGCAGTGGATCCCCTCACACCGTGGAGTTCAAGGAAATGAGGAAGCAGACAAGATGGCAAAGGTGGGTGCAGAAGAGAATCAGACAGAAAACATGTTTACCTATACAGAGATGAAGACTATCAACAAGTCACTCTATAGAACACCTCAATCAGAAGATGCCTACGATTATCTCTCGAGGCCAGAGCAAGTGACCATTTTTCGTCTCAGAACTGAACACAACAGACTAAACCAACACATGTACAGGCAGTTCCACCTTACGACATCGCCCGCTTGTCCTTGTGGAGAAGCAGAACAGACCACAGAGCACATACTTCAATGTTACAGTACGTATCAGCTGCTGAGAGAAGAGATCTGGCCTTTGTCAACCTCTTTTCTTGAAAAGCTGTATGGGCCTGTGGAAGAACTGCAGGAAACCACAGATTTCATCTTGAGAACGGCTCTCCGTGTGTGATACCAGCGATCGAAAAGAAGAAGAAACTCACCGAGCCCTTTGATAATTTTCGGTACATTTTTCATAATTGCTTCTTCTTATCATCTTTACTGGTTTCAACCAAACTTAGCTGAACTGATCCTATGTTCATAGGCTCCAGAACCTCCATTCGAAATTTCGACTCACCAAATTTGTGTGTGAAAATCTTATTTTATTAAAAATTGACCGGAAATTGTCCAATTGCTTTAAAACGCTACTCCTCATTAACCACTTGGCAGATTTCAACAAAATGTGGTGGAAGCATCTTATGGCGATAAGCTCTAGAACTTCCATTCAAAATTTTGATTCGTCAAATTTTTGGGTGAAAACCTTAGATTTTATAACCAATTTACCGGAAATTGTCAAATTGCTTCTCCTTACCATCTAGATAGATTTTAACCAAATGTGGCTGAAAGGATCCGATCGTCATAGGCTCTAGAACGTCCATCGATTTCTTTGGGTGAGAAAATTGTCAAATGACTGTCTATACGGTCTAGAACTTCTATTCAGAATTTTGGTTCATCAATTTTATGGGAGAAAATCTTGGATTTTATGAAAAATGTATCGGAAATGGTCGAATTGCTTCTTCTCTATAACAGTCTGGGATTTTTCAACCAAATTTGGTTGAAAGGATCCTGAGGTGGTAGACTCTGCAAGTACCAGATATAATTTTGATTCATAATTTTTTTGTGTAAAACCGTAGAACGATGATTATAAGCTTCATGAAATCAAATGAGATTTCAATTGGTCAATTACTTTGGCGGTCATCTTGGATTATCCAGAAATTATCCATCATGTCTAATGCTAATGGTCCAGGTGAGCGTAAAAGGCCCCGACTTTACGAAGTAGAACGAGCTATTGTGATACCGTCGGCGGTGGCAGCAGCGTTCAATTTGCGTTTACTGGCTCAATTTAGTGTGGTATATCTTTGGTTTGCTTAATCATACTGGGCCCAAACCTGGACAAAAAGCCTCCCTATAATTAGTGGGCATAACACACTGGCCATGGGCTTCAAAAGCTCAAGGTCATTGTGACGTTTACATAAACTCCTCAGCAATTAACATTTTACGTTTGCCTAGACTTAGTGTTTTATATGTTGTATTGTCTTAGGTTTGCTTAATCATACTGGCCCAAAAGTTGGACACACTTCCCTATACTGAATGGGCATGACATATTGCCTTTGCGGTGAAAAGGTCATGGTCACTGTGAAAAAATTTTCAACATTTGGTTTTGCGTTTAGCTTAAGCTAACATATGTCTGGTGGAAATTATTTTGAAATTCGGGGAGCATCCATCATTTTTACTGATCTCGCTTGTCTAGTTTATTTAACTGATATAAAAATGTATAAAGGACTTTATTCACCACTGTGCTACATGTCTTTGCAAGTTTTCACATTTTTTGTTCAGTATTGATGCAACATACCAGACGAACAGCCTCGGACGTTTGGTGAATGACAGCAAGAGGAGGCCAAACTGTAAGATGAAGATTGTGGAGGTGGAGGGAAAACCTCATCTTTGTCTATTTGCACTTCGTCCTTTGAAGACAGGGGAAGAGTTGCAATAGGATTACGGGGATACAACCGCAATTTAGCGAAAGGTAAGTAGGTTTAGAATGTGACAAAAGTTTTTAGAATGTTGCTCCCTTTTTAACTCAGCTGACTTGTCAGTCAGCTGAGCTACAGCGATCACTCACCGTCCAGCTGTGCATCGTCAACAATGGTGGCACGTTTTGTTATTTCTGGGCAGATTTAGATCAAACTTGGTCAAAATGTTCATGTACGCATTTAATGTATGCATTCTGAAGATGAGGCTGATTCGATATAAAAAACAACGGAGTTATCCCCCTTGCAAATTTTCTTCAGTATAGGACCCAATGGGGAAAGGTACTACATATGTGGCACATTTCATTATTTCTTGAGGTATTGGCTTCTAATTTGGTGGGTGGTTACCTACAGCCATAAGCTACCCCACCTGTAAGAACTAGGTCAGTTTTTGCAAAAAGTTCTTGGCTTATATCTAGTGATTGTTTAAGCCTATTCCAACCATTGGTCACATGGTTGTCTATGCTGTTAGGGAGCAGCAGGATGATTATGAGGTCGCAGGGTCAAAGGTCAAGGCCACTGACTTTGTTACAAAACTGTTTTTGTCTCGCCTGCGAAGCAGGATCGAGACAGGTATCGCTTTTCCGGCGGCGATGGCGTAAACGTTTTAAGTTTTTATATCTCGGCAATGCCTGATTCAATTGGAACCAAACTTGGGTGCATGGTAATATACATCAAACGGAAGCAACCCGCTGATAAATAGGCCATGAGGTCAAAGTTAGAGGGGTCAAAGGTTACAGGATCATCTTTGTTAATATTTTACGTTAAGTTTTTGCGTTAAATAAAAGTTATTGCCTTATATCTCGGCAATGCCTAATCCAATTGGGACCAACCTTGGTTACCTGGTGATATATCTCGAAAGGAAGCACCATGCTGATGCAGACATCATGCGGTCACGGTTATGGGGGTCAAAGGTCACGGTATAATCTTTGTTAATATTTTACGTTAAGTTTTTGCATTAAACAAAAGCTATTGCCTTATATCTCAGCAATGCCTGATCCAATTGGAACTAAACTTGGGTACATGGTAATATACAACGAATGAAAGCAGTCCACCAATAAAGCGGTCATGATGTCAAGGTTATGGGGTCAATGGCCACAGTATAATCCGGATGATACCTCTGTTACCGTTTATCAGATCACTTTGAACCTTTATGGAATGTTTGGACTAGGACTGGGGAAGAAACCTATCGAAATTGACGATGATCCGCAATCCAAGATGGCCGCCAGCCACCGGTAGCCATCCTGAAAATTGGTTTCCGGATGATAACTCTGTTACCATTTGTCGGATCGCTTTGAAACTTCATAGGATGGTGGGACTAGGTCTGTGGAAGAAACCTATCAAAATCGATGATGATCCGAAATACAAGAGGGCCGCCAGCCACCAGCGACCATGAAACCTATCAAGATTGACAATGATACGAACTCCAAGATGGCCGCCAGCCACCGGTAGCCATCTTGAAAATTGGTTTCCGGATGATAACTCTGTTACCATTTATCGGATCGCTTTGAAACTTCATAGGATGGTGGGACTAGGTCTGTGGAAGAAACCTATCAAAATCGATGATGATCCGAAATCCAAGAGGGCCGCCAGCCACCAGCGACCATGAAACCTATCGAGATTGACAATGATACGAACTCCAAGATGGCTGCCAGTCACTGGTGGCCATCTTGAAAATTGGTTTCCAAATGATAGCTCCGTTACCGTTTATCGGATCCCTTTGAAACTTCATAGGGTAGTTGGACTAGGTGTGGAGATGGAACCTATCGAAATTGACGATGATCCGAACTCCAAGATGGCTGCCAGCCATGGGCTGCCATCTTGAAAGTTGGTTTCTGGATTTCAATTATTGGATCACTTCCTACGGTCGTTGGAATATGTCTGGTGAAGAAACGTATCGAAATTTACCATGATCCAAAATCTAATATGGCCGCCAGTCAGCGGCAGCCATCTTGAAAATTGGTTTCCGGACAATACGTCCTTGACCGTTTAACGGATCGCTTTGACACTTCATAAGGATGACTGGTCTGATGGGGCTGAGGAAGAAATATTTTCTGATAGCTCTCATTTATTGGTTTGTCATCATGGGATATTATGCGCCGTTTGCGGAGCTCTTGTTTAATTGATAATGACTCGGTTTTATAGGCAATGAGGACTCCAAAGAATTACAAAATAACCGATCATAGGAGTCAGTGTATGGACATTACCAAAATTCTCTCACCACATCCACTTCCCTCTTTACTTCATAATTATAATGATTATGCAAGTAGTTTACATTTTCAAAATATGTATCCAGTGGTCAATAATATCATGCTTTAGCATTCTTGTTTCAATGTTAAGTTTTTGTATTTAGCAAAACTTCTCGACTTATATCTCAAGATTGTTTAAGCCTATACCAACCAAACTTTGGCACTTAGGGAGCAGCGGGGTGATACTGAAGACACAGGGTCAAAGGTCAAGGTCATTTTGATCTTGATACAATACTTTGTTTTTCAATGCTCAATTTTTCCTCATAACCCTTACCACTCTGATGCCAATGTTCTATATTTTAATGTACCAATAGCAAAGAAACTCGTGTATATTTTGTCAGCAATTTTGGTGGAAGATGTTGCTGTCTACAACAGCACCATCTCCTGCCAAATTTTTCGAAAAATGAACACCGGTTAATTTTTAATTTTAATTTGAAATTTTAAAGTTTTTACATCAGAGATTCAGAGTGGTAAGAGTTAACATTATTTGTCAGCTTATTTATCAGGATTGATTAATCCTATTGAAACCATACTTGGATACATGTCTAGCGATAAAGTTAAGAAACAACATGATGACATTAAGGTCAAAGGTCATGGTCACTGAAAATGTGGCGATAGACGAGACATTTAATTCCGCGGAATTCTTGTTTGTTAATTTGGCTGATTTGTCCCTGGAGCGAATTTCTTTCGCACACCGATTTCGATACAACCCCCAACCCACCCCTGGTCGAATTGGAAAAGGAGAACTATTTTGTGTTCCACTGAACTATATCTGGACTAGGTGTTCCAAATAAAAACGTGTTTGGTAACGTTGAGAATTAATAATAAATATGTACAGAAGATGATGTTTTAACTCTTAGCACTCTGATGTCAAAATTGTAAATTTTCAAATTAAATTAAAAGATGAACTGGGGTTCATTTTTAAACAAATTTGGTGGAAGATGGTGCTACATTGTCCAACAAAATTGTTTAAAAATGTACACCCTTTTCTTTATTATTGACTATATATATATATATATATATATATATATATATATATATATATATATATATATATATATATATATATATATATATATATATATATATATATATATGCATGCATACACCAAGATTTTTCTTGGCGTGCTGGTCCGGGGGAAAGATGGCTGGTTGCTGATGCCATGCGGAGTTGTGGTATGGCGGTTCGATGCCCGACCGGGGAGATGGTGATCAACAAATTAAACTAATGGGTGCATGACTGTCGGCGGGGTTAGCATGTGGAAATTGAAGCCGCATGTTGCCACTGCATCAATAAAATAAATACATACTTATATATTATGTATCCTCTGGTCAGCGCCAAGATCCATTCTTGGATCTCTTGTTTTACATGTGGGTCTTGCAACGCTCAGTTAACTAAGGCCTTTTGCCTACACTCGCTGTCAAAGCCTTCCAGGTCAACATTCCTGGTAGTTCCAAGTGATTGTAGTGGTTTGCTAAAAGTTGGTTGCCATCATGTGACCCAAAGGTTAAAAGTCATATTGTATGCGGGAAGAAACATTTTGGTGGTGCATATAGTTACAAGTTTGTCCGGACCGTAACTTTATTATTCCATCCCGTTAACATATAGTGCCAAGAAAAATCAAGTTGCTAACATATGTCTGGTGTAAATTATTTTTTCTGCAGTGTATGTCTTCGAGAAGCATACATCAATTTATTGTTCTGCCTTGTTTTAATTTGTACAAGCATATTTTCATATTGTTTGTTTCAGTTAAATGGTCACCAGAAGAAAGTAAAGAGGTTGAGGACTTCTTCTCAGATGACGTAAAACGGCTAAAAGCTACAGGAAAAAACATTATGTCAATCATACATAGAATTCTCAAAGTACAGGGCGAACAACCGCAAGAGAACTTGGCAAGATGTAAAAAAATAAAATAAATGGTGTTATTCAAAGAGAAAAGCGCAAACGCTCTAAATAATTGTCCTATGTTACCGTATTCCTCCTAATACTAGCCTATGTCCCCTATCTTTGGCATATGAGTTCCATTGGTCTCTTAGCAGTTTCAAAAGGACAAAACTATTCTAAGAAGCATATCCCCTATCTAACTCCAGTTTTGAGCCGCGGCGTTCTCGCGAGATATCACACAAAAGGGGAGTTTTTATTCAAACAGCATCTCTGAGAAGTGGTGTGTGCTTATATATTACAGTTTTTTCCCTATATCACAAAAACTCCATGCAATTTTCTGGTACAAATTCTCGACGCCTACATTTAATGTATAACTAAAAAACGCCATCATGAATACTCAGATAAATACCAGTTATTCATACGAGTACTCGCTTAGATAAATAGAGCTGCTTTGGCGACGCGCTCTTCTGCTTCGGAGGCGCATTTGAGAATCATATGATTTCTATCTTTTCTCAGTGCCATTTCAATTCAGGATTGATTTTTTAATCTATATAAAAGGATACACGATATTTAGGTGCTCCAATTTAATAATTTCACTTCCACGATTTTGTTTTTGAGTTATTAAACACAGGCTTCGAGAATTTGAACAGGAAAATTGCGTTGAGTTTACGTGGTATAGACAAAAGATTTTGGGGGTGGGAAAGCTCCCTAATATAAGCCCACACCCTTTCTCATGGATGTTGTTTTAGAAATTGAACACCCATTATCCTAATGTGCTTATCTCAGCTTTGGCTGGGCCGATTAAAAAAAAATTAAATAGCATTTTGCTCTTTTCGTAAAGAAGAAGAATATATATTATGCTTGTCAAGTTAACCAGAGCAATCGGGTAGCTAGTCCTCACAACAGCTTTAAACCTTTTTGACTGCCGATTCCTAAAGTGAAGTTCTTTACACATTACAATTAGCATTTGATATTTTAAGCCTATGATTTAGCCATTCTGGTGTGAATGTGCGCCGTTTAAAGCGTAGATCGTAGTGACGTATGTGTGGCTTTGTACAGTGTCGGATTATGGATGTGTGGGGTCCGGGACACATAAGCTAGGCGGCCCCTAGCAGGGCTGACTTTTTTTCAGTGAAATAAAACAAGCATATGGTTTCGTGCGTGCAGGGGGTGGAAGGGGACTATGGCTCAAATGTAGGCGCATTAAGTAGATTTAGCAAGTTTTACTCTTTTAGTAACCGTATGCTTGTTTTAGTTAAGACTCTGCCCTGTAGGTTGGGGCTTAGAATACACCTTCCGTATCCTCTGCGTGTCGTAAGAGGCGACTAAAGGAGGTATGGGTGGGGTAACCCTGACAGAAACCTCGAGTGCTGAAGACGGAGGTTCCAGGCCGCAGGGCGCACTCTAATAAACCATGGATCCACGCACTTAACGCTTATGATCATGTCGATAGTCACTTACAGGACTGGCGGTATGATCAGCGAACGAAAAGAAGAAGAAGAAGTTAAGACTGACATTTTTGCAACCCTGCTAGGGGGACCCTATTATAAGGGGCAGGGCACGTGACCCTGTGCACCATTAATCAGACACTGGCTTTGTAACTTAAAAATAAATCTCCAGAATTTTTTGAAGGTCATTGTTGACTATCAGTCATGATATAGCAAGTAATTAATAATATATGTATATATACACCGCAAAAAGTAAGTCTCCCCCCCCCCCCCCTAAATATGGGCTAATATTTTTAGAGATATATACTTGGTTGCAATACAAATTCGGACACAGCACTAACCGTACTAGAAGAAAAACGTTTAAAACTGATTACGCCGAAAATGGCGCTACGCATGAATGAGCTTGGATCAAAAGAACAATTGACCCATTAAAAAAATCTTGAAACCATGCATGCCTATTGCTGGAGGACTATCAGGCATTCTGACCAATTCTCTGTAACTGTACGATCAGTGCCCGTGTGCGCACAAAATTATTTCTGTATTTAAAGGGGAACACAAGAAGGGTCACCATAGATTACATATATATCACGTGGTGCTATTGTAGAGCCCATATTTAAGTTACTGTGTACAAATTTCCTGTGACATTTAATTATAAATCCGATTAAAATTGCGTTAAAAAGCGCTATGTTGCTCTAATTTTCTGCGAGTTAATTCAACCTATGACGTCATAGGTTGAATCCCGTCCGAAAAAGACCACGATAACGCTGGCGAGAAATCCCTGATAAAACGCAATTCGCAACGTTATTGCAATAGCTCTGTTGGATGACTAATTCTCGTATAGAAATTTGGCTAACGTTTCACATATTTAACTAACAAATATATCTACTTCTAATTTGAGCACAGAGCTTATAATTATATCTTTAAAAACGTTACGGCCTCTAGATTAATTTTATATAAAGTAGTATAGGGGGTATAGTGATTCCCTTTAAGCAGTTTTGTATTAAATTAGCAATGCCCGGCTTATCAAACAGGCATCGGGAAATTGCACTAAGTCTTTTGGAGGAGTGGATGGCTATTCCACAGCATCATACCACTCGGCTCATCAACTCCGTGCTAAATCGCTGGCGTCAAGTGATCTAAAGCCGGGGTGGGTATACCCGGTATTAGCAATATTAAAACTGATAGAGTGAATGCACTCCCATTGGTTGTTATTTTATTGTGACACGATGAATTTGTATTGTTGTTAAGTGGGCCAATTTCTCATTTGACCCCTACTCATTCATGCATAACGCTGTTTCTGGGGAAATCAATTTTACACAATATTCCTCTAGTCGGGGTGGTACTGTGTGTGCATTTTTATTGCAACCATTTATATATCTCAGAAAATATTAGCCCATATTTAGGGGGTGGGGGGGGGGGGGTGGTGGGGGTGGGGAGCGCTTACTTTTTAAGGTGTTCAGATTCAAATGTGTTGGTCATCACAATCATTTTCTTCCCAATTACACACATTCTTGTCCTTCTATTGTGAGAGATATATCACATCACTATATGATGATTATGAGCAGAGGGTGGCAGGTGACTGCACATCAACCAGGATAGTTTGCTATGTTAAGCCTACATTTCTATATACAAATTCCTACTAAGTTGAATATTCAACCCAGTATAATGATATTAATGGGTTTGCTCTTAGTGTCACTATATATTTTTGAAACACTTGACTGGAAGTTGTTCTAGCCTTTATTTAAACTAGTTTTAAAATATTCAGCTAAATAATTTGGGCATTAAACGTATGTGTTTCAGCTGCTATGTAGGGTTGTCGCGGTTATGCATATACTGTGCTGAACCCAAGTTGCATAGCTGCTCTCATATTTCAGCCTACATTATATATGCGTATCTATATTAGACAACTGATTAATATATAAAGTATTTTAGTCTAAAATTGAACATTGCTAATTAATATAACCCACTTATTAGAGTATTTCCCTGTATTTTCCAGTATGTACTGGTATTTCCCGCATTTTAGACTATTTCCCAGGGTGGTATTTACCGTAATTTCCCTCCAGGTATTTACAGCCTTGGATAATTGCTGCCAACTTGCTGGATATTGTGCGATGTGATTGGTATTTATGAGGAACGCATATTTTCAAATGTATGACAGTTTAATAACTGAATACGTCTGGATGTGTAGCTAATAGCATACTTGTAGTTGTACTCAGCCCCCCCCCCCCCCCCCCCCCTATCCGCCGTCCTGTTCCGCCATCCATAGCCCAGACAGGCAGCTTAATCCACCTAGATTTGGAGAAGAGCCCACCAGTATAACCAGAGTTATTAAAATATCTTAAGAACTACAACAACAATAACAACAACAACAACAACAACAACAACAACAACAACAACAAAATCAACAACAACAACAACAACAGAACCAGACTGTTCAGTAGATGATGCGCATCATCGCAAATCCACCACTACGTTCAACCCCCACCCAATGCTTTTGCCCCCCCCCCCCACCCCCACCTCACACACACACAGCCTATACACCCACCCTTCTGGAAGGAGACAAATGTTAATACCCTCTTCTACTCCGCAATCCTAGGGGTTACTCACATACCAAAGTTGGTTGAATTTGCTCAAATAAATGTTTATATACTGTATACTGTATACTTATACTGTATACTAAAATACTGTAGATAGACAGTAGCTCACGTGGCACTTTGGGTCAAGTGAGCTAAAAATAGCCGACCCAGCCCGAATGATTCATCATACTTGTACATGTGTGCACATGTTGTAAGAGATAGTAGTTGAAATTATATTACTAGCAGAACAGTGAGGTGCATTAATTTACATTTTGTCTCCAGTTCATGTTTGTAGGGTGAAAAATACATTACATTTCACAAAATGGCACTTACCACTCACGGATGTTGCAGTGTACTTGTAAAAGCTAGTCGTATATACACCACATTTTATAATTTATTGGTGCAGTATAAATATCAATATATCAGAGTAGTATAGGGAAATGCATTTTTTTTATTCCACTTATTTTTTCGAGGGACGAAAATTCTTGTAAATTTGCCAATTTGTCAGATTTATCAAAATGTTTCGGATATGGTTCTGTACTGATAAGGCCTGGTTGTTACAACCAAATTGTATTTTTTATTGTTGCAGTACTAGTATCAGTGTACCAGTCCATTATAGTGAAGTACTTATTTGTGCGCCTCCAATAGAGATAGTAACACCATACATATCATCTTTCTCACACTGTAAGCGCTTAAAGCATGTTTTGCATGGAGTTCAGCATATTATAAATGTACTATTATTAAAATATTGGCTATTTTGAGTGTTTTGGGCATTTTTCCCATGTGCTCGACCACACCATTTTCAGGACTGTGTTACTTTTTTGTTATGACGGTAAAATAAATAATTCTTGCTATGTATAAATGATCATTGACTTTGCCTATTATACTATGCTCCTAGCTTCCCTCTGCGATCATGGGTTGCAAAGAAACAAGTATTTAAACAAAATGCATTTTCAGAAAAATGCCTTTTTTGTTTGCTAAAATTGCTTGAAATGCCCATGTTCCTTCCAAACCTCCTCTGGTGAGAACAAAACATATGACGTCAAAACCCATGCTAGTATTTTACATATATATTATGTCTCTATGTTCCCTCCAGGTTTCATTCAGATTGGCTGACCACCACTTTCCATATAGTATACCCCATCCCCCAGAACCTACGCCCCTGCCCGGAAGACATCACAACACCATCGATAAATAAATACTACAAGGAATATTCACATTAGATTGTCTAATTTACATAATATATTAGAAGTGTAAGTCCTCACAAGAATTAGCCAAGTGTGTATGACCAGACGTACACATCGCATAGGCCCTCTCAAGTTTGCCATCATCTGAATTATCGTGACCGACAGAATTGCAAATTGATAACTAGGGACGTCTAAATCAAATATACTGAGACATAATTGATGGAGTTGATCGACATAAAATAGAAATAAACACTGAACAATGCATAAAATATGTACTTTTGTGATATGAAGTGGTGGAAGAGAACATTAGCAGTGCAAGTCCTCATAGTAATTAGCCAAATGTTTGTAAAAGAAATACTCACATGTAATGTGCCATGTTATGGTTCCATGTGAGCTATCTCGGCAAGTTTACTAGATCACTCTTTAAGTCAATTTGGTGATAAATGATATAGGTTAGTCATATAATCGTATAAAGATCTTCTGTGTTAGCCAATAAACTGCACACATGTTTAGGTCCTCTCAAGTTTGCTATCATATGAATATGTCAGAGATAAGTTTCACTGTATGGTATAGTAAACAAAAACATCAATATTATCGTGGCCCTAAGAACGGATTAGGGGATATAGCATAAATTACAATTTGCAACTTGATTGGTAAGAATGTCTAAAATAATTTACTGAAAGATATATAATTAGACACGGTTTTCTGGACACAGTAAAAGGTTAGCTAATAAATAGTGAAAAACCATATAGCATATACAGTGATATCATGCAGCCCTAGATGAGTGCAAGAAATCCTGAATAATAAAATGGGTAATGTTATTAGGTCCTCTCATTGACTGTAATTATTTCGACGTGTGCGATAGGGTCCTCGCTTTAAATGCATGATCCATTGTGAGTGTAAGTCCTCACAAGAATTAGTCAAGTGTGTGTAACTGAAGTCCTCACAATTAATGTATCATATAGATGTTCATTTCTAGTCCTCGCATGACGAGCACAGAATCTACTAGTATGTCCTCATAAGGACTGCAACATGTCAACATACCTAGACAAGTTCTTTTCTGTGATAATGTAACGATCAATAGCTGGTAAGCATTCGCATGCAGTACGGAAATTAAAATGCGTATTGACACGTCGATTAACTTATCAGAAAGCAAGGTCCTCATACGTGGGGGGGTATGTAGTTCAGGTGCTCGCATAGCGTAGCAAAACGCGCGCGCGTGCGTGCGTGCGTGAGGGAGGGACGGAGGGAGGGAGGGTGGATGGGTGGGTGTGGTTTGCGTGTGTGTGTGTGTTAACCTACATAATACACGACATAGACAAGATATATATATATATATATATATATATATATATATATATATATATATATATATATATATATATATATATATATATATATATATATATATATATATATATATATATATATATATATATATATATATATATTAACCAACATAATACACGACATAGACAAGAGTTGATATGAGATTGTGCACTGAGTATGATGGGGTTAACGCCACGTCTGGTGGAGGTGCTATTTTTGCCCTAAGTGTTGAGACTCAGTCGTTTCGCTCTGTCAGATCTGGCTCCTGAATAGGCTGAATTGTTGCTGGTTCAAATGATGTATAGGAGCTCTCCACCTCCATTTAACTGACCATTCTTGAGTCAGCTTACTTATAATTTTCCGTTCCTACCTTTGGATGATTAAATTCCAAATTAGAGACCAATGATTGTATATCTTTATGTTTTCCTCCATTGTCCAGACTGCTTTGTAACTCCTTAAAATATGTGTTGACATATTTCAGCTTTGCTTGTCCACCATTTTGTAATATATAGTTACAAGATATGTTGTGTCTAAGTTTACTGTTAACACAGTAAAATCTGCTGTGATCGCCATAACTAACTAACTGTAATACGTGACTTCAACCAAATTCAGTTTCAAATGCATATCAATTCGTCACGCATCTACGTGTGTTAGCGCCTACGTGCAGATATGAACGTATTTGTACAATGATTGACGTCACAGACATCACACGATGGTTTCAAATGCGCTAACTCATGTGATAAGAATGTAACGTTTTGAACCGACGTATTAACCCTTAATAGTTCATTAATTGGATGATAACTTGATAATGATGTGGATGAAGGTTGTTGCTGCCTCGGTGTTTGAGTGTTCATGAATTGCCACGGCAACGTGTTCTCATTTGTCTACCTTGTATAATGCAGCAGAGTGCATACATGTGCGTAGGTTGAGTGTGTAAACACTGTGTTCAAACTGCATACATGTGCGTAGGTTGACTGTGTACACACTGCGCTATATTATTCAGCTAATATCAACACACACACACACACACACACATTTTGTGATCCAACATTATGTCATCATCATCAACTTCATCAACTTCATCATCATCATCAGCTTCATCATCAACTTCATCATCAATCATCATCAATCATCATCATCATCATCATCATCATCATCATCATGTCATGTTATAACCCATTGACTATTTTCTCATCAGACTCATAACCCTCAGCAGACTCGTAAGGCTCATCGTCATCATCACCAATGTGTTGAGCTACCTCCGCCTGCAGTGCAGCTACCGCTTCCTCATTATACTCATCGATGACGCCGTCCCTAACGAGTTGTCTATAATATTGTAACTCATTACCCCTCTCATCATACATATTATAATCGAACTCTGGTTCATGAAAGTCCAAAAACTCCCTATAATAAGTATAGTGAACCCGGGACGAAAGGAGACAGAAGATGCCATGAGGTTTTTATGTCAATTTATTCCAACACATCATTGTAACATGACGGTAGACTGTATAAAAAATAAATAGAGCAAAATACATTCATATACATATATATTCAAGTACACAATACATATAGAGAGATCACGGCTGCAGAGTATGTGCATGAGAATGTGTAAGTAAAATCGTGAATGCATTAAGGATTGAATCCTATAAAAGACCAAGCATGCCATAAAGACATGCACATGAAGACGCTAATAATGAAAACTAAATATTAATCGGAAACCCCATGATCCCATATAATGACATTAAGTCCATATAAGGGCACCCACAGATGGCCAATGACAAAATCCAAAACCCAAAGAATACATGAAGCAGTAAAGGGAATGCAATACAGCCAAAGGCAAGAACATGTTGGGAATAAACTGACATTAGGAATGTGTACAATCAACCTTTCTCAACAAGACCATCTACTCGGGGTAACAAGAGTGGTCTTAAAAGACAGGTTACATCGCAAACATGAAAGTATAATAAATTAATGAAAGGAAATAAAAATAAACATGAGTTCACCGGACCAAATTCAACTGATACGGGACTCCAAACAATACAATAATATACAGAGGCGATTCCGAAATTCATACTAATGACATCATACTATGACGTCACAAAAAATGACTACCGAATCGTAACTACACCTGAGACGGATCAAGAAACATATTCTTACATGTCCAAACTTCTTTAACAATAGAGACCATGCAGCATTCCGGCACCCGACGTCACAGAGTCACCATCAAGCAGAACGTCCCTCAATGACGGCATGACAAGAATCGCCGACATGAAAATCGCTCACATAAATCCATATACAGCAAGTACATAACATATAAATTCACAACAGAGAATCCAAACTAAACTTAAATATAACTACAAAAATACGCCGTTTATACAGAGACATTCTCAGACCGGCGAAACACAACTCAAAACTAGGTGCTCCGAGCAGCAAAAGGCATGAGAAATAGCCTACACTAAATACAAAGCACCCAGCATGACCTCACGTGACCAAAGAGCATGGTACGAAACGAGCTGTAACGTCATGATTGGCAGCTACTAAACAAGACATCAAACACATATCCAGAATATAGTGCGAAAAAAAATAAAAAATACAAACGACGTCTAGTTCAACTTGCACTACAATAATCTAGCTCGTCATCGATCCCATTGTAAAACTCACGCAGTTCCTCCTCTCGATGACGACCTAGATTATTACGTAATGCACGTTCAAACCCTTCACGTTCACATTCCAAAAACCTATCAACTATTTGCCGGCCGGCATCCGCCCTTACTTCATTGTCAATATCATGCTCTGGTTGAGGAGCTTCCTCCTCTTGATTAAAGGTTGGTGTTGTCTGTTGTGTATGGGTGAGCTGCCTTTGCAGAGGTAACTCTTGAACACGGCCCTCTCCAATCATCTGGAGTAGTTCAGCTTTGCATGCCTTAGAATACCTTCTAAGACCTAATTGTTTCGCTATCGCGCGTAATTGGATTATGGCAGACATGTTGATCTTTTTATGTTCAACGTATTCGATGTAGAATACCTAATGATTTTGTTTGTCTAAATGGTCGTTTGTTGATGTCAGCTTGTTTCATAAAATGTTTCATAAAATATATTGCAAGATATACTTAGGAAGTCATTTCTCTAATACGGCCCTAGAGATGGTGTTTTGTCTAAATGGATACAACCTGTACCGATGAGGCCTAAATTGAGAGGGCGGTGGGAGCCACGGATTGTGGAATGGTTGCCTGTGGAGGGTGGTGGTATTTTTCTAATCCCAGCTATACTACTCACCTAAAAGATGACCTTGACCTTTGATCCCCACAAGCATGGCAAATGTCCCCATAGTGGATGAATAGGGATTATCAGGATGGATTTTTGAAGTGTGACTACACTTAGAGTTTTTATCAGATCACAGATATAGTTGGTCAGGATATTACCATTTGTCCCGAATGTATTGATTGATCTGGCGGGCACATGCCCAAGTGGAACTGTACCTATTGGTCATCAAAATGACTAGTTCTTGTTTTTGGAAATGAACTCTTCATCAGAGAAGGTAAGTGGACATATTAGACGATACCTTATGACGTCCTTTCATGTTTCCACCACCCCTGGATCACAGATCCACGTCGAAGGGCACCGCCTGAGCCTCAAAATTACTTGTTTTCGTTTTTGGCATAGATTACACACCCACACACACCACACACCACACACCCCTTTTACCGATAGAAGCTGAGTGAGAGTGTTAGATTGAGTGCAATGTTTGGTTCTTAAGGTCAAGGTTACTAAGTAGACTTGCAAGATACCAGTATTCATTTTTGGCATAGATTACCTCCCTTTACCCATACAACCGGATTAAGAGACTTAGATTGAATGAAATGTTAAATTTTGAATCCAAGGCGCCTCCGAGTTATCATTATTTGACACTTCAGGTATTTTTCATTGATTTTCATGAAAACTTCATGAAACGTATATCACGAATGCCATATCCAATGGTAATGGTTTCGGAGTTATCTGACCTCAAGGTTAAGATCACTCCTTAATTGTCAAAGTTACCCATCTTCATTGTGCCAGAAATCAACTCTCCTTGCCCAGAAATGGTCAATGGTCATGTAAAAAGAGGTCTTATACTATTTCTTCTTGGTCAGACATCGCAGATTTACAGTTACTTCACTAAACGCTCTCTAGTAATATAATTGCAATCCGTATTACATTCTATTTCCCATCTACGGGCTGCATCTCATCCTTCATTTTTTGCCCAATTCAGGCCAAATCTGGGCAACTTACAGTCCCTAGGAAGGTGCATTGTGCTTATGCTTTTGGTCTGAAGCAACATCTTTGTTTTTAGGTACGGTGTCATGAATTGTGAAAATAGCCAATTTAGTCCTTTCTGGCGGTGGCCAATGGCCATCGCATTTGAACGCCAATTTCAAATCTGACCACATTTTTGTTCATGAAAGTTTAATTCTCTATACTTAGCAATTGCCGCCATCAAAATCCGATGGTAACTCTTCAAGCGATAGCATCACGAACACAGAGAATTTTGACATTTACTTATTAATCTGCTATGCAATTGCAAATTATTAGAATCACTGAGGATCTTTGTTCCTTCTTCTTTCTTATTGTTCGTCAAAAACTTCTGACCATATCCCCTCCTCCGGTTTTCATTCGATCAACTCCAAACTTGGTCAACTTATGGTACCTAGTCTGGAATCGTGTGCCATTCAAAATGATTCAGATTTGACCAATAGGTTTTCAGCTACCCAACATTTCACAGGCAAAAAGGTCCCGTAGGAAATGTATGAGGATTTTCAATATGGATCTTTGAAGTGCAACTACACTCAGAGTTTTGGTCGGATCATTACCATGCCTGGCAAGGATGTTGCCCTCAGCGTCCTTAAGATGTCTGCCCACCGAAAAAGTGACCGTGACATTTGGCCTTTGACACAATGCATATGAATGGGGATTATCAGGATGGATATTTGAACTGTGACTACACTTAGAGTTTCGACCAGATCAAACCCATACTTGGTCAGGGTGTCACCATTTGGGTTCTGAATGTGTTGATTGATCTGGTGGGCACATGCCCAAGTGGAAGGGTATTATAATTACTAGTTTTCATCTTTGGCAGAAATAAACTCTTCTTCATCAGAGAACGGCAATTGCCATATTAGATGATATCTTGTGACATCCTTTCATGTGTCCACCACCCCTGGGTCACAGGCCCAGGTGGAAGGGCACTGCGTGTGCCTCAAAATTGCCAGTTGTCGTATTTGGCATAGATTAGATTACCTCCCTTTACCCATACACGCTGTTTCCATTGATTTTCATGCAAAGTTTACCAAAAGTATATTACACATGCCGGATCCAGTGGTGATGATTCAGAGTGATCCGACATCAAGGTCAATGTCGCCCAGTAGAGTCGCATGATATCAGTTTTCATTTTTGGCATAGATTACCTCCCTTTACCCATACAAGACGCTCGAGTCATAGTTTGGATTAAATCTAAAATTTTGCATCCATGGCATGCCACACAAACTTTGAAGATTTCTCGGTTATTTGACACCTCAGGCCTTTTCACTTGATTTTCAAGAAAACTTTACTATAGGTATAGCATGCATACCAGATTCAATGTTGATGATTTATTAGTGATCTGATCTCAAGGTGAAGGTCACTCATTAGTTGTCAAAGCCTTATACTCTTTCATCAAGGCCAGACATCGCGTATTTATATTTACTTTAGTAAATGTTCTCTAGTTATTGGTATTATGGCAATGGAGTTGATACATAGGCAGGTAGTTATATCGCCATCAGTAAAAGTAGCAGTAGTACAAGTAGTAGTAGCAGCAGCAGCATTAGAGAGATGTGGTATATTCGTCAATTATGTTCTTATACATGGTGCTGTTGGATGGTTTGCAGACTTGTCTTTTAGCAAATAGTAAGACCTCACTTAATTTTTTATTTTTCAAGATAGCTTGAAACTTAGAGGCTGGGGCCATTTGGACATGCTATGAGCCTTGCGTTTTGTATAATATGGCTCTGTCAGACTCGGCCATGGGTAATTGGATTATCGGCTTTGTAGAATACCCTCAGCATTTGGCCTATCTAAAACCTGTTCCACACCTCGGCCCGCCATTAAATAGATCTGATAAAAGGCACTGTCTCATGGCTTAGACCAATTCACAGGTCATTAGCACCACGAATCGAACCAGCTACTGTCACTTGACACGGCAAGGGCGATGAGATGGGCATACACTAGCTCACTCCCCTTTTCATGGGTCATTAGACCTGCAATGCAACAGCTGGCAGCCTATAAATTAACTTAAACTAGGGCAATGATATAAGCGGCCGTGCCTATTGGCCTACACATGTCACATGACCTGACATGCCGAGAACTTAGACCACGTCCTTTTTCATGGGTCATTAGACCTGCAATGCCACAGCCAGTGTTATATAAATTAACCTAATCTAGGGTGATGATATGTGGCCGTGGCTATCTTTATACAGGTGTCAGATGACCTGACACCTCTCAGGCTCTAGGTCACGCCCTTTTACACTTCATTAGGCCTGGTAATGAGCGTAGCTAAGGTCACGTGACCCTACTCTACATTAGGTCACTCCCTTTCTTCATGTGTCATTAGGGAACTGCAATGAGCATGAATGACGGCACGTGACATAGGCTAGGGCGACGAGATAAGCGGCCATGCTGATTGGTATACAGATGCAACGTGACCTGTCCATGACCCCTAACACGTTCACTCCTAATTGCACCTGCCAATCATAGTCACATGCCTCATTACACATGTCAATCATCAGCATGTGCCTATATCTCTACAAGCAATAAACAGCGAAGATATAGGTGGCAGTTCGATGATTGGTCGAGAGGGTGATGACATCATAAATATTTGAATTAGGACACACCCCTTTTCCCCCGCCAATGATACTCGAATCTGATTGGCAAGTGAGAACAGCACCACCGCCTATATCGCTGTCCTTCTACTTATGCGGAGCTGGGATGGGTTTCTCAGGTGACGTCAGAGTAGCGTGCTGCTCAGTTGTGGTCTTTGTAGCCTTCTCTGGAGCTGGAGTTGGAATCTCAGCAGGGTCAGGATGAAGCGCTGCTAGCCCCCTGCATATACGGTACCGCTGTCTCTAAATAGACATTTGAACCCGTCTCTCAGTATAGTGCCCAGCATATACAGTCCCGTAGTGGGCAAAATACAGATATAGACTGAGAGACAGGTCATTCAGGGAATCTTGCTGGCGTGACATACTCTTGCTTCGTGTGTGTGCCATAGGCGACACTGGTATATGGTGCATCCTGATGGGTGTGGGTTGTGTATAATGACATTAGTTACATTTCATCACGTTGCCTGTGATCAGGGTGAATTAAGGTGGGCCTAATGACATTACATTTCATCTTGTTACCTGTGGTCAGGATGGAGTGAGGTGGGCCTAATGACATTACATTTCATCATGCTACCAGTGGTCAGAATGGAGTGAGGTGGGCCTAATGACATTACATTTCATCTTGCTACCTGTGGTCAGGATGGAGCGAGGTGGGCCTAATGACATTACATTTCATCATGCTACCTGTGGTCAGGATGGAGTGAGGTGACATTACATTTCATCTTGCTGCCTGTGGTCAGGATTGAGTGAGGTGTGTGCTTCATGTGCTGCTAACT
This sequence comes from Chaetoderma sp. LZ-2023a, assembly GCA_034401795.1. Taxonomy (NCBI): domain Eukaryota; kingdom Metazoa; phylum Mollusca; class Caudofoveata; order Chaetodermatida; family Chaetodermatidae; genus Chaetoderma; species Chaetoderma sp. LZ-2023a. Next base: position 56,661,843 of record CM067369.1, on the reverse strand, counting down.
CTCTCACTTATGTGTGCGTGTGCGCGCGCGTGCGTGTGCGCGCGCGTGCGTGCGTGCATGCGTGTACGGTATACTGATAAGACGCAGTCTCTAGTCGTGTTTTTAGCTCGTGTGATTCTTAGTTTCACTCTTTATAAAGAGCTACTGACGTAGGCTGCGAACGAGAACGCGATCACACATTAGCCTACATGGGAAAACGAGTGGATTACTAATTACACAGTAAGGGCTTTTTACTCGTAATGGCAGTTTGTTTGCTATTTTGGTATTTTTTTTGTTTTTTTAAAAAAAAGATAGCCGAGTAAGCTATTTTGGTATTTTTTTTGTTTTTTTAAAAAAAAGATAGCCGAGTAACGACTTTCGAACAAAAAATCATGCTTCACAACATCCAGACAAAGGCGGTAATGAGAGAAGCGATAAGAAGACAATTACTCAACGTCAGTCAGCCTATGGAGGACTGAGAAAAAAAAGATTTATTGGAAGGTCGGTTAGATAGACTTTGCTGCATGTAGGACCTTGCCGTTCAACAGTATCACAGTGGATAATCATGTTGTAAAAGATTTCTTTCCACTCTTGAAAAGCTAAAAAAAGATTTATTGGAAGGTCGGTTAGATAGACTTTGCTGCATGTAGGAAATTGCCGTTCAACAATATTACAGCGGATAATCATGTTGTGACAGAATTCTCTGTACACTTGAAAAGCTTGCATCTGCTTTTCATTCCACTGATGTGGGGTCGGTGTTTCACCTTCCACAGTTTCAACCACAATACTCTCTTCCACGTCCATTGCCTCATCGCTATTTAGATATTCTGCCATGATTACAAATACAAAGCACTTACCGTGTCAATATGAGTCTACCCGTTTTCCGGACAAAATGACGTAGAAACTTACAGTTAGCGCGTATATATATACAATAACCCGCTGTTCTAGATATGACGCGCTTGCTGATAAATTCAGTATCACGTGTTGTAATGTTGTAACCGTTTTCTTTCTGAATCCCAATTCACGCTTATGTTCATCCATGTCTCTGTTTATTTGTCTGGAGCGGATACGGCAGTGGGGTGGTGGCGTGGGTAGGGTAGGTGTCTTGGTGTCTAATATCTTTCTCTCAGCGGTGTGTCGGCATGGTGGCGTGGGTAGGTTAGGTGTCTTGGTGTCTAATCTCTTTTTCTCAGCCGTATTTAAAAAAAATGTCTGTCGTCGACATTATGACTAGACAATACTCACATAACGCAGCTTACTGGGCCGATACCGTGCCAATACTTTTTACTAAAGCCCAAATCCGCCCAGTAAGCTGCGTTGTCAGGATATTATGTTGAATACCTGACGTGGAAAAGAAGTCATACAGTGACATGTAATTACCTGGTTCGCTCACGAACCAGGAACTATTGGAATAGGTTGAGCAATGTCTATGGTCTGAAAAATGTCTACGGCCGCTGCCATCTTTCATAATGTATTACGGACCTGATTCAATTTTTATTTTGTAAATAATGTTAGATTTCTGTTTGTACGTATTCTCGTAGAAGTCACGCCTCTATTTTTAGATTGAGTCGGCCCAAGTTAAACCGCTACCACCATTGTCAGTAGTTTTCAATCCACGCCCGTCTATGTAAGTGGTTAACATTCTATAACTACACTACTAATTACCCATATATAACAATAAAGAAGTAAAAAATCAATGTGTCTATGTGTATATCGCCGTATAAAGTTCTGAGTGCAGCATTTTCAGAGCTCCTTGTAGGGGTCAGAGGTCAATAGGGAGAAGTCATTATTTTATGTGGGCTGCCTGGTGTTGTGGTTAGTGCACCCTTTTCTGCGAAATTTCTTAGCCTAAGGGGTTGGGTGACTAATCGCTATTATTAACGTTTTATGCCATAATTTTATTATTTCCTGTTTAACACGTATGAAAAGTGATAAAAATCGATCGAGTGGAAGAGAACAACTCTACACAATGTCATCATGCAGATCATCACCACTCACATCGCCATTATTATATGATCACAGTTAACATGCCATCAATCCTCATTGTCATAGTCCTCAACACTATTACGTCATTGACATTATTATTAGCTCACCTGCTCAGAATGGCCAAGTAAGCTTATGCTAGAGCCTCTGTCCGTCCGTATCTCCTCCTAAACGTTTTTAAAACGTTTTGCTAAGTCTGCAAACTATGACAATCTGTTGGTTTCGGATGAATTACCTCGTATAATATACAAACTGAAAAAGCTGATTTTGCACGCGCTGAGCATTCTGGAAAGTTTTCCATATTGAACGCAAGGCTGACCTCATTTTATGGTTTAAAATTGGTTTCCGGATGATCTCTCCGTTACCGTTTATCAGATCGCTTTGAAACTTCATGGAGTGGCTGGACTGGGGAAGAAACTTATCGAAATTTACAATGATCCGAAATCCAAGATGGCCGCCAGCCACCGGTGGTCATCTTGAAAATTGGTTTCCGGATGATAACTCCGTTAACGTTTATCGGATCACTTTGAAACTTCATAGAGTGTTTGGACTAGGTCTGAGGGAGAAAGCTCTCGAAATCGACAATGATCAGAAATCCAAGATGGCCGCCAGCCACCAGTGGCCATCTTGAAAATTGGTTTCCAGATGATAACTCTGTTACCGTTTATCGGATCACTTTGAAACTTCATAGAGTGGTTGGACTAGGTCAGGGGAAAAAACTTATCAAAATCGACAATGATTCCAAATCCAAGATGGCCGCCAGCCACGGGCTGCCATCTTGAACGTTTGTTTATTGATGATATCTCCGTTACCATTTATCGGATCACCTAGGGTCGTTGAAATATGTCTGGTGAAGAAACTTATCGAAATTTACGATAATCCGAAATCCAATATGGCTGCCAGTCAGTGGCAGCCATCTTGAAAACTGGTTTCCGGACATTACCTCCTTGACCGTTTAACGGATCTCTTTGACACTTCATAAAGTATGTACATTGGTATCAGATGATAGCACTCTTATCCTGTCGATGCAATGTATGACAGCATACATTGCATGAGGGATTGTTCGGGAATTTGCCTCCTCTACATCATCCTCGGCTCACATACCTCTGTTGACTGAAAAGCTATGGTAGTATAGCAATTGCCCTTCTTTGCTGCATGATTTTGTAGATGGACATGAATGCTTTTGGGTTGGTTCTATGAATTATGATTGAAAATCTAACCGACCGTCCAATAAATCTTTCTTTTCTCAGTCCTCCATAGGCTGACTGGCTGATGCCATTGATGTTCAGTACTTGTCTTCTTATCGCTTCTCTCATTACCTTCTTTGTCTGGATGTTGTGAAGCATATGATTTTTTGTTCGAAAAGCGTTTCTCATTCCTTTGGAATTACTCCTAAAATGGATTGGATGTTCCTCTGCTCCAATTCTATTGTTGCCTTGTTGAAAGCCCTGCTTACTTCCAAGTCACAGGATGCTGTACTCATTCCACTCGGCTCCCAATACAGGTTGGTGATTGCAAGCATTTCATGATACATTAGCACCCACAATGCTACATGTTTTTGCTGGAACTGCCGATGTTTTCTGAGGAACATTTTTGGGAAGTGCTGATTACTTGCTTTATACCATTTCTGCTCTCATTACTTTGGCACGTCCCTAGGTATGGTTCACTACAAATCCTCCCTCCATGAAAGCATGGTAAAATTCTGGCACTGTCTCCGGAAGTTTCTGCATATTCTCTAAAGATAAAGAGGACCATGGAAGGAAATATTGGAGGCGAATTTAGCAAAAATTGGTGGCAAAGCTTGGATTGCGTGTGGTCGCAATGTCCAATTGCCCTTATGGTCAATTCGGATGAGATTTTCTAGGTGGAACATGTATGAAAGTGTTCCAATATTTAAATGTTTCACCATGTCTACTATTAATGAGGAGAAATTAGCAAAAGTCACGAAGTAATTCTTCATTGCTCCCCTGGAATTGCCTGACAGATTTTAAGTGTAAGACTTGTTTGCCACATCGACTGCCATCTGCTATAGTATACATAGCCAGGTTTTTATCGTGCTTGAAAAAATCCATCCATTGCAGCCTACCAAATGCTTCTTTATGTAACTGTAGTGCTTGTAATAACGTCACATAGTGTTTCCCACTAAAGACGGATTCAATAACATTCTAAATATGGAACTCTATTATGATGTTTTCTGCACCACTCCGCTTTAAATATTTCGAATACATCCCAATGCCACCTTTGTCATATGGAACGACCCCATGCAAAGAATAATGTTCTAAAAGCCCTAGGTACCCTAGGATCTCCTGTAGGTTTTGTTCATGGTTGTATTGATCAAGCTACCCTAAGATCTACTGCATGTTTTAATGGCTGTGTACACAGTATGATATTTCATGATTGGGTGTGACAGGGCAGGCAGAAATTCTACACGTATGAGGTGAATGTCCTTAATGGTCTGGACAGAGATGATTACACTCCATAGTGGCATTGTTTGCTCATTCGGTCTTGCATTCAAATAGTCAGACTCGCATTGATGTAATCTTGCCAATAACCAGTCTATATCCGTCGACAAAATGCCATTCAAAAGACCATCCTTCACTGAATGAGGAAGCGTAGTAACATTGTATTCAGAGCGCAAATCAGAATTTTTTAAGGTTTAAAAATCTACTTCAAATGTTGACATTTTAACTTGGTATTGGATGGTGTTGGCCCATGTTGGATATTGGTTTCGGAAAGTGTTGGCTTACTGGTTATAGGGCCTATATATTCCTGAAGCAAAGCTGTTACTATGCCATGACTACCCACATTCCATATAGGGTGGCCTCATCATGATCGAAGTTGTCAACATCATCCCGGGTAAAACTCCCTATGTCGAAGTGTGGTGGAAATGGAACTGCCTCAGTGCTAATCGCTACGGTGAATGATGCCATATCATTCTGATGTGTGAGCTCGTCTATAGCGCATGGAGGAGCTTTCCATGTACACGGTTTTGCTAGTGGTTTACCAGTATGGAACATTGAAAATGTTAGCCATGCAGGTAAATTGCTAGCAAAATCGCATATATGGAAATGTGCACACAACTTAGGTAGGTGTTTGTCTGGTCCGTAGTTTCAAGACTTATATGTGTGATCATGAAACTTGGTATGTGCATACATCTTAGAGAGAAGGTGTGCAGGTATTAAAACTAGGGTAGTCTCATCATTTGTCCATTTACCCTATATACGATTGTCCGTGCCATAATTTTATGACTCCCTGCGAGGTACGCATTCGAGGAGTATCCATCAGTTTACTGATATGCATTGTGTGCTCAGCCATGTCAGCTATAGCGATCACGCTCCATCTGCCACCCACCCATCTGTTTGTCCAGCATAAACAAGTGGCCTTTTTTCGTTATTTCTGGATGAATTGAAACCAACGTTGTGCCAAAATGGTCATATTAATATCTAAGATATGCATTGCAAAAATGAAGCTTATTAGATCTCAAACACCAGAGTTATCACCCTTTGAGATATTTCTTCAGTGCACTTCTCTTCGTATTCAGAGCTATTAAGTCGTAACTTGGTGCGTGGCTACAGCAGATATTTAGCTCACCTCGTCTGACAAGCTATGTGGTCTCATGACATGGTAACCGTCCATCCGTTGTCCCTCGACCTTTGCCTTAATATGCTAGTTACTTCTTAGTCATCGCCCTGATTTTAACCAAATTTTGGTCAAAGGATCTTATTGTGCTATTGGTCACCTTTTCGGTGGTCATCTTAGTTTTCCAAAAGTTCACGGAAAATCACTAAATAATGCTCCTGGTCAGTCTGACCTAGGTTCCAGATAATATAGGCCAATGATCAAATTTGTCATTGGAATCAATGATAAATTATTGTTAGCGTGTTCACCCATCTTTTAAACAATTTATATCAAATCGTGTCACAATGTCCATATAGGCATCTAATATTTGCATTATGCAAAGGGGCTGATTCGATGACAAAGAGCAGAGTTATGCCACTGCTCTTCTGCAGTATTGTACCAACATGAGAAGATAATAACTAAGTGGTCCATTCCATCATATTTATAGATATTGTGTAACTTGATGGCTGAACACATTAAAATTATTAGCAGGGTTAGAAGTAAGAATACTATGTTTCCAGTCGTTTCCTAATTTCTTTTACTATTCCTATATTAGGGTAAAACCTTCTTATATTTCCCCGTATATTATCCCTCGGAATGTAGGAAACAGAATGCTATGCCTCTCAGAACATCTCATTTTCAAATCTTCCATGGAGAATGACCATCCACTGTGGAGAACACCTCACTCCCAGACCCTCCTCTATATTGGATCCACCATATAATAGAATCTTATACAGAATGTGTGTTGTCAACAATCTTGCGTCGGAGATTGTCTCTTGGTGGGTCTTAAGAACCTTTTCCATTTTGGAACAAAAGGTCAAGGTAAAAAATATCCAAATTAACGTAAATTGTTTTCCCTGAAAACAAAGAAAAATTATTTTCCTGGATAACTTTACAATGGGTTGTGTTACACATTGTTGTTATACGAAATAGAGAATATGGTACATGCATATTTCATGATGATAATAACTGCTGTGTTAACTAATATGGGGTCACCATAATAAGACAATGTAGTTTAATCCTTTAATGGGCAAATCATCCTTTTCCATTTACATTGACAGTCCGAATGAAGACATTAAAAGTGTTGTTGATTGAAGTATCATGCCACTGACAAATTTAAAAAGGTCTTACTGTACAGCTCGATAATAACGTAGCATGTTTCCAAAACAAAATAAAGTTTACTGCTCAATATTTTGAATATAATTGGATTGGGAGTAATGCAATGAGTTACGTTTCTTACTCAGCAATTTAGGCACTGTCAAAAACAGATTTCTCCTGTTTATATTTATGTATAGATCGCAAATATTTGGTATAAGCAGTACTCATTGTACACTGTTAATTTACCTTTAAGATACTATTCGCATGTTAGTTTATTTCCTATTATTAGAGATTATTTTTAGAGAGAAAGATTTTTAGGGTTGTTTCCAAATTAAATTGCCTGACTCCATGTTTCACCATTTTTTCATGGTTTAAGGCAAATTGTAAGTCATGCCAATTTCAAACTGACAATATAAACATAAGCTATATATCTCGTAAATATTTGTTTGGTTATTGTGATTGATTTTTTGTTTCATAGTTATTTTTAACAATTAATTTTTAATGAAGATATGATCATCCAGGTGAACACTATGGTCATTGATCCATTTATTATTTACAGTATATGAACATTTTGGAATTAGGTTGACTGGCAAATGTTGCTCCCTAAAGACAAAATATTCTTTAGTTTAATATCCCTTGTTATAATTCATTCAATTCTACATTATTATAAACGCCATAATGTCTTGACTTAATATGTAAGCTAATATATAGCATCATTTAAAACTGGTATTTCGAATTGTTACAATGTATTATCATAAAATTTAATCAAGAAACATTATTTTCACATTTATCTAAATGTATAATTGTTTGATAAGTTATGAAAGGTCTTGATTTAAACATTTAACTTATTCTTTAACTCAGCAATTGTTAATTTTTCTTTAGGAATCCTATAAAAGAGTCCTATAAAAGACACCATAGCTGTAAGGGAATGATGGCAAATTATTTTGCAAATAAATTTACTCTAAGTTGTTTCTCTTCAAGAAAACAGCCATCTTCCATATTTCTTTCAAAATTTACTCCAATCCTGTACCAGGTATCATAGAGTGAGGGTCAAATTCGCCCTTGTGTAAGGGAGTGGCCAGGTTATAAATGTTAGCTGAATGGTGTTCGTCAAGTCGATTGTCTGGATGAAGACTAGTAACACTCAGAATGTCTACACGCTGTAATAATTCAGTTCGTGGAGTTATAGTGAAGCTGTATGTATATCCAATATAAATTGAGGTCATTTTTGCGAAGTAAACATACAAATATTTTGCAAATATATTCCAGACTGTGAGCCAGAAATATATTATCTGCCATGAAGAACCAGCCAATCAAATATCGGTTGATTGACAAAAATCGGTGGGCAACCAACACACATTTGCTTGACAGCTTCTTCATGACATGTAGTTCACTTCCCAGTTCACCATTTAAAATTGGTTTTTCTAAATTTAGATATTTGTTTCTTGAAAATAAACAAATTATATATTAGATAATTTACTAACATCTGCATCAGATTTAGTTGTGCTATACAGGGTTGGCTGATTTAAATCAACTTGATTTGAAATCACTGATTTAAATCGCGATTTAAATCAAATAATTTTTATAAATCATTGATTTAAATTAACTTTTTTCAAATTAAGTTTGAATTAATTTTTTATCAGCTATTCCACATTTAATTTGATAATGATATTTGCTAATCATTGCTCACCATTATAAACAGCATGGTTGCCTCTGGTCTTATAAACAGAGTGATAACAGTACAATGATAATTTCTTTGAAAGATGATTGAGTTAAGTCTTTTTTTAAATAAAATTATGTTATTTTATAATCTTTTTTTTTTTTAATTTCAAGACGACAATAAATTCAATACAATTAGTTACTAGACACATATATTCAGCTTCACCACTGTCAACCATCTGGTTCTAACTTATATTATCAATAGACTGATAATAATCATAATACACTCATCACAATGATAATTCTGTTTGGAAGAAAATCATGTATTTAAAATAAATCCTTTTTTGTGAAATTAAATTGTGTTCAAATATTTTATCTGGTTTTTTAAATATCAGAACATTTCTAAATTCAACAACCCATTGCAAGCAATACAAATCCCCAAAGTTCCCGTTTTTTGTTGAGATGAAATGTAAGGAATCTGGGCAATTCACTTGCCTGCTGCACATAACTGAATTTATGTGCTTACATTACAGTATTAGCTGTAAAGGAATTATGGCAAATTAATGAAGTTTGTATTTTTCGATGGATGTAACTCTGGCAAATTTTAATGGGTACTGATGAATGGGAACGTGAGCTCTGTCTTATGACTATTAATCTAAATTCAGAATTTGGCTCAAATCTGTTCAAATCCGTTTGACCTGGAAATCACAAATTCACCAATGCAGCTGAAAACCGTGTTCAGCTCTTTGTATGATTGCAGCAGCTACTGAACTAGGCCGATTAGATCCATATAGATATTACATCAGCAATTTGTTAATCTGGCAAATTACATCCCCAATTTGCTGTAACAATTTGCAAGTTCAGCAGACAACATCTTCCACTTTGCTCATTTGTCTGTCTTAGTAACAAACTGTCTAGCAATAAGATTTTAAGTTATTATTTAGACTATTTACCCAGACGTACCAGACTGCATCTAGCCATAATTTATTTAAATACATTTCATACCAAAATCAATTGATGTGCAAGTGTAACGCTAAGGCTTTAGATTACCCCAAATCTGTTATCTGTGACTTTAAACGTCATACCTAAATTAAATCCCCCAGAATAGTGAGCCCAATTTAATATACTGCTGACGGTTATGAACAGTAATTAATTGATTTACAGTCAATTTAAATACTCAGGTATTGATGCTGTGACATTTGATGGCCATTCAGAGATCTTAAGTTGCTATTAAAACTAAAATGGCTCAAAGTCTACCTCTCAGATTTCAGAACTCTCTGGATTCAAGGGGCATTGATGGATCCTGGGCCTGGTAGGTGGTAAGCCAAAATAAGGTAAATCTAAAGCCCCGAATGGCATTGCAATTTAAAACAGTTACGGCAAAATTGTACGTAAAAAAATAAATAGTCCTACTGTGGGTGGATATAAAATCCAAAATAGCCACATAGCCCACCTTGAATATTGTTTTCAATATAATAGCACTACTTAGATTTGATTGAACTATTAAAAACCGTGAAAATCTATGGGGACAGTCTCTCAACATTGGTTTTGATGTGAAATCCAATATGTCTGCCAGACATTCTATCATGAAAGTCGATTTATGTGAGATAGCTCTCTGTAGCTTTGAATGGTTGATGGAAATCCATTGGGATTGGTGTGCTATCGGCCATTGGGACATGGCAGCATGTCTATCAAAATTATCTGAAATGCAAAATCCAATATGGCGATTAAGCAAATATTTTGAAAATCAGTTTCTATGAGAAAACTGCCTGATTAGGCTTACTAACGTCATGTAGTGCAGGTCTTCAAGTGGTTCTCCCGGGGCACCAATGCAGCCATTTGCTAAGTGATGCATGAATGCATGTGCTTTCTCAAATGGATATGCATACAAGAACAATGCGCCTTTATAAACATCATAAATAGTAAACTGAAATTGGACTTTGGTGAACGCTTGCACGATTTTAAAATTTAATCGTGAAGCTCGATTTATTTTTTAAATCTCGATTTTTACGATGTAATTGAGGAAAAATGGGTGTACTTTTCCGTCACATTTTAGTAGTACATGATTACAATTATAATCGATTTCATTACGTTTATATTCCGTTGTGCCATGCATGTGTCGAATAATTACTAATCACAGCACAAAACACTATGATAAACAAGCTAATGATAGTGAGGTAACACCTTTGTCATTGAGAAAACCAGCTAGGTACTCCGTCGAATCGCCATATAATTTTCTTTCTTTCACTGAAGACCCTGAGTCTGTTGTGAAATACACAATATATATATATATATATATATATATATATATATATATATATATATATATATATATATATATATATATATATATATATATATATATATTAGTTGCAGAGTGGTAATCAATAATCAGCGAACTTAATTCTCTTTAATTTTAAAGTTAGCAATTTCAATTAATAACTGGGTCATGTGATGTAATCTCTTTTCTTTTTTGATTCGGTTGTCATATATCTAATTAAAGAAAATAAAGCAACAGAAGTCCAGATTGTTGTACTTTGAACTCTCCGCTCTGTTAATTTTTCTTACATGTATATCTTAAATTCAAAAAGCAACTATGAACTGTGCATGTACATACAATAATTATATAATTCTCGGCGCAGGTTCGATCCACTAAATGTAGTGACCAATAGTCGAGTATTTGTCAGTTGAGTGCAACATTTTTAGATTAGATAATTGTAGATGTGTTGACTGGCAGACAGTAATTAGTCAACTATAGTAAACTACCGTTCGTGTGTTGAGCATCACTGTGTGTCGTCGCCATCTTTACCAAATCTTTTGTCAAGTAAACTTTTAAATTACAGCTCAAATGCCATAATTTTTGCCACCCCAACAGCAATGCAGATATGAATGTGTATTTCCAATGGCATATGCCTTTATTTAATCAATATAGTATGCTACTATATTGATTAAATCATAATCGATTATTTATTTCCATAATCGAATCGCCCTAATAGTACCTGCATAGTTGTGTACCAAGCCCGACTGACGGTGGCCGTTTCGTCATCTTTGACAATTCATAGCCCGTTTTCATGACTTGTCATATTACTCCAGTTTATGCTTTTGGGAATTTCGACCTATTTTTAATTAAAAATCGCAATTTTTTTTCAAAGTCGATCGCGATATTTCAAAGAATTAATCAATCAATCAATCGTGTAAGCCTACTTAGGTGCAATTAGTAAAATTGTAATGCAATTATTAGTCCCACTACTTAGTTAATTCAAATTTAAATAGAAGTTGGAAAGCCTATTTAGTGAAGCAATCATTTAATACACAATTTCATAATGACACGTGCACCTGTTGCTGAAATTCGCTTTTCACAATTTGAAAAAAATAAATAAATAAAACAAATCTCGTTTAAATTAAATAAATGTGATTTAAAACAAATAAATCCGATTTAAGAAAAAAAATTTCAATCGCTAACCATTGTGCTATAACTACTGGAAAGTTCCTGGAACTGAATTATCACAAACAGCTATTCTACGTTTGCACATGTTACTAATTTTCGTACAGCCAATCAACTTGACGAGCACGGGTCGCCTAAAACCATTGATAGACAGTTTCGAAAATATACATAGAGAGTAGTATAGATATAGAATAGGTTTGTTATCCTCATTGACTAAATATAATAGAACCAACCATGTTGACTAAATATAATATGTTACACATGTTGAAGATTTTGGATGCCTTATCTAACTTCAAGATGCACTGCTAAGATTCACTACCTACTCTATTCGTTAGTCTCTTACGTTTTGGGTAAAGTCAGTTTGAATAGTTGCTGCGACAACTACTTTACTCAAAGCGCAAAAGACAGATATCAGCTCGCCTCATACGTAGATGGATTGTACAATATTTGTATTTGATATCCGGGCCTGATCTGACTGAATCTCAGAAGTTGCAGTTTCGTCACGGTGGTCTTCCGTGATATCCAGAATAAACACGACAAACTAGTGCCTTGAATTGTCAAGGGGGTGACTTTAATTTTACACTAACTGTACATAAGAATAAATGACTTTTACTGTCATAAAATACGATCTATTTTATATCAAAGAACAATACTTAATTATTTAACTATCTTATTTTCAACCAACGCTCCTACTCTATACCAATTTACCGACCTACACTATAAATTCGCACAGAGCTTTCAGCGACTCTCGTTATGATCAGATTGTATCCAACCTCCTGTATCCAACTCAAACTCCTCCTTTTATACTCTTCCAGTTTCTATTCTACTATCATTCAGCACTGTCTAATACCAGACCTTACGTAATGGTTTCGCATCCCATCTTATCTCCCTCTGATTATGACGTCACCCTACACCAGTCTACTGAGTTTCTACTCTACCATCATTAGGTAATATCTAATAATAGACACTTACATAATGGTTTCGCATCTCATCTTATCTCCCTCTGATTATGACGTCATTTTCCTCCGCTACACCACTGAAGTTGGTCTGGTTCGCACCGGTTCTGGCTTTGATGCGATCTGTCAGTCTCTATCAACAATTATCCATTTCTGATAAATAGCCTACCATGAATGACTGATACATTATTGATATACAATTGTGTTCCTAACAGGATGTTATGCTATTGACTCTCATCCGTCCATATCCTCTTCCTTGCTTTTAGGCCTATGCCTGTCATTTAGGAAGGTTAATAGCACTGGAGCTATATGAGCTCATCACCAGCTGGTGTTGTTGTGCTTCTATCGCGACCTTAGGGTCAGTTAGTCTGTTGTTATTCTCATATTATACTTAACGCTTTTCATCGATTCCCATCGCGTTTTACTTGCTTATTATTTTGTAAACTACTGTTCGTATCCACTGTTGAATAATACCAAATGATTGCTGATTCCCTGGCAACCACTTTCATCCTTAAATTATTCATCTACTGACAGATACCATCAACCCAGCACTGTTGACTCTTCTCCTATTCATTAGATTTCCAGTCTCCATAGTATACTAGTTTCTCTACCAGTTTCACACTCGCACACTCAGTGCCCTCAGTCACTCCGTGCAAACACTACTACAATGATATGATGTTATCCTTTCCCTAGCCCTACTGGTATTTTCAAACGATACTAATTTCTACTAAGGTCTTACTTATAAATATAAGATGTCCATCGGGTCATGACTCCCACTAGACAATCCCATATTCACAATGTGTTGAGGTTTTATACGTTATGCTTCTAGACATTAAAAATAAAGTGGAACCATGCTCTTCTCTTTGATGCATTGCATCAATATGTGTACTTGTCTCTAGATATGATTGGACTGTTTGGGGACGGGTGGACAAAAATGTCATCATAGATATCGTATATACTGACTAGACCGGGCATGACCCTATACTGGCTATACCGCGCATGACCCTCTCAAAAGCGGAATTTCAGAGTTCAGTATTTTCTCACCGGATGCAGTCTCCAATATAATGTTTTTGTTACTAAACTTATTACGTAGTCCAATAAAATGTCAGATTAATATAGCCAATACAATTTTATTTCTGACAAACATATGTAAATTTGAGTGTGTTCTATTTCTCTTCAAATTACCAAAAAATAATTTAGTCATTTTTTAAGGTTAAATATGGAGCTGATCCTCTGCGTCAGCGAGTCGGCGAATAACCCCTCATGTGCCATTGCGATTTACTGAACTCACCTCATCTGTGGTCTCGACAACTAATGCCATAGTGAGGATATGCGCATAAGCCATCTAGCCAGTATTTACGAAAAATGTCTATGGATGTCATCCTTCCACCAGGTCCACACAGGTGTCTAGTTTAGACAAATTCTCAAGAACCAAATTTCTGACCAGTAGGTGGCCATTATTATTACTAAGTAGCTTTTGTGCGAGGACCACCTGACAACCGCCAACCAGCGGCGCCATTAGAGCTTACTACGGCCCTGGTTGAATATTGTCTAATTTTACACTCAACAGTAGTTTTCATATCAATGAATGGACCTTTCCAGTTTTATCTATGCTCCGCCCATCGCTATCTAAGCTCCACCCACACCACGCTCGTGTTGCGATCGATCGATCTCTGAACTCCCTGACCATCCATTTCCAGAAAATTATGCAGGTAAGCTGTTGAATATTTTAAACCTAATTCGACTGGCCCAGCCCAAATAAGTTTTAAAAACAAGCATATTTATTATAGAGCAAAGATATACAATTCGTACAACGTGTCGGGCTATTAAGATTTAAAGACTGGTCAAATAGAATCATTTATGGCGTAATGATTATGACGTCAATCTACGCGTCACTTAGTTGATTATGGCGTTATATGATGGGTGGATACAGTGAAAAGGTGAATTAATGTAAGTACGACAAGGATGAAACTTTAAACTGAATCTAGCCCTGATGTAAGCCAATTGATTTAAACCTAGTCATGCCTAAATATTAACTTATCGAGTAGGAAATAGAGACTACCACTTACCCCCCCCCCTACCCACCCCACCCCTTCACTCGCACCCTCTATCCCTCCTTCACTCCAAGCCACCCATCTCTCTCTCTCTCTCTCTTCTCACTCTCTCTCTCTCTCTCCCTCTCACCCCCCCTCTCTCTCTCTCTCTCTCTCTCTCTCTCTCTCTCTCTCTCTCTCTCTCTCTCTCTCTCTCTCTCTCTCTCTCTCTCTCTCTCTCTCTCTCCCGCTCACTACTCTCTCTCTCTCTCTCCCGCTCACTACTCTCCCTCCCTCCCTCCCTCTCCCCCCTCCCTCCCTCCCTCCCTCCCTCCTCTCTCTCTCTCTCTCTCTCTCTCTCTCTCTCTCTCTCTCTCTCTCTCTCTCTCTCTCTCTCTCTCTCTCTCTCTCTCTCTCTCCCGCTCACTACTCTCTCTCTCTCTCCCGCTCACTACTCTCCCTCCCTCCCTCCCTCTCCCCCCCCCCCCCCCCTCCCTCCCTCCCTCCCTCACTCACTAATCTTCCGCGGACAAAGAGACTAAAACCTCTAAAATGACGTTTGTTAGCTAAGATGTGCATAGACAAACAGATACCACAGATCGTATCTTTTATGAGTATATTTATTACCAAGTATAGTCAATAAGCTTGCTGAAAGACTTCAATACGATCTTTGTTCAACCCGGATACGCTACCGGATCTCCGGTCTAAGGCAGTGTATAAAATACCAAGTTGTTCATCGAAAAACATACTATTTTGCACTGTCCAATTTCGAGAATCGCGACAATTCTAATCACGCCACAGACGATAAGTAAGTACATGCATATCTGTATGATTGTTTGGTAATAAATAGAACACATTTACTGAAGCAGCTGTAAATCTGCGATGCCTAGTCACTAAGGAATATTATACGCATCCATCCTATAAGACCATTGAACACGTCTGATGCTGATCCGATAAAAAGTCTAGTTGTAGTCATAGTTCAAAGATCTATTAGTTGATTTCTCGAGTTGACCACTGAAGGGTTGACACTAAGGGATAAAATAAGGTGCCTTCTAACATACTCTCTGAAGTTGTAATGTGCCACGGAACAGCTGATTTTTCGAAAACTATTAGATTGAGCCTCTTCAAAATTGATATGAAATCAGGTCTATATAGGACCTATAAGACCATATATACCTGTGTTTTTACCAAGATGCGCACACACCTGGTGGTTATTTTGAAAGAAAAGATTTTGAAAAAAAGATTTTCTTCATTTGTCATCCTGAGTTCATTTCTGCAGAAATCCGAAGACTGTTATTTTCACCAAAATGTGCCACCTGGCGGCCATTTTGAAAACAAAGGTTTTTCAAAAAGAAATCCCCGGTGGTCCTAAATCCTAAGTGATCCGATAAAAATTCTAGCTGTAGTAACTGTTTTAAGGATCAATACTGAAAATCCCCCATACATTTCCTATGGGACATTTTGCCCACGGAAAAGTGGGTAGCTCGAAACCCCTTGGGCCGATCCAAAAGACAAGTAACAGCAATGCATGTCCACAGGGGCACTACATGTTGACCAAGTTTGGAGCTGATCCTGTCGAAACTGTAGCATGAGATAGCTGGCAAAAATCGTGAATAATAATAATAATATAGATTAATAACAAGAGGCCAAGGGCATGTGATGCTCAGCTGGACCATTATCATTTGAACAATTTCCAATTAAATAGACATGATGGATAATTTTCAGAAAATCCAAGATGACCATCAAAATATTGACTAATTACATTTGATATGGTGAAGCTTACTGTTATAGCTTCATTGAAATCGAGCCATTGATTAAGGAGTAATATTTTAATAGTTCCTCAAAATTGTTGGCAAATCCAAAATGGTGCAAAAAATCAAATAAAAAAAATTCTGATTAAGATCTTAGAGTATACGACTGAATGATCCTTCCATCCAAATTTGGCTAAAATTCAGCAAGCAGTTAAGAAGATGCGTTTCTTTTACAATTTCCGGTAAATTTGTCATAAAATCTACGATTTTCACCCATAAAAGTAAAAAAGCAAGATTCTGAATAGAAGTTCCGGTGCCGACAACTATAGGATCTGGATAGACAAATTTGGTTGAAACATGTCATGCAGCTAAGGAGAAGAAGCGAGTTGACAAGTACCTGTATAACTTCACCCAAAAATTGTCAAATCAAAATTCTTAATGGAGGCTTTAGAGACTAACACAATATGATCGTTCTACCCAAATCTGGTAGAAATCGGCCAAGTTGTTAATAAGAAGCGATTTGACAATTTCCTGTAAATTAAAAAAAAATTTGATGAATCAAAATTCTTGATGGAAGATCTAAAGCATATCAACAAAGGATCTTTTCAGCCTAATTTGGGTGGAAAACAAGCAATTTGACAATTTCCGATAAATACTTAATAAAATCTAATATTTTCACTTAAAGAATTGACGAATAAAAATTCTGAATGGAAGTTTTAGAGTCTAGCGCCATCGAAGTATCTATTTGACAATTTCAGGTAAATTTTTCATAAAATCTAAGATTTCACCCAAGAATTTGATGAATCAAAATTCTGAATGAATGTCTAAAGCCTATTACTATAGGATCCATTCGGCCCAATTTGTTTGAAATCGATCAAAATAGTGAGATGTATTTCGACAATTTCTGGTAAATTTCTAATAAAATCTAAGATTTTTACAAAACAAATTATGAATACAAATTCTTAAAGGAAGCTCTGGAGCCGAGCATAAAAGGATCCTTTCACCAAAATTTGGTTAAAATCTGCACATTGGTTAATGAGGAGTAGCGTTTTAAAGCAAAAGTTGACAGACGGACAATTGATGAATGACGGATGGTCGCCATGGCATAAATTCACTTGGCCCTTCAGGCCAGGAGCTAATAATAATTGCAACCCTATTATCGAAATTTTTTTTTTTACAGTCATGCACATTCTTCTAGCTAGCCTGGCAGTTTGTCTTAGCATTCCTTGCTTCAGCGAAATCTACAGTCTCGGAAAATCATGGGTAAGCACAATCACTAAGTATATCTAGCATAGACATTTGAGATTCAATATAGGTCAGGTTCGACTGGCTAACCATAGTCAGTTTGTTGGTTTACTGAACATGCACAGTTGCTATGGCCGAACGTTGGTACCCGATTCCTCATTATATTACTATTGCAGAAAATTTGGAGTCGGGTATCATTCTCGATTGACCCTTTCTGTTATCTTTTTTGATGGCCTTTGAAAATTGGTTACTTTTGTCCGCCAAGATGCCAAAAAGCGTCCATATAATATACAGTGGGAAGATGTGCCTTTGGAAGATTGATTTACCGTAGGGCACCATAATGGACCGTACTATTTTTAGCTATGCCCCGCCCACACCTCGCCGTATTGGGATTGATCGATCCCCGAATGCCCTAGCTATTAATTTCCTGAAAACTCTACAAGGAAGCTGTTGAATATTGTGTAACTAATTTGACTGGGTGCTGTTAGTCAAATTAGTTTCAAAATATTCAACAGAATATTTATTAAATAGTAAAAGCAAACAATTTGTACAACACACGCATAGACCGTCTTCAAATATGCGCTCGTGACGTACTTATCGACGTCATTCATTATGATATCATTCTACACATCACGCAGTTCATTATGACGTCATATGATGGGTGAGTACTCTGGGAAGGTTAATTGTTTCAAACGTGCATCGGTTAAGGAATATATTAACATGTGTACTTGCATTCAAACATGGCAAGCGAAACCAACCCGCCATTTTGGATTTTACGTGCGCTCGGTTGACAATAGTTGACTAGCTCGTTAACTATTTCGAGTTCGACTGGGATCTAGTTAGCTATAACTAACTATGGTTAACCTATCGAACTTGACCATAGCATGTTGGTTGTATCATCCCTTCTCTTAATCTCAAGAGCACTATAGACGTGCAGGGAAGCGATTGACTATTCCGGGACTATTTTGACTGGAACCTGTTGTTGCCATAAGCAGCAACAGTTTCCAGGCAAATAGGTTTCAAAATATTGAACAGAATATGCCTTACATAACACAGAATTAGTCGTTTCTAGTCTGAGATGACTAATGGGTTAAACACTGAAATAGCCGTTTCCACTTTTGTGCCAAACTATTCTTGTAGTTTCCGAAGGCTTAGCCACACTGAGTCACAGACACACGCACACAAGGACGCACGAGTTAAGCATTTTCTTTCAGTTCATTGCAACAACGCATGTTAGCTTTTGGATATTTTTGGATAATTTGACTGAAAGCTGTTGCAATCGTCTAAAATTTAGTTTCAATATTTCTTACATCATACATATTGGTTGAAGCGGTTATTTAAAAACCATCGATTGTTTTGGAGCAACATAATATCTGTTGTAATATCTCTATCCTTGCGACAAGTCAAGACCTTGAAAACTAAGCTCATGGGTTTTTTAAGTGAGACATTTAAAAATAATTCTTGACGTTTGAATGGGTGTGTGCGACTCCGATTGACTTAGAAACAATTCTTTTTAACAATTTATTACGGTTCTTTGCAAGTTTACTTCGGTTGAAGTAATCAAATGTAATGGTATATTTAGAACTGTGAAAGCTATCATTGTACTTTGATCATATAACATAAAACAAATATATATATACTTATAATATATAATATATAGATGACCTATTATCGAGATTCCGGTGGCCACAGCAAAAAAACACAACCGCAAAAATAACTTGACTTTTATAAATTCAGGTCATAATGACCTATAATACACCATAAATTTCCAGTGGAGCTAATTCTTGTTAATTTAGAGTAAGCCTGGCTACCTGTCCAGGACATCACCATCCCAAGGAAACCATGGTAGCAGTCCTACACACGCCAGGGTCCACATTGGCATCCCCTGTGGCAGGCGTTCACCTGTTGCAAATGGGTGTGCAATATAATCATTTTTCCTTTCTTTTCTTTTCAATTCTTTTGTAATCTGTAGAAATAGTGATCACTATTAGAATGTTTCAATAATTATATCACAATATTGTACATTTCCCCATGCCGCATTTCAAACCCCACCAAATTCCCAATTTTCATATTCTGTACATTTCCTCATGCCCCCATTTGAAAATTGTCCCTCCTGCTTCCTCCGTTTTGGCTTTATATACAAAATATCACAAATATATATAATGCCACAACCCGTTTCTTGTCCAAACCCCATCCCAAAGCTCATGTTTTACAATTCCACTTCCCGAATGTAGTCCATCTGTACACCCCACCTCGCCCATTAACCCCTTTATGGCAAAACCAGCCTCTGTAGTAGGCTTTGAGAATGTGCCATTCCAGGACCAGAGAAGTGTATACCCTACATTCCACCACCAGAATGGCTAGCTCAATAACCGAGCCTGTCATTCCAGGGGTAAAACCTCAGAGGACAGTCCCCTCCTTGCCCACGTGGAATTTTGAAATCTATTTGCTCTCAAATGGCATCTCCTACATTTCCAGAGTTAAATAAGGATCCGCAGTTGGCTGCTAAATTATTCAATTTTTACCCATTTAGCTATAAATTAGAATTTGGGTGGGCGAGGATGATACTTTTCTCATTGATGCATCGCATCACGGTACTAAGAACGGGCTTAATTACTCGTAGCATTCAAACTCTTAGAACAATTAATTTCCAACAGTCACTGATTATTCTTTAGCCTAACTGGGCTCACGGTTGTAGCTACCTCATCCTGGAAGCGATTGCTGCATAATTCACCTTTCAGAGTATCTATCCATCATCTGACCTCGTATGACGTCATAATCAGCCCAGCGCGTGTATGATGACGTCACAATCATTACGTCATAAAGGGTTTCATATAGACCGTCATCAAATCTCAAACAGTCCGACACGTCGAATGGATTGTATGTCTTTGTAATTCTTTGCTATTTAATAAACAGGTTGTTGAATATTTTGAAACTAATTTGACTGGGTGCTGTTGCTGCCTTAGGCAGCAACAGCATCCAGTCAAATTAGTTTCAAAATATTCAACAGCTTACCTGTGTAGTTTTTTGGAAACTGATAGTCAGGGTGTTCAGCGATCGAGCGATCCCAACATGAGCGAGGTGTGGGTGGAGCTTAGCTAGAGATGGGTGGGGCATAGCTAAACCCGGAAAGGTCCATTGCCCAGGGCATCAATAGCTACAAGCTACTGCTTCCATGGGCGGCTACATGTAAGGCTTCCAATACAGGGCAGCGACAGTGGCGGTACCAAAGTGTTTGTTGGGGGGGGGGAGGAGAGGGGCAGGTTTGCCCCATATGCGGCAAGGTTGGTGGAGGAGATGTCAACCACCGAAAAGGCGGGTGGGTCGGGTATCTTCCTCTGGAAACATTTGAAAATTATATCGCTCGGAGAAGCCATTTCCTGCACTCTGAGAGATAAACATCCTTATTTTGCATTCTAATTAAAATAGCAATAATAATAATAATAATAATAATAATAATAATAATAATAATAATAATAATAATAATAATAATAGTCTTTATTTAAAGAGGGTATACATCGTCAGTAAACTGATCTTCCCGAGGCCCTCACACACACACGCACGCATGCAAACACATACATAAATACACACATACATACGCGCAAGGTCGTACACAGTCATTCACACACACACGCGTGCACATTCGCGCACGTACGTACGCACATATATATCAATATGCTTAAAAGCCAAGGATTGAATAGTGGCAGGTACATCCACAGATAGTCCCATATGAATCGTCAGAGTGTCAGTATATCAGACATGTGAAAGCTGGTCTACTAAACCAAGATTCTTATCTTGGCGCGGTGGTCCAGGGGAAAGATGTCTGGTTGCTAATGCCATACGGAGTTGCAGTATGGCAGTTCGATCCCCCTACCGGGGAGATGGTGATCAACAAATTAAACTAATGGGTACGTGACTGTCAGCTGGTTAGCATGTGGAAATTGAAGCTGCGCGTTGCCAGTGCGTCAATAAAATAATATATTACAAATATCCAAAATATACAATATTATAACACAAGTAAAATGACTGTTAAATTAGATAATTACCATATTTGTTAATTTTTGATAGATATTACTAAAACAGTATTGCAGAATAAGTACCTCGTAGAATGTCGATGTTCGAATCACCGTTCACACATGCATACGCGAAAGGTCGTACACATTCATTCACACATACACACATATATAGCTATTTAGAAATACACAAAAAATGCAATATTAAAACACAAGTAAAAAGGTGAAATCACATTGCCCATAATATATCACTATAGTTTAGTAATATATTCATGTGTATTCATGTCAGCAGAGTAAAAGACTGAGTAATCGTTTCAGGCTGAGAATTCCACAGGTGCGCTGCAGTGTATCTGAAGCTTTTTCTGCCATATTCCATTTTAATCCTCGAAAGTTGTAGGTGATTGCGTGTTTTTGGAATGTAAATTCCTAGTGTGCGCCACCCCAACGGAAGTGAACATGTATTTCATGTACCAGGGACCAGACCATTTCTAGATTTATATATCATAATACCCATTTTAATTTGCATTCTTTTAGTTAAATTTGTCCAGTTTAATGTTTCATATAGTTGTGCAGATGGTGTCCTGTAAGGCAAGTCTAATATCACCTTAGCAACCCATTTTTGTAGTTTTTCTAAACTATTCAATAATGTAGGTGAAGACGGGAAAAATACAAGACTACATATAATCAATGTGTGAAAGGATTTGACTTATAGAAAAGATTTCGTTGCTCAATGCTAAGATAATGTTTATTTCTCCGTAGAATATAAATCAAGAACGAAATCTTTTTACAAAGTTTGCCTATATATGTTCTTTCCATGCAAGCGTATTATCTATATATACTCGTAAAAGTTTGTCAGATTCCACAACATTTAAGCTTCCACAATGTGTAAGGATTATAACATTATTATTTACTTGTTTCAATGTATGCTTAGTTCCTAACATCATAAACTTAGTTTTGTCCGTATTTAGCAACATTTTATTATTTACACACCATTCTTCTACCGACTTCATACCGTTAATTAGATGTTCTTGAATTTCAGCTATATTTGAGCTAGCAGCATGCATAGTTGTATCATCAGCATACATATCCATAAGATCGTTGACACACATGGGTAAATCATTAACATATAAAATGAACAGAAGTGGCCCTAAAACTGAGCCTTATGGTACTCCTATATCGATGGGCAGTGGTTTAGAATTCTTTCCAGAAATTGAAACGTATTGTTGTCTGCCATTTAAATATGAAGAAAACCACTTTAATGTATTATAGCTGAATTTGTAAATACTTAATTTGTGTAATAGGATGGCATGATTGACAAGATCAAAAGCCTTTTTAAAGTCAATCATAATAGAACCAATAAGGTCGGCGTTATCTATTGAAAAACGCCATCTTTTCACTAGATTTAACAATGCAGTTTCACATGAATGGTTAGGTCTGAAGCCTGATTGCGACTCCACTAATAAATTATACTTGGTTATAAATTTATAAATATAATCATGTATGTTCAATAACCTTAGAGATAATGGGTAATATAGAGATAGGCCTATAATTGCTAATATTGGTTTTTGAATCAGATTTATGTAGAGGCTTTACTTTTGCACATTTCTACATTTTGGGGAATTCTCCTGTAGCTATGCTTTTGTTTATAATAAGTGTAATTGAGGGCGCAATTATTGATGCTGCAGCTTTGAGGAAGTGTGCGTTCAATTCATCGTAAACAGATGACGTAGTTGTTTTTAAGTTGCTAACTTCTCTGGACACATATTCAACAGTTATATATGGAATTCGAAACTATATTTTCTGGAACTTTATTAAGAACATGATCTGATAGCTTATCAAATGCCATTGACCTTTGTTTTATCATGGAGTATGTCAGTTTTGACGCCATTGTAACTAAATATATATTAAAATGTTCAGATTGCATTTGTGGGTTTTGAATTTCACTTCAATTATCATCACAGATTATTGAAGGTAATTTGTTTGCCTTGAGATTTGTCTTCTAGAATTTTCCATATATTAACCGGTTTATTTTTGCCTGCTTCTAATTTATTTGCAAAATAATCTTGTTTAGATGCTTTAATCAAATACGCAACTCTTTGCTTTAACATTTTAAAATTCAACATGTTTCCTACGTTTTTATAATAATCCCTTTCTTTCATTGTTTTAAAAAAACTTCTGTTAATCAATACTGGTTGACATACACGTTTAACACTGCGTTCAATGACAGGAGCGTGTTTATTTATAATGTTGATGAATTTTGCATACCATTGATCAAGCGCTTGATCAGGACTACCTAAATAACCTATAGAACGCCAATCACATACAGACAGGTCACTAAGAAACTTAGCTTCATTAAAGCTTTTGGTGCTCCTGTATTTAATAAGTTGGTGCGAATTTTGAGTTTTGAATGGTTTACATTTGCGCACAGCGATTATTGGATAATGGTCAAAGAGCCGACATGTGACAATTGAATTTTGTCTTTATCTGTGACATACACATGGTAAATCAGTTTAGATGTTTTCTCAGTAACTCTGGTTGGATTACGTACAAGTTGCTCTAAGTGAAAAAGTTCAATTAAAGACTGCCATTTATGATTATCTGCTTTAATAAGGTCGAAATTAAAATCTCCTAAAGTATAATATCTGAGTTTTCGGAAATCTTCTGATGGGTTGGGGGGGGGCAAGTAGGGGACGGGCAAGGCACTCTTGGCGTGGGATACATGCAACACCCCCACCCCACCCTCCCCCTAGCCCACTGAGCAGCAATAGCCTTCAGTCCATTTAGACAAGAAATATGAGTAACTGATTTCAGTCCTTGTAGTCACAAAACATATATGACATACGAATTGATAGATCCTGGCTGGATGCATAACGATAAAGTACTCTTGATGTGCGCATTATTAATTACATTAATCTCTACACTAGTGAACAGTTTCCTATAGATAGTAATTAGAGACTAGCTAGAGACTAACTACGGAAGTACAGATGTATTAGAACACGTAGTGACTGCGGTGCTACTAGTGCAACAGTTGAGATGTGGTGTTGGGAGGAGAAATGGCATGGCAGGCAGGAGCAGGGAACCTCCCAGGTGTGGGTGGGTGCATCCCCTACAGACCCCTCTAGATGCGCCCTTGCAAATATTTACATTTTCCTGACCAAATTACTCATTAAAAGGTTAATGTCCTATTATTTATATTAATTTAGAAAAACACTGTATTTGCGAAAAGCAAGCACATCAAACTATAAATAGTAATTGACATTCTGTTTATGACGTCATAAAATCACATCCCACTAAGCCCTTGCACTGCAACTTATTGGAACTATGCATCGTCATACAGTTACCTCATCAAGGAATAGCCCACAGATATTCAGACCTTTGAGGTCAAGGTCATTGTGACCTTGATACAAAGCTAGATTTGCATTTGTAAATATAAACGGCCAAGATTTTCGCCAATATCCCGTCAGTGTAACACTGATGTCTTGTTATTATTAATCTGCCATGCATCACACATTTATTAAAATCACTCAGGATCTTTCTTCTTTCTTTCTTATTCTTCGTCAAAAACTTTGCAGTCCATCTCCTCCTACAGTTTTCGTCCGATCAACTCCAAACTTGGTCAACTTCTGCTACCAAGTCTGGACTCGTGTGCGTGTGTATGTCTACCCGCCTAAAAGGGGACCTTGACCGTTGACCACCATTGCATTGAATATGGACCTATATGGAACGAATGGGGATTTTCAGGATGGATCTTTGAACTGCGGTTACATCTAGAGTTTTTATCGAATAACTACCAGACTTAGTTAGGATGATACCATTGGGGATGGTTTTTTCAAAATGGACGCCAGGTGCACATTTTGGTCAAAAATACCAGTTTTCGTTTTTGAAGAAATGGACTCTGGATGAAAAATGTTGCAAAAAAATCTTTGATTTTATATCAATTTTGAAAAGGCTCAATCTAACAGTTTTCGAGAAATCAGATTTTCCCTGCCACATATCCCCCATAGTAAACCTATGGGAGCAATATTTTTGTCAGAATAATAAGTTAAATGTGAACAAAAAAAACACTAAAATAATAATCTTTGAAAAACGAAAGAAGAAAAATCAACTAAATTTTCAATTAGGCATCCAGGAAATAGAAATAGTAGATGAATATCTCTTCCTTGGCATTATATTCAAATATACCGGAAATTTTCGTGCATGTAGAAAACGTAATCTAAAACAGGTAACCAAAACTATGTTGGCGCTAATACAAAAAAAATTAAACACGTTAATATTCCAATCGATTTGCAATGTATATTATTTGACTCAATGTTTTAACCTGTGCTACTGAATGCATCAGATGTTTGGGATTATGAAAATGTAGATCTACTCGAACTGTCAAACAAAATTGTATAAAATGCTACTAAAGCTGAAGCAAAGTACTCCAAACTCCATGCTTTATGGCGAGTTAGGCAAATTCCCCCTAAAAATAATCGTTCAGTGCAATATGATCCGATATTGAACAAGGCTAGTTAATGCTGGACATAGCAAACTTTCATCACGCCTCTACTTCTGCGCATTAGAATACATGCAAACAAATAATATACAGATTAAATGGATAAATAATATTAAAATAATATTAAAATTAATAATAAGGAAAGATTAGTTACCACGAAAGCTACACTCAAACAATTTCTACATCCCGGAGAGGTAACTAATTTTTCCTGATTATGAATCATCCTGGGATCGGGACCAACTTTTTCGGAAATATTAAAATTATTCTTGACTCAATGGACAAGGTAATGTGTTTAGCTTAGAAGATATCAATATAAAAGAACTTGTTGTACGAACCAAACAATGCTTAGAGAATACATATATGGACAAGGGGAAATGTGATACCAACGCACTGGACAGGTTAACATTTTACGCATTAATAAAGCAGGAATTTAGATTTGAGACATATTTTTTATAGAAATTAGACAATAGAGAAGTTTTAATACTCTGTCATTTTAGAACACTCAACCATCACTTAAGAACAGAAGCCAAACGCTTGGTGGCAACTGATAGAATGGAGAGTAAGCGAACTATGCAATGTCCTAGAAGATGAAATACATTTCCTATTTGTATGCCCGAGATATGAAATAGAAAGAATTAAATTTGTGCCTGACTATTATAAAAGAAATTTTACTGATGACAAACTCAAGGGGCTATTCCAATTATGCAACAGGCCTGTACTAAACAAATTATGTAAACTTTTATTACATTCAAAGAAAAGGCTCAGATAATTGCACAGTGCTGAACAAAGAATCATGTATAAGCAAGCTAGCAAATAAAATAGCGATCAAGCAAACGATGACGACATTTGAAGTCACCTTTCCAGAGTACCCACCCATCATATGACGTCATAATGAACTGCGCGATGTGTAGAATGACATCATAATGAATGACGTCATGAATGATGTCGATAAGTACGTCAAGAACGCATATTTGAAGACGGTCTATGCGTTGTTGTACAAATTGTTTGCTTTTACTATTTAATAAATATTCCATTTAATATTTTGAAACTAATTTGACTAGGCGCGGTTGCTTCCTGTATAGTTTTCAGGAAATTGATAGCTAGGGCATATGGGGATCGATCAATCCCAACACGGCGAGGTGTGGGTGGAGCTTAGCTAGTGATGGGCGGGGCATAGCTAAACATGGAAAGGTTCATTGCCACTACTACTGCTACTGTTGCTGCTGCTACTACTGCTGCTGCTGCTGCTGCTGCTGCTGCTGCTACCGTTATGTTGCTTGTTTTAGATCATTGCCAATGTTGACGCTACTGGATGATGATGATGATGATGATGAAATATTGTTGAAAAAATAATTGTTATACAACTTATTCTGCATATTTATATCAAGTATAATAATGTCAAATATAATGTATAAATTTATAACACACCTCATATTCTGCCTAAGAGAATAAAAGATTACTCACTTACTAATATTTTCAACTGCATCTTCTACAGTTTTAGTCAGATTCTAGAATATTGTGAGATCTAAATAATTTCCAAAATTTTAATATCTCCCTTGGGGTCAAGATCAGCCGTGGGTCAGAATTTCCAATTTTCATGTTTGGCATAAAGAACCTCCCTTTCATCATCCAACTTCAAAGAGCATGTTAGAAGACACAGTATTTTATCCTTTAGGGTCACGGTGACATTTCAGTGGTCAACGCTTTCAGATTTCGAGAAATCTGCTTTTCCATGCCCAACCTAAACCTATCGGAATTTCAACTATGGATCTTTGAACTGCGAATACGCCTAGACCGTTTATCAGACCAGCACCAGACATGTTAAATAGTTATATAAGAGGGAGGTCATATTATACTATTCCTTAATAGTCAGACACCGCAGATTTACAGTTACTTCAATAAGTGTCTTCTAGTTATTATTATTATTATTATTATTATTATTATTATTATTATTATTATTATTATTATTTGTTGTTGTTGTTTCAGCCAATCCTACTGCTTGTACGATAAAAATGCATTATCCGTGACTTGTGTGAGCTACTCTGACTACTTACGTGGCCAATTGTGAGTAATACGGTTGGTGTCGTCCATTTGTCTGTTCACTGGCACATATGCAAGGGTGTAGGAACGTATTTTGACATGGGGGTGGGGGGGGGGGGCCTAGACCAAATTTGAACAGACAACATTCTTAGATGATAGTATCCCGCGCACACATGCCATTAACGGACCCAGTCAAATTAGTTTCAAAATATTCAACAGCATATTTATTAAATATTAGACATGCAATTCGTACAAGGCTGAGTCCATCTTCAATTAAGCATTCATGACGTACTTATCTACGGCATTCACGACGTCATTGATTATGACGTCATCATACACGTCACAGTTGATTATGACGTCATATGATTGATGGATAGACTGGAAAGGGTCATTATCCATGAAAGTGACAATTAATTCACCTTTCCAGAGTATGGATCCATCATCTGACCTTGTATGACGTCATAATCTGCTCAGCGCGTGTATGATGACGTCACAATCATTACGTCACAAAGGGTTCCATATAGACCATCATCAAATCTCAGAGTTCGACACGTTATACATGCTGTTGAATATTTTGAAACTAATTTGACTGGGCGCTGTTACTGCCTTAGGCAGTAACAGCACCCAGTCAAATTAGTTTCAAAACATTCAACAGCTTACCTGTGTAGTTTTTTGGAAATTGATAGTCAGGGTGTTCAGAGATCGATCGATCCCAAAATGAGCGAGGTGTGGGTGGAGCTTAGCTAGAGATGGGCGGGGCATAGCTAAAACCGGAAAGGTCCATTAGCCATCAAAGCCATGTACATTTCTTCATGCATCAACAATACTAATCTGCAAACAATATGTCACCTTTCAGCATGGTAAGTGTGTCAAATACAGCAATCAATATTATCGACTTGAAATGGATTCATCAGAACATAGCATAGAAATGTTTGTCTAATGGAAACAAACATAGAGCGGACAATCATAGCTCCGTTCCCGTTTATCGGATCACTTTGAAACTTCATAGGGTGGTTGGACTAGGTCTGGCAAAGAAACCTATCAAAATTTACGATGATCCGAACTCCAAGATGGCCGCCAGCCACGGGCTGCCATCTTGAAAGTTGGTTTCTGGATGATATCGGATTACTTCATAGGTTCGTTGGAATATATCTGGTGAAGAAACTTATCGAAATCGAAATTTACGATAATTAGAAATACAGTATAGCCGCTAGTCAGCGGCAGCCATCTTGAAATTTGGTTTCCGGATGGTTTCCGGATGATGCCTCCTTGACCATTTAACGGATCGCTTTGACACTTCATAAGAATGGCTGGTCTGGGGCTGAGGAAGAAATAAATATTTTCTGATAGCTCAGAACACTCATCAAAGGTTTCTTTTGTTTGGCTATTTAGTTTCTCTATATAAACCACCATTTGCCAAAGAAATAGCAGGTGATGGGCCAAGCTTTGACTCGATGGCCAAGCTGTGAATCGGTAGCCCCAAAACATGTAGTGTGGTTAGGAATTGCGAATTTTCAAACTTTCTCTGTCTTTTTGATAGGACAAGTTTTTAGTCTGGTATTTATCAGCACCACATTGATTTGTTAGTTCTACAGGCGTCTTCATCGCAATAAAGCGCATCACTACCGATAATTCCGACTAATGCGCAGCAAAACATATACAACTTATTTCAGATTTAAATTGTTTAATCAATCTATTACGCATATATAGTCTTTCCATGCCACCATAAGTAGTCACTAGCCATATAGTACACGCATGCAATGCACCTTTCCACTTTTAGCTATGCCTCCGCCCATCACTAGCTAAGCTCAACCCACACCTCACCGTGTTGGGATTGATCGATTCCCGAATTCCCTAGCTATCAATTTCCTGAAAATTATACAGGGAAGTTGTTGAATATTTTGTAACTAATTTGACTGGGTGTTGTTGCTGCCTGCAACAGCGCCCAGTCAAATTAGTTTCAAAATAGTCAACAGAATATTTATTAAATAGTAAAAGCAAACAAGTTGTACAACAATGTATAGGCCGTCTTAAAATATGCGTTCGTGACATACTTATCGACGACATTCATGATGTCACTCATTATGATGTCATTCTACACATCACGCAGTTCATTATGACGTCATATGATGGGCGGGTATTCTGGAAAGGTGAATTAGTATATAAATTAACATTTTGAAGCACACTATTGGGTCTCTTTGGCATGCCCCGTCATCCAAGATATGGTCTCTATCTTCTATCCAAACATATGATGGTTTTGTTTGATTCTCGCACCTTTTCTTTTACCTTTCTTTTCTTTTCACTTCGTATTTTGTAGAAGCAATGGCAACACGGCCTGTAAGACAGTGTCAGCCACCGATGGTTTTGCTTCTACCCCAAAAGGCTGGTATATCATTGGTGAGAAGTACATCCACCCAAAGCACAACAGACCATGGTTCAATCTCTATGCCCAAAAAAAGAGTGGAAGTGGATATTGGGACTACTATTACATTAATCCGGATACCAAGCGTGCCTACTTTGGACTACATCCTGGCACGATATCTCATGGCTGCATCACAGTGAGCAATAGTGCGTGCTGGAATCGATTGATGAAGATTGTTGAAGGTGGTGAGAAAGCACAGCAGAGCGTATCGAAGTCATGGGGTCGAAGCGCGTCTATTACATACATTGGTTATCTGCTTGTTCAATAAAATTGTTTCATTTGTTTACATTCTGCTACTATATAAATCTGCCTACATTTGTTATAACAAGAAATTAAATGAACAAAATTAAAATATCATTAATAAATCTCTATAAACAATTGCAATTGGTTCGCTGTTCAATGGAGATTATTTAACTATATTTGTGCAAAATTGTGACCACGAATGCACACATATATATAATTACTGTTCTCCATACGAGTAGAGGAACGGATTCCCTTGTATAGAAGGCTGCTACTGAGATCCGAGTTATCATTATTACAACCACAATCAATGGAAGTAACACTGTATGCGTGCGTGCGTGTGTGTTCATCCGTTTGTGCTTTCAAGCCCGATAGCACATCTTAATAAACAGAGTTTAACTAGGTCGTGATAGGTCATGGTGACCTATTCTTGCTCAGGCGATGAGTAAAAAAACTATTTAGGCATATATGAGATTGCAGTGATTACTGATTGCTTGTTCAGGGGTTTCGAGGGTTGTAGGCCGAGTTTAATGGGTTTTTAGTTCAGCTGACTTCTCAGTCAGTTTAGCTGTAGCGTTGACCACCCATACACCCCACCCCACCCACCCCGCGTATGTCTGTCCACAAGGGAAGACACGTTTTGTTATTTCTGTGCACATATAGGTTAAACCTGGTAAAACTGTTCGTGTGGGCATCTAGTATATGCATTGCGAAAACGAAGTTGATTCGATGAAAAACACAGTTAGGCCTGCCATATTTAAACGCTTAAGCATGTGTCCCAATGGAGGAATCCAGTTTTAGCTAAACCCGCTCATTCTAGCTAAACTCTATCCATGCTTTGCATGTGTTGGAATCAATCGATCCCGGCACTCTGAATCTAAATTTCCAGAAAACTACAGATAAGCTGTTGAATATTTTGAAACTAATTTGACTGGATAATGTTGCTGCCTATCCGTCAGGTTGTACGAATTGTAAGTATTTAATAAACATGCTGTTGAATATTTTGAAACTAATTTGACTGGACGCTGTTGCTGCCTATGGCAACAGCGTCCAGTCAAATTAGTTTCAAAATATTCAACAGCATGTTTATTAAATACTTACAATTCGTACAACCTGACGGACTATTTAAGACGGACCAAATCGAGTTATTAATGACGTAATTGAATATGACGTCATCCTACACGTCACGTAGCTTGTTATGACATCATATGATTGACTGAGAAACTGGATTCATGAATTAGGAAAGATATTATTTCGCTGGCACGTTTTGTCATAATTAAAGCTATTGATTTTTTATTCGGAGAGTGGGTACCTTTGTCCATACACTAGCCACAACCCGTTAGAACAATTTTATTTCTAATAATTTCTAACATTTATGTCATATATGTGCTATGTTGTACACAAGAACAATTATTTTGTTATTCGTACTTGACTGGCAAGAGCATGAAATTGGCCTGATGACTATGTGACAATAATACAAGATACTCAATTTATTTAATTAGACAATGGTGTTCCAATTTGGCATATGCAGCTGCTAGACAACAGTAGTAGTAATGGGGTGGATTAGACGCACTTTTTATTAGCTCTCTTGGGGTAAGTGATTTCGAGGGGGCGGGACTTTATTGCCCATATATGGACTGTGAAACACGCCCACCAGCACACGCCCCTTTTCACTCTCCATATGCGAGCAAGTAAGCCCCACTCCGCTCGAAGTCATGTGACATCTAAGAGCCTATCAGAAAGCGTGCCCCCCCCCCTCCCCGTTACTGTCAGTACTGATCAGTAGATATGAAAGCCAGCTTTAATTATTGATTGTTTTATTTTTTCTTTTTACGTTTTAATTTTTTTTTTAATGGGCTCGGTGGTCTTAACCCTTTCACGACGAAACTGGCCCAAAACGGCCTCTGCAATAGCTTTGAGGACTGCCCATTTGAAGGTCAAGAGCAGACTATTTTTGACAATTTACCACTGTGATGACTGACCCGATAACCGAGCCAGTCATTCCAGTGGCGAATTTTCAAAATAGTCTCCCATTGACCGGCAAAACAACAGTCAAGCAGATATTTTTTGGGACCAAATTTAGGTATTAAAGGATCAAACTATTTATTCCTAAGATATAAAAACATACTCGCTAAAAACGTAAGTAAATGTAGTTCACATATTCTGATTTTTTAAATGGTCACAGTGCTCTTATACTATTTTCCCAAGAGATTATAAAATACTCTATAGATACCTATTTTCGTTGTTTCCTCTTCATCTTCTTGTGGATCCCATCAATGCAGAATGTATATTTATTGCTGCACGTATACAATAACACCACTAGTAATAAAATAAATATAAGACCCATTATTACTAAAATACTATAAGTATAATGGAAAGATCCGTCACAAGTAGTACACAGAGATGTTCACATTATAGTTCACTCTGTGCCAGAATATTACATGTTCCACCCCACTAGAAGCATGGCCCGAGATGGCTTCAGCCTCTGCTTGTGGCAACTCTATAATTGGGCTAATAGCATGAAGTGGGTGGAAATGGGAAGAGGTCAGAAGAACAACTTTTCCACCCTTCCCCTTGGAGAGCACAAACGGAAAATCCTTCAGATACGACTTCCCAGATCATGTAGACCCTCGCTGGGGAGGGAGAGGGCGAGTATGTATCCCGTCATCGTCCTCAGCATTAGTCATCCATTCACCGGACTACTGGCTTGGTAAGAGAAGGTTCAAACTGGCACCACGGTACTCAGGACTAACATTGGGAGTACTTGCTTCCGTAGAAACATCCGTCGGGGTACCGGTGCTACGTGGAATGCCCAGTCCGAGCTCTGGTACTGAGTCATCACTAACACAAGGTTTAAGTCGATCGAAGTGGATGACTGAGGTCAGGCCATCTGAGGCACGGATACGGTAGGTCACATCTGACTCCTTACCTACTACCACATAGGGGCCTTTCCACTGATAACTCAGTTTACTCGGCACGTTTGCAAAACATCACGTATCGTGAACCCACACCATTTTTCCCACCTCATATGGGTGTCCATGCACTCGCCTTAGTCAGCATCACCACCAGAGTTCGGTTGAATCTTTCTACTATCCCGTCAGTACGTGGATGGTATGCTGTGCTGCATGTTTTGACTATATGAAACAATTTGCAGAGCTCTAAGATCAGCCGGCTCTCAAAATTACTTCCTTGGTCGGAGTGCAGTTCATAGGGCATACTGAAGCAGCAGAACACATTACTAGACAGGACCTCCACTACTGTGGATGCTTCTTGGTCCAGTAAAGCGAATACTTCCACCCACTTCGTAAAATAATCTTGCAATACAAGGATGTACTTATTTCCTTCATCCGTTGTATTCAAGGGTCAGAGCACATCAATAGCCACTCGCTCCCATGGTGCACCGACAATTTAAATTTGAAATGGTGCATAGTGGTGCTGGCCAACAGCACATCTTTGACATGGGACACATTGGGTGACCGATGCCTTCACACTATCACATGTCCTGATCCAGTGGAATCTCTGTTTGATGCGTTCCACTGTTCTTTCGACGGCCAAATGTCCAGCGTTGTCGTGCAGTTGTTGTAATATCACGACCCTACAATGCTCAGGAATTACTATCCAGTTTTTAATGTAAAGGACACCGTTATTGATATGGCACTCCTCATACCTCTGATAGTAATATTTGACCATTTAGTCCAGTCAATTTAGGCCAAAAATATTTTAACCCGGAACAAATTGCAACAGAATTTTTTTACTTCGCCCAGTGTATAGGGGGCCATCATGTACAACATATCAAAAGTCCTCCAAAATTCCAATAGGGGAAAGGGTAAAATTTGCATAATTATTACCAGATTTGGGCCATTTCACCTGAAAAATCCATTTTTCTTTATTTCTTTAAAACCGGTATGTAATATATGTGTGACTGGGTATTTTTGGACTTTTTTAGTAATAAATGAATACGATTGACATATTCTCCACAAATTAAATGTATTGTGTTATGCCACTTGCATGAATTTACCTAATACCATCATTGATATTGATACAATACATATTATATTTTATTATGTCACGGTATTGTGTGTTTCTAAGCTAAGCTAAGATGAAATAGTATGGCATAGTTACCTGGTTTCTACTAATTTCATCTTGCATCAATTATCCAAGTCATCTTCCTCAATGCGCGTTATTGAATTCGAGCAACTGAGACCCTTACAGTCTTCGCAGGCGGATGTGCAGCTGAGCCCATGTTTTCTACAGGTGCATCTCTTTGATTCAC
Organism: Chaetoderma sp. LZ-2023a; assembly: GCA_034401795.1. NCBI lineage: Eukaryota > Metazoa > Mollusca > Caudofoveata > Chaetodermatida > Chaetodermatidae > Chaetoderma > Chaetoderma sp. LZ-2023a. The sequence goes on along the minus strand of CM067369.1, from coordinate 56,626,593 downwards.
AGCCAGTTTTGCAGCTGCATCTAAATGAATACAGTAAATCGTCAGGTGCTGCCAGCATGTCAGTCTTAACAGGCAGCATTTGGTGGTTGAGAACTTTCCAGCCCCATTCTGTTGGATCCATATCTCCAGCATCTCCTCTCCAAACTTGAATTTGGTAGTACACGCGAAGACTGTGAAACTTTGCGGATGCGGGTGTTGGTGGTAAATGTCGTGCTTCAACATACTTGGAACTTTTTGCAACCTTCTCCCTGAATCGCTTGTACCGCAAAGCAACTAGACTATCCATTGAAGGGCCATTGTATAGAATAAGCATTGCCTTCTCACCTGCTTTTATCACGTCATCTTTATTCGCATTACTCATTGTAAACACTTCAGCAATTTGAGAGAGTTCTTTGCAGCACTGGATTTTGCTAAGGGATGCAGATTTTCCAATTCCATAAAGCCTAGATGTTGAGTCACAGCCAAGGATGGCATGGATAAATAACAGCTGTGAGCACAAACAGAACCCGAGTTTTTCCTTTGCCATTTTGATATTCCACAGTCGGGGTTTCTTTGCATTTTGCTTTGGCTTTGGTCTGAAAATTAGCTGACAGCCATTCATATCAGTATGGTATAGAAGCAACACCAGTAGGTCGGTATCGTCTCCAACAAGAGCAGTATTTGTTGTCTTTGAAGCCAAGATAGCCGTTTGCGTAATTAAGACATCAGCATCACCGCTTGCCTTTATCGTTAAGCATCCAGCCTGTTCGAGAGATGAACTTAAGATTGATATGAACCGATGTTTGTTCTGCTTGTTACTAAGAAAATCAGGCTTACTCAGAGTTACAACTGTTTGCGGAGTCAGTACAACAGTTGCGCCTGATCCACGAGTTCGCCTCTTATGTGTTACATCTTTTATGTCTGGGCCTTGGTCATAACCATCAAAAACTACTGTAGCCTTTCCATATTTGCTTATGCAATATTTTACATATCTTTGACAAACATTTGCAAATGTCTCTCCACGCTGCCATGGAACACGGTGTAATAGAGCTCCTCCATCAAGCACATAGTCGACAGAATCTGGAAGCACTGCATCTTCATTTTCAATTAATTTCCACAATGCATCAGCAAGTGCCGGGTTATTTGCTTCCCATGGAAGAGATGAATTATCAAAGAGTGCGGGCATATGAGTGCACAACTCATACTCAAAATAAGATGATGGATTCCCTTTTGATCCATTTGTAGCAATTAAACTGAGTCTTTGAAATAGGAGTTGTGGATCAATTTGTACACATTCATCATCAATCTTGAGAGATGTTTTGGATGCTAAGGTAATAGCTTGTCTCTTTCTCTGGAACGAAATGCTTGATACACATTGGCCACACATCGAATTAATAAGTGATTCTCCAATATCTTTAGCATCGTCAACATAGACTGATTCATGTGCAGACAATCCACTAACAAGTCCTCTAAGAGAAGGGTCTGGTCCAAATGGATTCAGTTCACTAAGGATTTTGAGAATTTTGTAAGTATCATCCATATCACGCTTTATTCGAGATTGTGTGGAATCTTTGTGTTGTTCACTTGAATCACAGTTTACCCCCAGAGAGCTCTTGCATTGCATTACACACATCTGCACATGTGGGCATAGACAACAACCAAACAAGACGCTGAAGTTCTGTCATTCCACGACCTCGTGTTAGACCACCACTTGACTTTACACTTCTCATAAGGACCTGCTCAATAACTAGATCAGTAGATAACCCTGCCCAATACCTATCACTTCGATGAATGACATGATGCCCATTGAGGATGCGGGTGTGTATATCTGGATGACTTTCAGGTATTTCTAACATCTTTTGTAAATATACATATGCAGACTTGGCGTACAGATTATGCCCAGCGGCTGCAAAATATGGAAGCATCTCACGAATGGTCTGAAGGTGCATGTTCCAATCACCAGTTCGTTCTGCCTTAATGAATTTGCGCAGAATGTCAACCAACTCCATATACAAAAGCCAGAGTCGTGCAGTCCTCTTATCTTTCATGACCACCTTCTCTGAGTCTAGTTTGTCCTTGACATCATGTAATGCATATTCCGAGGACAATCTTGTAGCTACATACGGATTTTTGATAATGTCATCATAGAGCTCTCCAACTTTAACCAGACTTTTATTTAGGGAACTTTCAATCGTTTCATGTCCTGCAACATTATCGTCATTGTCAAACAATTCTTTTGAATGCATTGCAGCGGAATATTCTACTGTGTCAACTTCAGCATCTGCAATTGTAGGTAGTGGCAGGTTGTATGCATTTGCAATCAAGATTGTACTGAGAGAAGCAAAAACCATGAGGTGTCCTCGAACTGCTCGAGAAATTGCCTTTCCACTAAGAATGTGTTTGACAGCATTCTCAGTGTAGACTACCTCTAGAATAGGCGCAAGACCGCTTCCTGCCATTAAGTGACCAATGCAGCCAAGGAAGCTCATCTCCATATGAAGACCTCCGAGTCTTAGAATAATTTGCTTTAATGGACTCCAGCTCGGCTCAATCTCTATGATAGTCATAGCTTTCCAAAATAAGGGCTGATCAAATGTAATCACGGGTGCAACATGGTATCGGTTTGCCTGTTCACAAACATAAGTCAAAGTGGAAAAGATGCAGGTCATGTTACTTGGCTCTAGATCTATCATTGGAAGGAAAATAACAGACGATTTACCTGGATAAACTCCTTGGTGAACAGTTTGCATCATGCCAGACCATGACTGTCTCCTTGAACGCAGAAACAAAGAGAAATCCCAGAGGATGTCAATGTCAGCTGTTGGGTCTGTTTGTTCCATCGCAGTTAACTCCTTAAAGGTCAATGGGAAGTTCCTGGTATGCTGAGACTCAAAGTTCCTGATACAGATCTTGCCAACTTGCTTGATATCTTCAGATGTTACATTTATCCTTGGAATAAGTTTGCACGAAAGGTTTCCTGGTGTAACAGATGCAATGATTCCCATTCCATGAAATGTATTATGCCCATCTATTGTGCAAATATTGTGATCTACATTGTCGGCAACAAACTGAATGAACTCGCCTGATAATGGCTGTGGTAGATCTCCACCATGAAGTGATGCACTGCGCTCAAACCTCTGTATCTCCGCGTATGAACATCCAAATCCGTGCTTGTACAAGGTGTCAACAATAAATCTAGATCCAAATTTATGGTGCATCTCACATGACAGCCCGAACTGCAAAGGTGCCAAAATAACTCTAGGACGAGTTCCTTGCAGAATAGCCTGTCCAACTGATGCCTGTTTCATTTCTGTGTCTTTTCCAGTAAACAAAATTCGCAATAATTCCAGCAGTGTCTCTGGTAAATAATTCAATGCCTTTACTGGGTCGCTCATTTGCTCCCTTGATGGATAGCTTTCAGATGATGTGCATGAATCAATTAACTTAATATCGTGTCTAAGCAGTTTGGCAGCTGTCTGGATGATTAGCATGCTCTCTGATTTGGAATCCTTTCTCTTCTGTTCCTTATAGAAGTCAGTCAAAATAGTAGATGCTTTAGAACGAAAGGTAACAACGTTTGGCTTACCATTCACAGTGCTAATAAATATTTCATCGCCATAATTATCTTTTATTTTATCCTGCATGTATTTTGTAATGTATGCTTTATTCTCTTTATCATCGAGATACTCTTGCATTTTATTAACGAGGTCGTGCAGGGTCAGCTGCTCATCATCATTATTTTCAAGAAATGCCATTGTCGCACTAAATGCTCTTACTCTGTCCAAGTCTTCTGGCCTTCCATGTTTTTGGGATGAGCAAGATGAGTGCAGCTGAGGGATATTTTTCATGGTTCGAAAATTTATGCTGCAGCTTTGATGGTATACTGCATTGACAACGCATAAATCCGGCGTGAAGGCAAGCCGCCCAGCTACAAGTTTGCCCCATTCGTCTTTTCTCTGCTCACAGGCCTCGGCGATACTACATTGAAAGTCATGAGTACTTACTGGATAAATATCATAGCCACGTTTCTTTCCATCTTGAATTTTTGCAGGGTATCCGCATAGCAAACAATGTTCACTAAAATTGAATGTTGGACTTTCTGAACGGAGTGTTCGCATGGGTGGCGGAGATTGTTCTATTTTCTCTGCATCACGGGCAATCCGCTTGGGATCAATGAACTCCCGTCGACATTTTACATGAACCCTCTGTCCTACTTCAGCTATGACATCGCTTTCACGGGCTCTGCTAGCATTGTTAATACCGTCACAGCCTTTAACTCGAAGCTTAACAGTTTGTGAGCCATTTTCTAGGCTCTGGTTACAAATAACGCATGTATCTAAATCCATATTCTGATTGAATTGTATAGAAATTTATTCAAATTGTGAGATAAAAGTGAAAATTAAAATGCAATTTATTTTAGATAAAATTTTAAAAGCGAAAAACAAAATTAAACTTACTTTAAATATAATTTTTTTAAATTACCCCGGCCCTGTGCATACAACCATATTTAATCTGTGGTTTGGAGAATTTGTACAAGTGGTTCAAGGCAATATTGCCAATTGCTTACTGTCTTCCGTGGCCATGAAATTCAGAGCTTAGACAACATTTCTACTTCGTTTATTTGCGGAAGGGAAGTTTCATTATTCGGATAATGGCGGTAGCTAAATATGCGAATTTACCCACTTTCCCATCGAGGGATTTTGGAGGACTTTTGATATGTGACACCTGGCAGTCCCATGAATGCCGCAGAAAAGAAATAAATTCTGTTGCAATTTGTTCTAGGTTAATTTGTAGTTTTACTGGACTAATTGTGGAAAGTGGGCTGACAGGTTCCTTAGGAGTACATACCTCCTCCTGGATCCACGCATATATCTGGTGTGTTTGCGCATCTGTTGCCTGTTTGTGTGCTATGTTGCATGCATCATGGTGGTGGCAACTTCATGTTCACCCTCGAGCCCGATTCTGCTCAAGGCATCGGCATTTCCATGCAACTTGCCGGGTCTATGAACAACATTGAAGTTGAAGGTCTGCAGTGATTCCTGCCACCATGCTACCTGGCGCTCCAGATTTTTTTTAGGTTTCTAAGCCAGCGTAACGAGGCGTGATCTGTATGGAGTGTAAATGGCCGACGGTACAGAAAAGTGTTTGTAGTATTTGACAAAATAAACCACAGCCAGTAATTCTCTCTTGGTGGTTGCATAACGTTTCTCTGTCTTGTTCAGAGTATGCAAACCATAACCCAGTACCTGCTCCGTTCCATCTTCTGTGACCTGGCATAGAACTGCACCTATTGTGTAATCAGATGCATCAGTGTCTAAGATGAAATTGAGGTCAGGGTTAGGATGAGCAAGAATTGGTGCAGTTGTCAAATGTTCCTTCAACGCCCTGAAGGAACCTTCACACTCACTCGTCCACTTGAATGGTCGATCTTTCTCGGTGATCTGGAATAACGGGGATGCAATCTCACTGAAGTGACAGATGTATCGGCAATAATACTGGCAGAGAATGGGGAAGCTTCTCGTATCCGTTACCGAAGTGGTGGTCTGCCATTCTGCTACTGCATTCGTTTTGGAAGGTTGTGTGGCCACTCCATCTATGGAAATCATGTGTCCCAGGAAGTTGACGCTCTGTCTAAAAAAATAACACTTCTTGGGTTTGAGCTTGAGATTCGCGGTATGAAACTGTATCAGGACCTTGTTCAGATTGGACAGTGTCTGCTCAAAAGAAGAACCAAAGACGATTACGTCGTCGATGTAACAGAGACATAATTCCCATTGCAGGGTAGTCAATACCTGCTCAATGAGACATTCGAATATTCCAGGAGCATTGCCCAAGCCATAGGGCATCTTGCGGAATTGAAAAAGACCATCCCGACAGATGAAAATAGTCTTCTCCCTGTAAGCCTCATCCATGGCTACCTGCCAGTACCCACTACCTAATCCAGGGTACAAAACCACTGGGCTCTGGACAAGGAATCTATGGCCTGATCTATCTGAGGTAACGGATAAGCGTCTTTGATGCTAAGATTACAACACACCATAGCGAATATGTCTCATTCCCCTCATGCAGTCTCGGCTATGCTGGTTCTGCCTTATAAACTAGCCTTTTTACTTATTATTATTACTATTTTTCTTATTATTTTTCTTCCCGCATTAGCACGACGGGACAAATTGTCAGTAGCGAGGGCTACCCATGTGGATGCGCAATAACAGGCCGCACTGTACGCATCCCTTTTTATACCCGGGATGCATATGTAATTTACATCTTTTTATCTGTGATATACTGTTAGACATATCTATATATGTGATTACATATATCGTATATTATATATATATAAATATATATATATATATATATATATATATATATATATATATATATATATATATATATATATATATATATATATATATATATATATATATATATATATATATATATATATATATATATATATATATATATATATATATATATATATATATATATATATATATATATATATATATATATATATATATATATATATATATATTTATTTCTATCTATAAGTGTGGTACATTGGATCTTGGGTGTTCTCAATGGAAATATAATTATCCGCAACCGGGAGAATACCAATGCAAGCTATTGTTTAGTTAAAATCATTATGACTGAATAAAAGTAAGCACACACTGGGAAATAAAACAAAACGAAAATGACAGAATAAAAGTAAGCACACACTGGGAAACAAAACAAAACAAAAATAGGAATGACCTTGAAAAATAATTCCAGGTCAAAAATGAAAACTAAAAGTATGCCTCCCTCCCGCATCACTCTCCTCTCGGCTACGCGCCTACTCGGGAAGTCTATAATTCCCACCTAGTGCGCTCCCGTGTGTTCGATCCGTGAAGCATTAATCATTTGTCACAGGTGTCAAACTAGGAGGGGGGTGGGTGGGATGTAGCACGGATCGACCGGATGGGTACCAGCCATCCCAGCTAAGCTGGGTAAGGAACAGCCATTCCAGATTCGCTACAAGCACGCTCCCCCCCCCCCCCCCTGAGTAGGATAGTATGCATATATAGGCCCTATGAGAGAGGTATTCGTTAAAAATGGCTAAGTCCGTTAGAACGCATGGTGCGCATGCGCGCGCATCAGAGCTTCCCTGACAACACGTACCGGAATTGGATGAGAGGGCGCATGCCTATAGTGTACCGAGATGGTACTTGTGATTTTCTTAAACTATACGATTCTCGTTATTCTTGGTACCGATCAAGACCCGAATAAAACGCGGATTACAGAACTTTTTACTATTTTAGAATCGGTCCAGAAATTAGTTAATTAGCAGAGTTATCCGCAAAACTCCCGTTAAATTATTTTCAAAATATTGTTTTTGACGTCGTAATCACGTGTATACATTAAATAGATAAGGAATGTGCTGTGCACGTGATAGCCACGTCACCACTTCTAGCTGCATGCTGATTGTCTACTGCTCGGCCACCGTTTGGCTGAGGCACCTACCTCTGACGTCACGAGTAGTATAAAAGGGGTGAAAAATCGAGAATCAGGAACATCACCGGCGTGAAAGCCGACCCGTCAGGAGAACTGCTGGACCTGCGCGGACTAGACGTGTGCAACTGCTAATCTACGGTGATTCCTTCAACACTGCGGTGCCATTCGGATTTCCGTTCACCCGCGCTGGTAGGCAGTTCTCGACTTTCCACGATACAAGTTTTTGGACGCTCCCGGATGGCCATCCGGGGGCAAAATAATTAAAGTAATAACTCACTCATCCAGACTTTCCTAGGGGAGTCGTTCTGCAGACAGACCATGTGGGCCCAAATGTAATTCTATGGAATGTAGAGCTAATGGTGATTCTTGGTGGATGGCTCGCCGGATCTGCCAACCATGCTGAAAAGTGGATTCAAACTTCCGCGCTGCATGTCGCATGTGATTATTAACTTTTAGACCACAGTCTGGTGGGACTTTGCCCAGTGCGCCACAAGAGCTATGCGACGTATATTGCACCATGTGCCAGTTATTGTACATGCATAAGTAAATATATATTAGCCCTCTCTGTTAATGGGCAACTCCAAACTTTCATACCACCGTCACCGAATGAAAATTTTACAACTAACTGTTTAAATTATGTAGCAGCTAAAAGACTATCTAATGGACATCTCCTGAACCGTTCTATTACACTGTTCTGAGAATGTGCCATATCCATGCTGCCTGTGGAAGCTTGCTTGCAGATACCTGCCTGTGGAAGCCTGCTTGTGGATACCTGCCTGTAGAAATCTTTCCAGCATCAGAGAACATGCCATATCGCGCCATTTATATATTAGCGCCTCAATTTCAGTGACACTTGAACATTTTCCGTACCGATGACCAATAGGTACTCAAGTAGCTATACTATTGAACATTTAATTATTTCCGTATATGGTACTGATGACTAATAGCTGCCTTACCGGTCTTAAGACCGCATTCTTATAATTTCTGTTTTACTGTGAATATTATCCTTGTTTACTGTGGGTTCTCTCAACTAACAGCACCGTAAGGCCCAATGAACTGTGACACTTTATCTTAATCATATTCATCATGTGTATTGGTTAGTTGTGGATATGGTAAGTGGCCATCTAGTAAATATGTTTTGTTTATTTATAGAAACTCTAGACTGCAGTACGCTAGGAAATACTACACAGCAACATATATATCTGCATCACTATATTCCCGCCAGGATCAATTGTATACTGAGGTCACTGATCATGCTCTAATTGCTCGAGCCTGACCTGTTACCGACTAAACCTGACTATTTAGCTCGATAGGATAGGTTTAAAGTGGTTAGGTACAATTTCTCTGTGAGAAACGCTTAGTGTACGCCTCCTTTCTGGTTGTTGTGGTAATGTAGCCCCAAGCACTGGCAAGGTTGTGTAAAATTGGCCAGTTACCTTTAGGGCCTCTAATATATATTGAGTTATTGTCTCTTTCCATGGTCCACCAGCCGCAAGGCTTATTAATTGTCTGGACTCCCTATCGACGCATTGGCCGGATCCGATGCTTGGAAACTATCAGAGGTTTCCGAGCGGTGATGGTTAAAGTGTCGATTTACATACATCCCCCCCCCCATATCTTCGGATACTTGTTAGGTAGATAGCCCCGCCAGTGTAGGAAGCACTGCGAAAACAAATAGTTTAATATGTGAGTTATTTAGTTAGGTAGCGGCCCGCAGTGCAATTCTGGGCATTCTGGAACTTAACCCCAATGACAGGTCAAATGTTAAATCCATAAGACGTGGTGATGGACGAGATGTGGATCTCCATCCAACTCGTTGGAGTGTCTGAGTGAGATCTTGGAATCCACCATGCCCTCACGGGAAGGCCACTCACGATGGATATTGTAGCTCGCCGGGTAGTGTCGGGCCGTTCCGGTGTATCTTGTCGACTCGCCGCGCCGCAAGTGCATGACGCGTGATGACGCTGGTTAGCATCCTGTCTCGGGGTGACAGACCTTGTACAAGACTGCCCTGCAGGAAACAAAAGGCTCCCGTAGACGAAACGTGGCTATTTAACTTAATATAAGTTATTATACCTCTAAGCTGAAAGGAAGAAGGTTATCTCAGACGAAAAGTGATGTGCCTCACACGGGCACTACTCCTAGTGCTAGTTTGGGTGAGGAGTATTATCCTGGCGTGGACCGTTGTCACTGAATCCTTGCGAGAGGCAAATGCCTCGCGGCGGGCCTCCATCTCGGGAAGGTGTCGCCACTGCTTAAAGTGGGAGAAGAATAGTAGGCAAAAATGGGCCCACTCTAATATTTCAATCAAAAATGCTTTAGAAAGAAGAGACCATACCTAGTGAGATTATGACTATAGGGGTGTGTACTGTTTTACGTGAAGACGGGACGGGTGATTCCCGATGGATTCCCTTGTCACCATCTTATGTGATTCTTAATATGCTGAATTAGTAGTTGCTGCTTTATTTCTGCGGGCCTTCTGCTTTGCTTAATTCCTTTTTATTTTAGGCCGCAACTGTCTGATATCTACCTAGCTATTAGACATGGCTGTCATGGAGAACAGATGCCCTAAGACATCAATACTGAAGACAGCGCTCATACACGTTATGTAGCAAGATCTCTGAACTGGGTAAGAATCCGGACATCCCACCCCGCAACCACATAAAACATTACAGGACATGGGTTACATTTCACAAAAGCATTATTAGACCATTTCTCTCTCGTTATGGTGGGGGTAAGAGAGACGAATACCCACCGTAAATGTCCTTCCTGAAAGGGTGTGGCAGAACTAAATATCATGCCCAGCCATTTTAACGGAATTCGGTGGGAATACGCATCTCTCCCGTCAGCGGGTCCTATGGAACTAACCGTTTAACCTATCGTTAGGTTTATATACAAGTTGTCAGTTTTGCACTGCGGTGCTGGAGGATTGTCAGTAAATAAAATAATAATTAATACATGTGTTTTCGCAGTGCTTTCCTACATTGGCTTAAAGTGCTATCTACTAAGTATCCGGAGATAAATGGGAATGTGTGTGATACCGTACCCTGGCCATCACCGCTCGGAAACCCCAATAGTTTCCCAGAGTCGGATCAGCCTGTGGTGAGGATAGGGACATCCAAACAATTAAGAAGCCACAAGGCTGAGTGGAGCATGAAGAAAGACAAAATCTTACTTATGAGTCTTACCGGAGTGCGGGGCTAGATTATCGCACTACCAGAAGAGAAGAAGAATATATTACACAGTATGTAATGAAGACAGTGTCTCTAATCGTTTTGAACCTATCCTATCGAGCCGAATAGAAAAGGTTAGTCGGTAGCACGCCGGGCTAAACAGAATTATAGCACGGACAGCGACCTCAGTGAAAAATTGTTGGTGGCGGGAGAAAGTGCTGCATATATAAGTGTTGCTGTATAGTGTTTCCTACGTGCACTGCAGTCCTATATTTTCTATGAATAAGCAAAACATATGAACGGATGGCCACTAGTCATATATATACATAATCTAACCAGAACAAACAATACGGTGTCAAATGATTAAGATATATATATTAGTACAAGTTAACGAACCTACTATAGTGCGGTTAGCAACACATTGAGGAAAATGAGAATAATTATCAACAAATACAGAAATTATAACTAGCAGTCCTAAGACCGTTACGGTTTCTTTTAGTCATCCGGACCATCTTTACGGATACAATATAATTAACAAAACCTATATAGAGAAATAATTAAACTGAGAAGTATAGTTACTTGAATACCTGGTAGTCATTCTTAGGGTGGCTACCATGTTACTGAAATTGAGAAGTAAATCCGTAGTCGATGTGAGATGATGCGTTCTCCGGAAGATGGAAAGTTCCCGCAGGTTGGTTCCCGCAAGCTCATGTCCGCAAACAAGACTTCCGCAATAACACTCATTGGCAGGAGTATATCACTCAGTGCTGTAGGCCTAATAGAATGTCTATACGATACGATAGTACTATGTGGTGAAGAAAGTTCCCATACACCGATGGCATGGATGGAACGTGTAAACAACCCGTCATTAGCAGGGGTTGTCTGAGGCAAACGAAGATACAAAACAAAGCTTCACGGTGCGGGGTACGTCAACCAGCTCCGAAGACGCACTGGGCAGAGTTTACTTGCTGCGGTCGAAAGTCGAAAGAACCTACACGATTAGTGCGGCGGCGATTGAAATACCACTTTTAGGCGTGGCCGGCAGATCTGGCGAGTCATCCATCAAAGAACATCCTGCCTCTACATCTATAGACTCACATATTCAAGCCGTAAAGGCCTCACCGCAAATTTGTGTTCTGAGGTAGATATTGATATTCATAAACAATTATCAGAAGTTCCAAATTACTCCCGTAAATGGGGAGTTACAAAATTGTTTTAGTGTGGTGGGTTGGACAAATGCAAGCTACGGGATAAAAACCCGACACATAGCGAAGAAAAACGTGCATTGTCTGTCACGCTTATTGGTAGCTGGTACAGATCCAACCTGTTCGGCCCCTGGCCGAGGATGCTCTCGATCACTGGATCACTTCTCCTTTTATACTCCCTGTGACGTCATAGGCGCAGGCTTCGTCCAATCATCGTTCGAGCAACAGCCAATCAGCGAGCAGCTAATAATAGCGCAGTCGAATGTTCTAGAACATTCTAGAAGTTTTACGTCCACGTGGTTATGACGTCATGGCACTATTTTGAAGATAATCAAGAATAGTTTTCCCTAGATAACTCAGCCATTTCTCAACCGATTTTGAAATGGTTTACAGATTTGGAAAGCCCGTTGAATTCTGGTCTTGACTAATGCCAGATTTAATGGGAACATGCAATCAATAAGGATTACAGGGTACCATCTCGGTACACTAAAAGCGCAATCCTATCTAGGTCGTAACTACGCGCTCCATATAAACCACGTCCTGGCGCGTGCATGCGCATCATGCGCTTTAGCGAACTTAGGCGTTTTTCGACACACTGTCTCCCCCATAGGCCTATATACGCTTATAGCTCTACCCAGAGGGCTGTGTTCAGGAAACGAATCCGAAACGAGCTTAGCTGGTATGGCCGGTATCCGACCGGTCGATCCAAACTACAATATCTGTCTCTCTATCCCCACCATAAACGACATGGCACTATCCAAACTTGCTTGTGTAAAAAGTAACCTTTATCCTGGTGATGTTATCTGTGGTTGCAGGATAGGGCAATCAGATTATTATCTGATTCGGGAGCCTTGCTTCAAAACATGTACGCACGCCATCCTTTGGAGGTAGATGCTATGCAGGTGAACTATGGGAAACTGAGCATCTGGGCCCATTGGATAAATGTATCTAAAGTTAGGTAGGAATCCCTGCCACTTGCGGCCAAAGCTTGTATTCGTTTCTAATAACTAATTGGTAGGTTAGAATGTAGCAGAAAGCCCGCATAAATAAAGCGGCAACCACCAAAGCAGTAACCTTGGAACTACATAAGACGGTGACATGGGAATTCCTCGGAAATCGTTCGTCCCGTCTTCACGTAAACGAGTGTGCATCACATTAAGTATGATTTCACTAGGATTTTCAGCACTTAGCAGTTTCTGTTTGAACAAAAAAGTGGCTCTTTTTGCCAGCTCTTTTCCTCCGCTTTGGCGTTGAAGGCATTTTCCTGTGACGGAGGCCCGCGCGAGGCACTTTCCTCTCGCAACAACAATATTTCCTTTGTGTGTGGTAGGGGTATATTAGTTTATATTAAACTGCCGAGTGACTTCGTTGGTGTGGTCTCTTGCGGGGATACCTCTGCGGATTCAAGGATCTGTGTGGTACCTTCGGCGAAACCATGTGGAAAGAACACTGGATGGCTCTATGTTTTGTATTATTGTGCTCATTACTGTCAAGCGAGTGATATTGTTTGTATGGTATATAAATTATTAACATCTTGTCCGCTACTCTAAATTAGAATGGGCCAACATACCGGTGACATGAACAGCCGGGATGAGACCGTGTGGTTCAATCTCAGCAGCAATGGTCACATGGCCCCACTGGAACATCAGTGTTCCACTGGCTCTAGAAGCCGGTCTTTGTACTTTCTGGAGAGACGCAATACTGGATCCACAACCCCAAAAACCACAGCTAACCAGCCCTCAGACACATCATGCATTTGCGATCCAACGGAGCGGAGCGACATAGCGAACCAGCGCATACCCCCGCAAGCTACAATAGCTAGGGGTTACAACTATAATAGGTCAGTAGAGATAGATAGGCATAATGATTCTCAAACAGACACTGACAACACAGACGACCTGTCCCGGCCGAGGATCCTACACTCTTCACCTATCTCGAAGATTCGCTGAGTGGGCAGAGAGTAACAGGGTTGAAAAGGTGTTAAAAATGCGCCGACCCACGCAACTTGTAGCCAACGAATGGTCAACCCGACATACACTACCAGACACACTGGGCAAATTGCCAGATCCTCGCGATTCGGCTGGTGGCAGTATACATTACCAAGACATGGCAGCGATGCCTAGCGCGGCCACGGGATCAGCAGAAGAGTCAGCTTATCTAAGCCCTCCTGTGCTGAGCTCGTACACGCCCCCCCCACCCTCCCCAGCTCTCACACATGGCACACATACACGCCTGCACCAACAATGCACATGTAATGCACCCTTATCGCGACCACTCACCTACCTACAAACATATGACAGATATAAGGTCAATTCCCCCACTCCATTGAAATCACCCATTAGCAGAATATTCCCTTTTGAACTCTCTTTCAATGGAGTTGAATTGGTCGCGAAAATATTGAGAATCAGCAGGTGGTATATACAGGCAACAGATATATGTCTTCTATCCAGCTAGTGTCTGCCAGATAATTTAATCCACAAAGTTGTGGTATTTTTTTTTATACAATATTGTGAGACCCCCCTGACCCACAACCAACTCGTTTCTTTGAGTCTTTAAACGTGTGTTTAGTAATGGATGAATAGGTGGCAAGCTGTGTGATAGTGGTATCTATATTGGAGGCACTTGGGTGTGTCTCTTGTAGACCTATAAATTCATGTTTGGTAAGCATATGTTGCACAGTTTCCACATCCATCTTTTGCTCAATGCCATCAATGTTCCGTGACAAGAAGGATAAGAGGCTGCGGTAATTTTCGTGGTTCCACGTGATGATAAATAGTAAACGATGATAAGTAGTAATAATATTAGACAGAATATATCTCAATACAAAGCAAAGAATTAGACAAGAGTACTGTGTGTGATCAATTTAGTGATACAGATTGTTGTACATGTGTAGCCTCCGGGGTGGGTACGCGACGGTCCGTTCGAATATTATGCTCCATGGCACTGCATGTGCACGGTGTGCAGATGAGCTGGTTAGCGTCGGTTCTCGGGGTGACGGAGCGTGTTTCCCGACTTTCCGGAATGTACAAAGACCTACTTCTAGAGGCGTTGGAACGATAATGTTCCAGTGGGGCCATGCAACCATTGCCACCAAGATTGAACCACACCGTCTCATCCCGGCTGTTTGTGTCACTGGTATGATGGACCATTACTCAATTTGGGAGTTTAGACAATTAATAAAAATGATATAACTAAAACAAACAATGGTACTCGTTTGCTAGGACAAGTGAGAAAATATAGTACATGGAACTAAGTTGGTGTTTTGTTTAACGTGGGCTCATCAGAGTTAGTCTTCACTGCTCGGAAACCCCAATAGTTTCCAGAGTCAGATCGCACGAACGGGTCAAAGCGAGGTCCAGACAATTATAAGCCTTACAGCTGAAGGAATGCAGGAAGAAACAATCACTCATATATTAATAAGGAGGCCCTAAGATAACTGGCCAATTTATACTACCTAGCCAGTGTGCGGTGTTACATATCCACTACATCCAGAAAAGAGGCTTATACAAATGTATCCTAACGAGCGACCATTCCTAACTACTTCTAAACCTATCCTATCGAGCTAGAATAGACAGATTTAAACGATCTCATGTCAGGTTCGCACAATGAGAACCTGAACAGTGACCTCAGTGAAAAAGTGATGCTGGGAGAAAAAGGATGATGCGGTGTTATTGTTGCTGTATAGCGTAGCCAAGCGGACTGCAGTCCTAGTGTTTTATTTTAAATAAACAAAACAAGTAACTAGGGTGGCTGCTACCATATACATAACTAACTATCACAGAATCAACAATAATTAAGGTCACCTGACCTTGCGGTGCTTGTTAGTCATCAGCACAAAACAAGGATAATAAACACAGTAAAAGAATAAACTAAAAGATGCGGTCTCAGACGATCGGTTGGTACCTGTTAGTCATCTGTACCTATAGATGTGAAAATACAATAATATAAAAATACAGTAGGGTGAGTACCTATCAGTCATCGGTATGGAAAAAGTTCATAGATCACAGTAAATCATACGGAAGAGGAAGTGAGATGGCTGTATTCTGTAGCAGCTGGGCTGATCTCCGAAGGTGAACTGTTGATGTGGCTCACTCTCAGGAATGGTGAAGAAGAACGATTGCGGTTGAAGATGTCTACTAGATAGTCATATTAATTTAAACAGTGTAGTAAACACATTCCGTACTATAACAGAAGTTGAAAATGCCCTGTAGTAATGAAGGGCTACTGTTAAATGTTTAATAATGATGCCTGTGCACACAGTACATGATGCACCGCTTAGCTCGTGCGGGACATCAGGTAAAGTCCCACTAGACTGAAGTCAAAAAGTTAAATGTTACACACAATACATTGCGTGGAATTTGATGACCACTTTTCGGCGTGGTTCGGCAGATCTGTCCACCAAGAATCACCAATCGTTCCACATACTATGAGTTCTTACATTGGGCCACAAGGCCCACCTGCAGGAAGGCTTCTCTGTTTGTTGTTGGAAGTGAGGGCTTCTTCTTTTCGTTTAGTTTAGATGCCCCCGGGAATTGTCCTCCTAAGAGTGTTCAAAAGATTAGATGCGGATGGGAAGGTTGCGGGCCAGAGATACCAAGATCTCTAAGCCGGCTGGCCCCGCTGCGGTTATGATGAAACCATTTCAGCAGGCAGGTATTGGCGTCCTGCAATACTCCGGCCACACAACCTTCCACCTTCTCTCTCGATGAAGTATGGCTCTCGAGTCTCAGTTCTTCGCTCATTTTATACTCCTCATGACGTCGTAGCTGGAATATTCAGCCAATCAACGCATGATCTGTAGCCAATCAGCGTGCGAGCTGGAAGGGAAAGGACATTATCACGTGATAACCATCCTTCCCATTCAATTAGTACATAGACACGTTTATGATGTTTTCAATATTTTCAGCATAATTTGAGCAGAAAGATAAGGATAACTCGGCCGTTTCTGGACCAATTTTAAAATGGTTTACAGTTCTGAATCCCTCGCTTCATTCCGGTCCTGATAGGTACCGAGAACGACGAGGATAACAAAATTTAAAAGGATTACATGTGCCAACTAGGTATATTTTAGTATGCATTCTCTCCCAATGCTGACACGTGTTGTCAGGGAAGCTCTGACGTGCGTGCATGTGCGCTACGCGATCTTAGAACCTCTATCATATAGCTTTATACACGAGTACTATCCTGCTAAGGGGGTGCATGCTCAGAATGTACCCGGAATGGTCGTCCCGCACCCAGTCAAGCCGGAACTGTCGGTATCTCTCCGGCCGATCCGTGCTACACATGTATACTGTACCATGGGCTGCATTGAACCATTAGTTCCAATAAGTGGTGCTTGAGTCACGTTTAGTTGAGTAAGGACTAAGGTGACGGGACTTGTGTCTGTCCTGTTAAACTATGTTGTAATGTACTAACTGATATCCATTTCACTGGACAGTGTGGTTGAGGTTTGCTATTGTTCAAGACAACTGCAACACTCAACAACAATATCAGCAAAAGATCACCAGTCAGCATGTTGACACCGTCAGCCAGAAAGGCTTGTAGAGCGATATTTGCACATAATACATGTTTTTAAAATCTGTTTTTGTATCAATGGGGCCTTACAGATGGGAAACTGGCCTACATTCCCTGCATGGTGAAAGCAATGCGCGATCCAGTCAGGACTGAAACGCCCCTCAGTTGCATCATTCAGAGAATGCATGCCAGGGCTGCCAACCCATTTCACTGTTGTGGGATACCTGTGCAAGATTATCGCTTTTTGAGGTCATAGATTCATGATACTACATAGCAGGGTGTGGTTAGCTAAACATCGGACATATATTGTTGCCTTCAAATTGAGTTTTCTGTGGTTGTAGCATTGGGAAACCGGTCTCCATGCCCCGAATTGTGGAAACAAGAAGCAACGCTATCATAGAGCTCCTCAGTTACATCAGATAATATTCTAGCAGGAACTGACAATACACTCCAACTGTTGAGGGTATATGTGCATGGATATCATCGCATTGAGGTCATCTGTAGGTTTGCGATGGTACATAGAAGTTCATGACTAACCGTCAGCACCAAATGGTATCTATTGTGATGTAATGCTTGATGTTTAGTCAGATTTTCTAGGAGAAGAGTTGACTTGTAGGTCTTTGAATAGTCTGTTATTGTTGCAACAGTGATAGCTAGCATTCAGCCAATATAGTTAGCAAAGAAGAGCTACATCTAGAGTTCAGAAATCTGTCCGATCATTCTATACTTGAAGCCATCGAATCCACATTAGAGCTAGAGACCTGAACTATCTCTTCCAAGCAAGCAGGCGGAAATGAAAAGGTGGACCAGTCTGAACCTGTCCACAAAGTTGTGCTCCATGAACATTCATCATCATCATTTTACGAGGCATAAGCCATTGGCTTGTTATTGCATCAGTGTTTTTGTTGTTGTATGACTTGTTCTATCAAATTCATAAGTTCCTTCCTTGAAGTCGACTTCCAGTTTGTTCTTGAACGATCAGACTGTTGTTGCTTAATTAAGTCTCCTCAAAACCATTTGGTTTAGGACTTTGACCATTACCACTCTGCTGTCAATATTCCATCTTATGCTGTGTCAATAACAAAGAAACTGGTGCACATTTTGCAACAATTTTGTTGATGATGGTGCTGTCTACAACAGCAACATCCTCCAGCAAATTTGCCGGAAAATGAACACAGATCATCTTTTAATTTAATTTGAAATGTAAAATTTTGAACTCATATTGGCAAGGGTTAACACTGATTTGTGGAAATGCCGTGGTGTAGATGGGTGTTCCCCACGTTGGCTGTGGTATGCCGCCTACACTCATGGTTACACCCTGCTGCACCTAGCATTTGTTTACATGCTGACTTGTGGAGGCAGTGGTTTGTCTTATTGCTGTTGTTTTCATTTTTTGCGTTCATCGCTATCCGAGTCTCCTCCTCTTGCCTTGTGTCCCTGCATGCAACCACAAAGTGCGGATGTGGAAGCAGAGATGTATCTACTAGTAATTGGAATCGCTACCGAGCATGTTCATGTCTATACACAGGCTACTCCTAGCTCAGTCAACTTTATTTGCGGAATTGCAGTATGACTGTGATGAGCTGGTATATGTATGGCCTGTTCAGTCAAATTCGAATGTTCTTTCTTTGAAATAGATATCTAGTTTGTTCTTGAATGATTCGACTGTTGTTGCTTCGGCTATTGTAGCTGGCAGTGAATTCTACTGTGGTACCACTCTATTGGTGAAAAGGTGCTTGCGAATATCTTTATTGTTGCGTGTTATATTGAACTTGAACCTATGACCTCTGATCTGTGTAATACTGGATGGTTCGAAGAAGTGGGCCTTATCAATGTTATTTAGATCCCTGATGAGCTTGAATGTTTCAATTAGATCTCGAAACCGTCTATATTTCAGTGACATTAAATTTTGAGCTTCAAGTCTTTCCGTGTAGCTATATTCTCTGATTTGTGGGGACGAGTTTTGTTGCTCGTCGTTGAACTCTTTCTAATAGCTGTGATTGCCTTTTCAATTTTGGCGACCATGCAGAGTTGCAGTATTCGAGAATAAGTCTCACGAGAGACTTGTACAAGAGCGTGAAAGTAGATGGGTCAATGTTGGTAAAGGTTCTCTTAATTAGTCCTATTGTGCCGTTATCCTTAGAGATGATCTTACCTATATGTATGCCAAAAGAGAGGTTTCTGTCAATATGCACTCCCAGGTCTCTTTCTACATCTGATGTTGATATAGGATGCATATCGGGCGTATCTGTCATATGGTATTTAGTTTGGGGGTTATTTCTACCGAAATGGAGGACATGCATTTTATCTGTGTTGAAGGATAGCTGCCATGTCTGCGACCATTTACATACTATGTCTATGTTGTCCTGGATCTTACTGGTAGCTGGGTTTCCATATATCTTTGTGTCGTCTGCAAATATTTTGCAGTGGCAGGTCAGACTGTCTGGTAGGTAATTTATGTATATCATAAAAGGTATAGGTCCCAGGACACTTCCTTGTGGCACACCACTTGTCACCTCTATCCAGTCTGATGTCGCATCATTGATTCTTACTCTCTGTCTTCTGTTATATAGGTAGCTTCCTATCAATCTTACTAAATTGTCACCAACACCATACCTTCTAAGTTTTGTTTGGAGTCTTTGGTGTGGTACAGCATCAACTGCTTTTGAGAAATCTAAATATACTGCATCGATAGGTTCATTTGAATCAAGTTTGACTGTTATATCTTCAAGGACCTCTAGCAATTGCGTTTTACAGGATCTGTTGTGTCTGAAACCATGCTGGCACTTGGTAAATAGATTGGCTGTTTCCAAAAAATTTACAATGCTGTCCCTTATAAATGACTCTAGGACCTTACACAAGGTAGAGGTAAGAGTGATTGGTCTGTAGTTGCTCGGGTAGTTTTTGGAGCTTTTTTGTGTATACAGCATACATTTGCCATTCTGTTCTGTTCTGTTCTTGGAGTTTCCGCCAATGTCTGGCACCTTTCGGTGTATTATCTGGGAATCTCTCATCTAATGAGTTTTCCATTAATTATATATTATATTATATACACACACACGCAAACAATCATTAAATCTGACATGTATGTACATGCATGTACACACGCAAGTGATTTTCCTATCTATATATAGGTAAATGGTCACAGTTCATAGACGAGTAAATTTATGTTCACCAGATGCGTAAATGAGTTCATTGTTATTGAAATACATGTAGGAGCATCTAGAAAGCATAAGATGCACCATATTTTTCTATGTGCAATTGACTTTAATTATACTAACTTGATATTTTATAATGCAAGCTTTGTTAGGTAATTCATTTAATTTAAGAGATGATTACGTCTGATATGAAGTTTATAGCAGAGTTTCCTGGAGATGGATTCAATTTTCGACATTGAATCGCTTCCAATCAGGCCAAACAAGAGAGTTGTGACGAGTAACATCTGGAGAATAAGATTCTCATCCTTGCTGATTAATTCCCAGTTATCTGCCACCACTAGATGCTCGATTTCCGCTATATAGATGCGTCTGATATCTGCAAATTCTGGACACTGAACTAGGAAATGCACACAGTCCTCTATAACGTTCTTACAAAAAGGACAGGCATCATTCTCATATTGATTAAATTTGGATCTGTGTGCTTGCAGATAGTATGTACCGGTTAGTAACCTTGCCTTGATGACGGCACGTTTTACATCATATGTATTTGCTGTCACTGTTGACCAGATCGGATGTGGCCTTTCGATATCAAGGATGTCAACATTCACAAACTGGGCTGATGATGTCTGCTTAATGTCTTCCTTTAGCATCTCTAGGACCACTGTGTTTACAGCCTTTTGGACATGCCGCTTCCATACACATTTATGTGGTGGGTCATGTAGCAGCAGGTGGGCTGATGGTAATTGATATTTTTCTAAAATCAATTCGACATCTTGAAACCATCTGTGTCTGCCTTCTCTTTTCATAACGAGCTGCCGAATTGCTAACTGTTGTTCGACAGAGCCTTCACTCCTTAGTATTGCACCAAGTAATGTCAGCTTCTTCTTTTCAATTTGCGCCTCTATCGGCAGTGCACCGAGAAGTAAACATGCTAGTGAATTTGCACAACTATTTGGAAGTGATTGCAATTGCTTTAAGGTTTTCCTTTCATGTGTAGTGATCTGACTCATTTCCTTCTTTGGTATAATTAATGCCTTCAGTCCATACGTACATCGTGGTATTACATATGTTGACCATAGTTTTATACTGACAATTGGGCGTAGTCCATTGATTCCATGAAAGCCAGCACCCATCAATGAATAAGCTGTTGCGCGAGCTTTTCTTATATTTTCTGTGCCTAGGTCACTTTTGTCGTCTGTTATTATTAGTCCCAGATGTTTATATTCCTTTACCACGTCAATTGCATGCATTGTTGCAGCATTCAGTCCCACCTGTAGCCCATCTGGGGATGTATCTAGGACTGTCTTATCATCACATAGTGTTATTGCGTCCAGATATATTGAACCAATATGTAGACCAGTTGCTGTTTGCTCAAGTAATTTTAGTAGCTGATCCTCATATGGTTTATGAAAATCAAGAGATGTGACCCCACCTTGTAGAAGGCCTTGTTTGACAGCAAACTTTCTACTTCTATGTCCCTCCCACTTGACTTGTGCTGACATGTTTCTGTACATTTCATTCGCAATCAACCATAGCTTCCCTGTTATACCGAGGGGGTAAAGACGACGCAATAATGAAGAATGCCAGATAACATCAAAGGCTTTCTGTGTATCCATAAAGCCAACATAGCAGGGCACTTTATTTTCTCTGCATTCCGCTATAACTTCAGTCATTAGTACTGCTGCAACTGATGGTGATTTTCCAACCAAGTTGTAGATTACTTTGGCTTTCTGAAATCAATGGTCTAATGCGTTTAAGGTAAAGCTTCTCAAAGACTTTTCCCACTATGGATGTCACTGTGATTTTCCGGTAATTATCTGGGATCATCAACGGCTTTCCTTCCTTCTTATGGATTGATGTAATCAGACCAGTTTTAAATGCATCTGGATATATGCCTTCAGCTATGATCTTATTATACAGTATCAGAAGAGTGTGGATTAATAAGACACCACCATGTTTTAGGTGCTCTGATGAGAGTCCATCAGAATCTGAGGCCTTTTTTCAGGTGTAGCTCATTCACAGCACTGTTTACATCATCCCACGTGAAGGGATCTGGACTGGACCGATCATCACCACAGATAGATTTAATGTTGGTTATATCATCCTCAACCTGATCTTTATATGCCTCATTAAATGTGGAGTTTTCCTTTGGTGTTCCTAGCTCTTCAAAATAAGTTGCCCATCCTTCTATTATATCATTTCCATGATACTCCTTATCATTCACATGCAATATTTCTATTGACAGAATTTTCTGTGATGTTTTTCTCTGAGTTCGTATTAGCTGTGCAAACAGTGACTGATCTGAGGGTAGGGCATTCATGATGTATGTAGTATCTTGCTCTGCTCTTGTTACAGCCTGCCGTTGCTCTCTCCGATACGCCTTTTTAGCTTCTCTTAATTTGATCTTTGATGGATGTTTTGGGTTTGAAGGTCTACCAGCACGAACCCATTGATGATGTATTGTTTTGGATATGTTTGATGTTTCTGCAAGTTCATAATTCCAGAGTCGACCCTTCTTTGAAATCTTTGGTTTCCTCTCTGGGATTGCCCTTTTAGTACTGGCCTTCATACATATGGTGACAGTAGTGATAAGTTCGTCTACCGATTTGTTTGATGAGCAGAGATCCTTTTGATGCATCATTCTTTCCAGATTTTCTTTATATTGAACCAGATCACCTTTTCCCCAATGAAGCTTTCTTTCTTGTACTGGCTTCAGCACATTGTTACTCATGCTGCTTTCCTTAACTGTAATGACAGCTCTAATTGGTATATGATCTGAGCAGTTGTCGTATTCCTTTGATACATGCTGAACTTGTTTTATGAGATCTATGTTTGCTGCAATGATATAGTCAATCTGTGAAGAGCCATTTGCACATTCAAAGGTTTTTCCAACTGGATAATTTGGAACTAATTCTAACTGGTTTTTGGTGCAGAAACCTTTTAATAGTTTGTCTCTTGCATCTGGATATTCTGAATGCAATGATGCATTTAAATCGCCGCATATCAGGACATCATTGGAGTCTTTATATTTGTTCAGTAGTTCCTGCCATTCTGCTAAGATTTCCATATATTCCTCATTATATTTGCTACACCCTTGACGTGGGGCATATGTTGCTATAATGATGACTGAAGGTGATGAGTTTATTTTTATGCAGACTGTTCTATTTGAACCATCAGGTAGACTTTCAATTATACTATTTAGCTCGTCTCTCCAGCTTATACTTGATCCGCCGTATCCCCGTGGTAACTGTATGGGGGTAATGGATTGCCTTCATCCACAGATCTGGAATGATGCTGGAAACCAGGAAGTAGTTTTTTCATCCAGTATTTTTCACAGTCATATAGCCAATGTTCTCGCAAGGCTATAATGTCTATTTGATCTCTCGCACACAATTTATGGGTATACATAAAGTTACCCTTTAAGTTCTGGATATTGAAAGATGCTATCTTGAGATTTTTGTAACTCGGCCTTGCCCTAAAAAGACATGATCACAAGGCTGCTGGATTGACTGGTTATCATGTTGCTGTCGGATTGAGTAGATACCATGCTCTTGCTGGTTTGACTGATAACCACACTTCTGGTTTGTTTGGTCGCCATACTTCTGGCTTGAATGCTTATTAGACTGCTGGTCTTCGATGATGCGATGTCAATGGACAAGCACATAACATCAGTTTGTCAATCATTATTTCGGAACTTTAGAGACATTAATAGAATACGGAAATTACTTAGCGGGGATGCAATTAGGTCACTTGTCCATACCACCATCACATCTAAACTAGATTACGGCAACTCACTGCTAGCTGGCATCACCAACGAACAACTACACAGACTTCAGAGAGCACAAAACGTAGCAGCTAGACTAGTAACACATTCTCACCGTCATGACCACATAACCCCTGTACTTAAACAGCTTCACTGGCTACCCGTTAAAGAGCGAATCAACTACAAAATTGCACTTCTAGTCTTTAAATGCCTGCATGGACTTGCACCACAATACCTCTGTTCGTTGATAACGAAGAGAATAGCACCAAGATCCCTGCGATCAAGCGAGCAACTGTTGTGTGTAGTTCCACCCGGTAATTTAATGGCTGGACAACAAGCCTTTTCAAAATCTGGCCCAAAACTCTGGAACAACCTCCCGGCACACATTCGGAACTGTGATAAACTTGAACCTTTTAAGTCTCTTCTAAAAACGCATCTTTTTTCTTAAATTTTAATTTTGTAAAGCACCCTTGAGCGATTAATTTCAGAATCGGCGCTATAGAAATACCTACATACATACATACACACATACAGTGATGACATAGGACCGGGAGATGGTGATCAACAAATTAAACTAACGGGTGCATCACTGTCGGCTAAGTTAGCACATGGAAATTGAAGCCGCACGTTGCCAGTGCGTCAATAAAATAAAAATACATATACTGCCAGAGCCGTGCTGGAGTCAGAGTACAATAGGCATAAAAGCCTAGGATTGATTGTGACAGATGCATCCACAGATAGTCCCATATGAATCGTCAGTGTGTCAGTATATCAGACATGTGAAAGCTGGTCGGCCAATGCTTGACTTTTAGTCTTGGTGCGGTGGTCCAGTGGAAAGATGCCTGGTTGCTGATGCTATGCGGAGTTGCAGAATGGCGGTTCGATCCCCCGACCGGGAGATGGTGATCAACAAATTAAACTAACGGGTGCATCACTGTCGGCTAAGTTAGCACATGGAAATTGAAGCCGCACGTTGCCAGTGCGTCAATAAAATAAAAATACATATACTGCCAGAGCCGTGCTGGAGTCAGAGTACAATAGGCGTAAAAGCCTAGGATTGATTGTGACAGATGCATCCACAGATAGTCCCATATGAATCGTCAGTGTGTCAGTATATCAGACATGTGAAAGCTGGTCGGCCAATCCTTGACTTTTAGTCTTGGTGCGGTGGTCCAGTGGAAAGAAGCCTGGTTGCTGATGCTATGCGGAGTTGCAGAATGGCGGTTCGATCCCCCGACCGGGAGATGGTGATCAACAAATTAAACTAACGGGTGCATCACTGTCGGCTAAGTTAGCACATGGAAATTGAAGCCGCACATTGCCAGTGCGTCAATAAAATAAAAATACATATACTGCCAGAGCCGTGCTGGAGTCAGAGTACAATCGGCGTAAAAGCCTAGGATTGATTGTGACAGATGCATCCACAGATAGTCCCATATGAATCGTCAGTGTGTCAGTATATCAGACATGTGAAAGCTGGTCGGCCAATCCTTGACTTTTAGTCTTGGTGCGGTGGTCCAGTGGAAAGATGCCTGGTTGCTGATGCTATGCGGAGTTGCAGAATGGCGGTTCGATCCCCCGACCGGGAGATGGTGATCAACAAATTAAACTAACGGGTGCATCACTGTCGGCTAAGTTAGCACATGGAAATTGAAGCCGCACGTTTCCAGTGCGTCAATAAAATAAAAATACATATACTGCCAGAGCCGTGCTGGAGTCAGAGTACAATAGGCGTAAAAGCCTAGGATTGATTGTGACAGATGCATCCACAGATAGTCCCATATGAATCGTCAGTGTGTCAGTATATCAGACATGTGAAAGCTGGTCGGCCAATCCTTGACTTTTAGTCTTGGTGCGGTGGTCCAGTGGAAAGATGCCTGGTTGCTGATGCTATGCGGAGTTGCAGAATGGCGGTTCGATCCCCCGACCGGGAGATGGTGATCAACAAATTAAACTAACGGGTGCATCACTGTCGGCTAAGTTAGTACATGGAAATTGAAGCCGCACGTTGCCAGTGCGTCAATAAAATAAAAATACACACATACATGTACACTTGTCTTGCAGATGGACTGACTGGTCACAATACTTGATTGGCAGGTCACCACGTTGCTGCTGGACTGACTGGTCACCATACTGGACTGACTGGTCTCCGTGCGGCTGCTGGACTGACTGAAGGTCATGCTGTTGCTGGACTGACTGGTCATCATGCTGGACTGACTGGTCTCCATACTGGACTGACTTGTCACCATACTTTATTGATTGGTCACCATGCTTGATTGAATGGTTACCATGCTGCTGATGGACTGACAGGTCACCATGCTGTTGTTTAACTGACTGGTCATCATGTGCTGTGGGACTGTCTGACTGGCTAGCTGGTCATCATACTGGACTGACCGGTTAACATACTGGACTGACTTGTTACCACACTGGACTGACTAGTCACCATACTGGACTGATTGGTCACCATAATTGACTGACATGTCACCTTGATGTTGTTGGACTGACTGGTCACCATGTGGTTGCTGGACTGACTGCTCACCATGATGTTGCTAGACTGACTGGTCGTGACACTGGACTGACTGGTCACCATACTGAACTGACTGGTCACCATATTTGATTGATTGAACATCATACTGCTGCTGGACTGAATGGTCACAATGCTGCTGCTGGACTGACTGATCGCCATGCTGTTGTTAAACTGACTGGCCACTATGCTGCTGTGGGACTGTCTGACTAGCTGGCTTGTCATCATACTGGAGTGACCGGTTAACATACTGGACTGACTTGTTACCACACTGGACTTATTGGTCACCATACTGGATTGACTGATCGCCATACTGGACTGACAGATCACCTTGGTGCTGTTCGACTGACTTGTCACCATGTGGTTGCCGGACTGACTGGTCACCATGCTGTTGCTGGACTGACTGGTCGTCACACTGGACTGACTGGTCACCATACTGGACTGACTGGTCAGCGTATTTGATTGATTGAACATCATACTGCTGCTGGACTGAATGGTTACCATACTGCTGCTGGACTGACTGGTCACCATACATGGATGATTGGTCACCATATTTTGCTGACAGGTCACCATAATATTGTTGGACTGACTGGTCGCCATACTGTTGCTGGACTGACTGCTCACCATGGAACCGTTGAACTGACAAGTCACCATGCTGCTTTTGGACTGACTGATCACCATGCTGCTCTTGGACTATCTGACTTACTGACTGGTAACTATACTGGACTGACTGGTCACCATACTGGACTAACTGGTCACCACATTGAACTAACTGGTCACCACATTGTACTGACTTGTCACTATACTTGACTGACTCGTCACAATACTTGACTGACTGATCACCATACTTGACTTACAGGTCACCATATTTGACTGATTGATCACCATGCTGCTGCTGCACTGACTAGTCACCATGCTGTTGTTTGACTAACTGCTCACCATGCTGCTGTTGGACTGTCTGATCGCCATGATGATGTTGGTCTGACTGATCATCATACTGCTGCCGGACTGACTGGTCACCAAAATGCTGTTGATCTAACTGGTTATCACACTCCTGGATTGACTTTTTATCGTGGTGTTGGGCTGAATGGCTATCATGCAATTGGACTGGGTGACTAGCAGATTCAGATTCGTTTGACTGGCTACCAATTTCAGACTGATTTCGTATGCCATTATATTGAGTTGAGTTGTTAACATTTAAAGAGCGCGGTGCAATTTGGCCTCCATTCTGCTGGGTTGTTACATACTGTCTATTCACATTTAGGACACTCATTAGCTGGAAGTGTATATTGCGAAGTTCAATTTGGCTTAGATTCTTGTGATGACACATTTCCGTGTTCATTTGCTGCTGAGCATAATATTGTGCCATGTAGTTATGGCTACCATGTTGTTGGAATGACTGGCCACCACATTGCTGGTGGGTTTGCTGACTGCCACATTGCTGATTTGGTCGCTGGCTACCACGCTGTTTATGGGATGGCCGAGTACCCTGTTGCCGGTAAGCTTTTTGTCTACCATGCTGCTGGAGAGCTGGCTGTCTACCACTTTGCTGGTGTGTTGGCGGACTACCATAATGATGTTGAGCTGACCGGCCACCATACTTGTGATGGCTTGGCTGGCCACTATGTTGCAAGTGGGGTGGCTGGATAACCTGTTGCTGATGGTTTTGCTGGCTAACATGTTGATGTTGAGATAGCTGGCTGTCATGTTGCTGGTGAGTTGGCTGGCTGCTCTGCTGCTGATGGGACTGGATGATTACCCTGTTGTTGATGGGCTGGCTGGTTGCTCTGTTGTTGTTGGACTGGCTGATTACCGTATTGCAGATGAGCTGGCTGGCTATCATACTGATTGTGTGATGACAGACTACGATATTGCCATGGCTGTTGATATGCTTGTTGGATGCCATGTTGCCGGTGGGCTGGCTGGCTGCTCTGTTGCTGATGGACTGGTTGATTACCAGGTTGTAGGTGAGCTGGCTGGCTATCATACTGCTTGTGTGCTGACTGGCTACGATAATGCCATGACTGCTGATGTGCTGGCTGGCTGCCATGCTGATGCTGGGTTGGCTGGCTACCCTGTTGCCATGGCTGCTGGTGTGCTGGCTGGTTGCCATACTTCTGCTGGTTTGTCCGGTGTCCATGTTGCTGGTGGGCTGGCTGGTTGCACTGTTGAATATGGGCTGGCTGGCTGTTCTGTTGCGGATCGATTGGCTGGCTACCCTGCTGCAAGCAGACTGGTTGGTTACCTTGTTGTAGGTGGACTGGCTGACTGCTCTGTTGTGGGTGGACTGGCTGGCTACCCCATTGCACGTGGACTGGTTGGTTACCTTGTTGCAGATGGACCGGCTGGCTACCATGTTGCAGGTGGGCTGGCTGACTACCCTGTTGCAGGTAGGCTGGCTGGCTGCCATAATGCTTGTGGACTGACTGGCTACACTGTTGCACATGGACTGTCTCGCTGCCATACTGCTGGTTGGCTGGCTGGCTACCATACTGCTGATGAGCTGGCTGGTCACGATATTGCTGGTGGGATAGCTGATTTCCATACTAAGATCCTTGTAGGGTCTACATTGCCTGTTGATGCTGTGTGTGCATAGTTTCTTCCATGGTATTAATTCTTGTTCGCATACTTATTTCAAAGTGTAACAATTGTACATTTTCCAGATGTCCCGTAGTACACCTTCTAGAGATTTGTTGAAAATTGTGCATAACGGTGCACTAATTTCTTTAGCAGCTTCCTTTAATATTCGATTTTTCTTTATCATCTGTAGTCATAGTTCCATTAGATGGGTTGCGTAGCTTGCTAATTGATTCTCGTAGCACCGTTTTACTCTTGATATAGTTCCAAAAAGCTTTAGGATTTCCCTTGCATTCGCTTGCCACCTTCCGTTCAAATGTCTGTTTTGATTTTCTGATGCTCGCTGTCGCTTTGTTTCTAGCAATTTTCTAAAGCGTGTGATCTGTGGTTTTCTTTGTTTCATTATACCTTTTGTATGCCGGGCTTTTACATGTGAATGAATATGTTGCAGTACGGTCAAGCCAGAGGTGTTTCTTCTTGCCATGTTGTTTTGTTGTAGGAATGTAATGCTCCTTCATTTTGCTCAATTTTGTGTGTAGGAAGTTCCAAGCTTCTGATGCATTAAGTTCGCTCAAGTGATTCCAGTCAGTTAGCAGAAATAGCGCATATCCCCAGATACAAGCGACACAACAAGGGAAAGAAAGCAGCTATCACATAAGAAAATCTTAAACTAATAAAAGCTAAAAATAGAGGTTGGACGAACTATATGAAAACCAAAACAGACAAAGACAAGCTTAAATATACACACCAGCGAAACAAACTTAAGACACTCCCAAGAAATGCTAAACGAGAAAAAGAAAAGGAAATAGCCAGAAGTGTAAAAACGAATCCTAAAAAATTTTGGTATCATGTCAACCGTACAAGAAAACTCACCTCCAGAATACCTGAACTTGAGGTTGAAGCAAATGGTACAGTCCTGAGAGTACAACATGATATTGACAAGGCGGACGTATTAGCAAATTTCTATACTACTGTTTTCATTGATGACGATACTAATACGCTTCCGCACCTTACTAGGCGAAACTACACAACTCTCTCTAGTGACACTACCTTCAGCGTCAGCGAAACACTTAAAATTAGGGAATCAATAAACATTTCTAAATCACCTGGACCTGATGAGGTACATCATCGCCTCATATATGAATTAAGAGAAGTACTACATAAACTGCTTATCATCATATTCAACAAATCATTTGTCTCAGGATGTGTACCTACACATTGGAAACTTGCAAACGTTACACCAATTTTTAAAAAGCGGGATAAAAAGGACCCAGGCAACTACAGACCAATAAGCCTTACAAGTGTAGTTTGCAAACTCATGGAAAAGTTCATTTGGGATAAGATATTAAAGCACATAACGTCAAATGATCTACTCACTAATAAACAATTTGGTTTTATTTCCGGGAGGTGAACAACACTGCAATTATTAAATGTTTTAGACCACTGGACAAAAATATTGGACAACAATAGTGAAATAAACGTAGTATGTATGGACCTAATGAAGGCATTCGATAGGGTCCCACATGAATGACTCATGATCAAATTGAAGGCATATGGATTTAGTGATACAATGTGCCAATGGATAAGCGAATTCTTAAAAAATTTTAAACAGAGAGTCTGGATTAATAACAGATTTTCTGCACGGCAAGCTATATCCAGTGGTGGTACCACCCACCCCACCCCCCCCCCCCACCCATGGGTACCACAAGGTAGTGTGATAGGCCCTATCCTGTTTGTTATTTATATAAATGACCTACCGGATAATATCAGTTCTGAAATCTACTTATTCGCAGATGACACAAAGATTTATGAAGAAATTCAAGACAAAACAGACAGTAAAATAATACAGGATGATCTTGACACCATGACCGACTGGGCTTCTACATGGCTACTAAAATTCCATCCAAACAAATGTAGCGTTCTGGAAATAAAAAGCAAACAAAATGTTGGAAACAGATCCTATCACCTACACGGAGAGGATGGTCTCCCAATACCACTTGAATCTGTTGAGTTGGAAAAAGATCTAGGCATATTTATAGACCAACAGCTTAACTTTCGAAAACATATACCTACACATACCTAAATAATGACAATTTCACCTTGCTGTACAAAGCATTAGTACGCCCTCATCTTGAATATTCTAACAGTGTCTGGTGCCCATACAAAGAAAAAGATATTAATACTATCGAAAATGTTCAAAGGAGGGCAACCAGACAGATTCCGTCATTGAAAGGACTGAGCCATACTGACAGGCTAAAGAGACTAAATCTCCCAACTCTAAAATATAGACAACACCGGGGAGATATGATTGAATTATATAAAATCATACACAGTTATTACGACACACATCTAACAAAACATCTTTTCACATTAAACAATTCAATAGCAAGAGGACACACATATAAACTAAAGAAACATCGCTTTTCACATGATTTCAGAAAACATTACATTACCAATAGAATAATCGATGCCTGAAATTCACTATCTGATCACATTGTAACATCGGAAAATTTAAACATCTTCAAGAACAGATTAGACACATACTGGGCAAACCAAGAAAAAAGATTTAACTATCAAAGCAGCCTAACTCTATAGCGTCCTTTGTTCAACAGTATCGTTGGCTTAGCTGCTTGTTTGCTTGTGCTTAAGATGTCTGGGTGTAGTGATATTTGTAGAGCATCATGGTCACTCTTACCTAGTGGAGGTAGATGGGTTATTTCGTGGACGATGTTTTGGTTGTTTGTTAAAACTAGATCCAAAAGATTTGAAGTCTGGTTTATTCTATGTCGTGTCGAATTAGTAACCAGTTGCTGTAGGAAAATATCCCTGGTTGTATTGAGAGATGCATCTTCTAAATTTGGCGAAAGTCCAGTGCGCCAGTTAATAGATGGGAAATTGAAATCTCCAACTATAAGAATGTGATCTGCATTTTCTCTCTCTGCATGGTTTAGTAGATTTAGCAGGCTATTATTATTTGGGCCGTCTGAGTTTGGGCTTCTGTAGATGCATCCAACAAGAATCTTTTCCTCTTGCTCTGGAACACTGTACACACAACCGTACTAGTAAATGTACATACACTCTTATTATTATTTTATTTGATATAAATCTTTTATTCTCCTGACAAACGCTGCGATGAACTGTGCATAAACTACAAATACTAGTCGGTGACAGTGTGGCTAACCAGTTTAGCATTACCCTGACAAACAGGGGGATCACATCATAATAGCACAAGATCTGACATAGAGTGGTAAACTACTTACATATACATACATATACATACATACATACATATCCTCTTCTGCTGGTTAGGCTAGTAAGCCTGTAACAGATTTTCACTTTGTTCTTGAACCTGGGTTTCATTAACCTGTTTAACTGATTGGGTGCGGATGGGTGAGATCGGGAACTGAATTGTGTAGAGGTTCTCTCGGTAGTGCTTAACAATCCTTCCTTTAAAGGCGTTGAGTGTTGGAGCTGTCACTACGTGATCAGGTAGGCTATTTCAATGCTTGTTCACTCGTATGCTAAAGAACCTCTTTCTGGTATCACTGCAGAAGCGTTGTTTGGTGAGCTTGTAACTGTTACCTCTTGTGCGATCACCTACGTCTGATGGCAGTAGATGCTCCCGATTGACGTCGTACATATTGTGCATGTATTTGAAAGCCTCGATAAGGTCTCCGTGAAGCCGCCTATAAACTAGACGTGGTAGTTTGAGTGTTCTAAGTCTATCTTCATATGGCAAATCACTTAGCCCTGGGATCATCTTTGTCGCTCGTCACGCTGGACGTTTTCAAGTAACAGCACGTCTTTTTTGTACAGTGGAGACCATACCACGTTTCCGTATTCTAGGTGGGGTCGTACAATTAGGCTTTTGAAGAGCAGTACGAATGTGACTGGATCTAAGAAGTCAACGATCTTCTAATCATCCCAACGATTTTGTTGGCTTTGTTTACTGCCGTCTCTGCATGGCTGTTAAACTTCAGTCCATTGTCAACAACAACGCCCAGATCTTTTTCACAGATTGTTTCGCCAAGTGTTATGCTTTGACCATTTTCATTCATGCTGTAAGGCTGTTTCTTATTGCATTTACCCAAGTGCATGGTTTTGTGCCTGCTGTGTTTTACTTGGGCTTACTGGCATATAGCAATTCAATGTGAACAGCAGGGCAATATGGTGGCTCTTACCTAGTGGGGATAGGTATTGCAGTTCACCTATCATAGCTTCTTCATTAGTCAGTACTAGATCAAGTATGTTCGGGTGTTGGTTGCCTCTATAGTGCGTTGGGCAGAGCGCATGCTGGTGGAGAACAGTCTCTCACTGAGTCGAGGAAACGGCTTGCAGGATGTGTAATATCTGATGGCGATGTGCAGTCATTCCAATTTATTTCTGGGTGGTTGAAGTCCCCAGCCACTAAAATGTGACTGTGATGCGATTCATATGCTAGTTTCATCATATCTCTAATATTACTGTCATTCGTAGTGGTGCTGTTGGCCGATCTGTATATAGAGCCGGTTAGTATGCTGTCGTTATTCCTGAGTTATGCTTCTATCCACATGGATTCCTGTGCTGATACGGACTTGAAAGTGAACTCTCTGAAGTTGAAAGCTTGTTTCGTATAAATACAAACGCCTCTGGAAGCTAAATTTATGTTGCTAAAGATATCATAGCCATCTAAGTTTAATTCTGATATTGAAACTGGATCTTTCGTTTTTTGGTTTTTTTATTAACATTTTTGTGTGCGAAACACATTGTCAGTGGAATTTACAAAATGTATACAGTTTTCTAGCGTTTATTTTTTATTTAGAACTGGAAAAGGAAGATCTTCATTTTTGAGTCTTCGTTTTATTAACAACCCCCTATACCCCACGTGCTTTCTTTCTTTTTATTCATGTCGATTTCAGAGTAAATGTATCTCTGACTCACCGCTGTTCAAAGATAATTACTTTGTTTAAGTCGGTCAGAAATAAATAAATATGGTATGCACACATTCGTATCTCATTTTCATTTTACTTTCTTATTTATTTTCGTTTGTATTTTAAATTGTTGGTCAATGACCAGTTTTCGCACCTTTCTCATCATCATCATCGTTTTACGAGGCATAATCCATTGGCTTGTTATGCCTCTGAAGAGGTTTTTTTTTAATATGGCTTGTTTAGTCTAATTCAAAGATTCTTTCCTTGAAGTCGATTTCTAGCTTTTTTTTAAAACTCCCGGAAAGATATTACAACAGAATTGTTAATTATTTAAATTGATATTCAGTTATCTAATATCTACAAATCTCAGTATGGGTGCAGAGAAAAACACTACTATGCTAACCATTGTGAATATGATGGAAAAAATATCTGAGTCCTTGGAAAATAAAGAACACACTCGGTGTGTTCCTAGATCTTTCTAAAGCATTCGACACTTGATTGAAATCTTGTTGAAAAAATTATGACCACATTATTATAAGAGGCATCGCATGATCGCTTTGGATTGAATTCAAAATTATTTGACTGACAGGATTCAATATGTTCAATTTAATGGTGCAATAGGAGGTTTTTTCGTGACGTCATTATTTTTAGAAGGGGGAAGCCTGGCCGTCAAGCGTTCACTGATGTGATAAGTAAACACTGATATTCCTGGCTGTAAATCTTATCTTACACCGCACTAATCCTCTAAATAATAATTGTTTGGCGGAATATATTCAATTTCCACTTTATTTGTGTACGATATTGAGGGCAATGATTTATTTACTGCTTTCATACCATGTTGGAACCAGTATTCGTGCATCAAATGGCTTGCTCATTGTGTATCTGAATGGTGACATTTGTGCTGTTCATGCTCAAATAAGTGCATGATGGTATGAATGGTGATAAATTATACCTCTAGACGACAGAGAGGCGATAAGTGTATACATGTTTGGTTGGGTTGTGGTTGGAGTGGGGGGGAGGGGGGGAGGTGTGTGATAGCAAAATGGATGTTAATCTAAGTTCATGTGAAAATATTCAGCAGTGTTGTTATTATTTTAAGTAAGTTTAATTGTCCATGGCTGGCAGGAGATATAATATGATAACATGCTGGGTGTGTCAGATTTTGAGATGCAGGAGCTGATATGGAGGTGTATATCACTATATGGGGTGAGTGGGATAGAAAGAAGTTTTCTCCTGCATTTCAGGTGGTAGGCCAGCTAAGGGCAACCCCACTGATTGTAAGAGGAAGTCACTGTTACTATATGCATAAAGTAAATAAGCTTAACTAACTTTGAATATATGTTGATCATGTTTAATTGTGTATTTAGTTAACCATTTCACCAACAAATCCCTGAAAAAGTTTATTCTTTATGATATATAACTTATTCTGTTGAATATTCTAAAATTAATTTGACTGGAAGCCAGGCAGCAACAACGGCCAGTCAAATTAATTTCAAAATATTCAATAGTTTTCCTGGATGGTAGCATTGAAAATGAGACATGGGGAATTCGGCGGGATAAATGGTTAATGAATAGCTGCATGCCCTTAAGGGCTAAAGCATATGGATGTCTATGATTCATTACATACATGTACCTGCAACAATGGATACAATTTATCTGCTCCCAAAAATATTGCAGTATTTATATTTCTACATAAGACTGGACTGATTGTAAAATTTATTGAATTTTCGTAGTTTTATTCTTTTCCTAGATTTATTTTGTTGTGCTTAGCAAAAACATAGTAATAGAAACCCTAACCGTCACCATGAAAGATACTTCTCTACATTTACCTACCTCAATTGCTAGGGGCATGTGATTGGGTTATTAGTTTATTGGGCTTCAAGACATGATACCAACTGCTATTGCATAAATTATATGTATGTAGTTAAAATAACTGAGAACCAACCATGTAGAGCCTCA
This sequence comes from Chaetoderma sp. LZ-2023a, assembly GCA_034401795.1. Lineage (NCBI taxonomy): Eukaryota > Metazoa > Mollusca > Caudofoveata > Chaetodermatida > Chaetodermatidae > Chaetoderma > Chaetoderma sp. LZ-2023a. The sequence continues at coordinate 56,590,340 of CM067369.1, read as the reverse complement.
CATCTTCAAATTCTGCATTAACAGTACATTTAATAACAAAATTATTTAAATAATTACATCATTTAATATATGGGTGACTGATGAGATATGCTTGATAAAATAGATAGTATAGAAAGAACAATCAATGTTTATCTCAGCTTATGCAAACGGTGCAAGTTCTACAAAATGTTTTAGCATTTGATAATCAGATATATGCATTTGCAAGTGCCATGCCATGAATTGGTTCAGATAAGATAGGTAGAATTGCCAGTGTTGAATCACTCACGCCATATTAAAACATTGCTGAACATATGGCCCACATCTTCCCAAGCATAGAAACCAATATGTCGTTTAAATAGGAGTGGAGTAGACCTGTGGTGTATGAGTATCTAGCCATGTACTATTCACTCAGGAATTGCTGAAAATTAGATATGTGGAAGCTAGTTCCTGATAGACAGGGGTGTAACTCTGCCCACACAGGGAAATTAAAGGCTCTAGATAGCAGATTTAATTTAACAATGACCAGGACTGGTGGGAATTGGAAGTTGTACTAATTCAGTTACCACATTGGATAAATTGGTAAGATTTTAGGAATTGGAATTGCTAATTGAAATTACTTTGCTTCAAGAATGACTAATTCCCAATTTCCTTTCAGTCATTTTATCAACAGTTTTGTCTCCTAGCATAGTATAACATATGTAATATAACAAAGTGAGTAGGTTTCAACCCTATAAAGGCCAACTTGTCCAAAACCAGCATTTGTATTGATCTTGAGATGCCTGGATTCATAATCAAGCCAGCCATTTCAGTTGTAAATTAAAAAAATTGCCTTTTGATCTCAAAAGTGTAAATGTACATTTTGTGTCCAAAAATGGAAATTTTCTTATTGAAATTTGACCATTAATGAGGAAATTGTCATGTTTGCCAAAAATTGCTTGTGTAGTGGTATGTCTTGAAAGATGTCCTTTTGCAAGCCAAAGGAAGACTACTTTTTGAAAAAGAAAATGGCTGACTTTGTTACTGGGGCAATAAACTAAAGTAAAGTACAAAATTCTTCCCTTAACCTACAAATGGCCATTTACTATCCAAAAATTCAAATATCATTTACCAATCCTTACCATTACAGGAATAATGCTGAACAGATAGCCATAGAGCCAGGTCCTACAGCCCCTGGCCCACAGCATATGACCTCACCATGTTCACTCTGTAAATTTCAGATGTTTTTCCATTTGAATATTAAAATCAGGGTTCCCACGCAGGTATGGAAGTCTGGAAAAAGTATGGAAATTTAAGAAAAGCATTTCCAGGGCTGGAAAAGCTATTGAAAATTTGATATTTTGCGGTACCGCTATGGAAAAAGTATGGAAAATTAAAATATCGGGATTTGTAATTTTTTCCTGCAGCCATTTTGTCAACAAACACTTCCTTTTTCCTGGTTTCGCAAGTCTGGATTGGGTACCGGTAGTCGCCAAGCTCCAATACATTGCGATTACCGGGAACGTAGAAATTTACAAAAATTAATTTTTTAAATTTTAAAGAAGTTTTTAAACTTATAAAAAAAAATTTTAATTACATTTTTTTATTTTCCCCCCTTAGAAAGGAAAATAAATATTTGTGTCAAATAAATTTGTTGTAAATTTTGAAAGAATCCAGAACTCCAGCAGTCATTCCTCCCAAGCAACCCATAGTCGTTTCTACACCATCAGCCTCGTTAGGATCATTCGTAGCAACAAATGAAGTCCTCTCATCCGAGATTTACCAGTGCCTTAATGTCATACAGAATCACTTCTCATTCAAAAGTTGTGAGAAGGTTGGAGATTTATTCCGTATAATGTTTCCAGATAGTATGATCGCCTCAAAATTCTCTTGTGGAGAGACGAAGTGTGCTTCTAAAGTGACTATCGACATGATCATAAGCGTTAAGTGCGTGGATCCATGGTTTACTAGGGTGCGCCGTGCGGCCTGGAACCTCCGTCTTCAGCACTCGAGGTTTCTGTCAGGGTTACCTCACCCTTACCTCCTTTAGTCGCCTCTTACGACACGCAGAGGATACGGAAGGTGTATTCTAAGCCCCACCTGCAGGGCAACGAAGTGTGCTTATCTTTCTACTTTTGGCATTGCACCATATTTTCAGTCACTGTTATTGTCAAAGGTGAAGGCTGAGACAGATTATGTTTTATTATTCGACGAAAGCCTTAATGGACATCTTCAGTCTAAACAAATGGATGTTCATGTTCGGTTCTGGCAAGCAGATCAGATTCCCACTCGATTCTACACATCAGAATTCCTCGGCCATGTCACAGCAACAGATATTCATGAAAAACTCCAAGAATGTTGTGATAAGTTATGTCTTCGTGGCATGTTCCAACTGTCAATGGATGGCCGCAATGTCAATTGGAAGACATATGATAGCCTTTCAAAGGGCATAGAGGATGAAAATCAGAAGCGGATGATAAATATTGGTAGCTGTGGATTACACCAGGTACACAATGCCATCAGAGCGGGTAGTGTTAAAACTGTTTGCTAGTTTAATTATGAAATTTACTTATACATGTACATTGTTTTCTCATGTTTAACTGTGATATGATGTACAAAATAGAACCAATTAAAAGCCTCAAATGTTAAAAATAATTTTTTAAGTCTTTATTTTCCCCAAATGTCTACTATTAAAATGTCTTTAAATGGCTATGGAATTTTTTTAATTTGGTGTGGAAAAGGTATGGAAAAATATTCTCCCCAAGGTGTGGGAACCTTGTAAAATGTACTGTCCTGATCAACTATCTGAGTATGACTGTATTTAGTATTATTTTTTAGCTCACCTGGCCAAGTAAGCTTATGCCATGGCATCCGTCTGTCCGTCCGGCAACTTTTTCCTTTAAACGACTTCTCAAGAACCACTAGGCCGATATAAGTTATCTTTAGCAGGAAGTATCCTTAGGGCATAGGGATCCAAGTTTGTTCAAACAAAGCCGATCGGCCAATTTGGCAGGTGGCCAATTTGGATTTCGGCAGATTTTAGGAAATGTCTTTAAAAATCTTTTTCTCCGAAACCGCTTGGTGGATCAAAGCAAATCCCATGAAATATGATCTAGGGCAAGAGCTGAACCAAGTTTGTTCAAGGGAACTTGATTGGCCAAATGGTTCAGCGGCCATTTTGGTTGACATAGTTTTAGCGAAAACGACTTCTTCTCCAGAACCGCTGCTGAAGGGATCAGGCCGAAATTTGGCAGATATGATTAGGGACTAAAGGCCATTAAAGTTTGTTCAAGGGAAGTTAATCCGTCAAAAAACATGGTGCAGTCGGCCAATCAAAATACAGCATGTTTGGCAGCCATATTTGATTTTTATTTGATGGATTTTGAGGCTGAAATTGGTTTTATATAGGGGTTTTTTTCAAAGCTGTCGGATAAACAGTTTGGTGGCCATCTTGGATCATTTTCCCGCCAAAAGCTCCCATACTAAAGCAATGGGAAATTTAAAATGTCTACTTTTCGAGAACCTATTGGACGATTTCAATTATATTTGGCAGGAAGCATCCTTAGGTTGTAGGGATTCAAATTTGTTCAAACGAAGCCGATCGGCTAATTTGGCCAGTGGCCATCTTGATTTTTGGCCAATTTTTTTAAATGTCTAAAAATCTTCTCCGAAACCGCTTGGTGGATTGAAACAAACCCCATGAAATATGATCTAGGGCAAGAGCTGAACCAAGTTTGTTCAAGGGAACTTGATTGGTCAAATGGTTCGGCGGCCATTTTGGTTGACCTAGTTTTAGCCAAAACAGCTTCTCCAGAACCGCTGAAGTGATCGAAATTTGGCAGATCTAATTAGGGATTAAGGGCCATTAAAGTTTATTGAAGGGAAGTTGATCCGTTAAAAAAACATGGCCGCAGTGGGCCAATCAAATTACAGCATGTTTGGCGGCCATATTGGATTTTTTTGTTTGCTGGATTTTGAAGCAAAAATGTGTTTAGTACAGGGTTATGAGTATGCTGATTTCAACCATGCCATTTCTGAATCTATCAGATAAATGGCTTGGTGGCATGTAGTAAAATTGGCATTTAGTACAGGTAGTCTTTATAGCATGTTTAACTGCATTCTAAAACCCTTGTAATCATTTGACAGAGTGACCAAACTCACTTAGCAGCAGTTGTTCACTAGTTCAAAATAATAATTTGACTGAAAGTCATTGCTGCCTTAAAATGCAACAACTTTCTGTCAAATAAATATCAAAATATTCAAAGTCATATATGTCAGCATACACAATACATATCTTAGATATTTAGCCAGCATAGGAAAACATTTAATCTTGTAATTTGAAACCACAACTCTAATTCTCAGGATTGAAATGAAATTAATACCCTGTGAGGTAGTGAGCTGATGAAGTGTACCATATTCACATACTGATTCTAAAAGATTTATTTAATTAATTCATCATTAACCCTTTAACACTCATATCAGCCAAAAACGGCTTCTGCAGTGGTCGTGAGAAATGGCCATTTGCCGACTAAAAGAAGACGGTTTTTAAAAATTTACCACTGGAATGACTGGCTCGGTTATCGAGCCAGTCATTCCAGTGATAAATTTTCAAAAATAGTCTTCTCTTGGTCTGCAAGTGGACATTTTCTTTGAGAAAATTTAAATTGTCTGGAATAAATTTGAGGGTTAAAGGGTTAAAGCCAATTAATTCTAGCAATGAATTTAGTTGAGTATTGCATTATTCACAAGTTTTGTTGGATAGCATTTAGCATGGTGACGGATATTTTGAAAATGGTTTTGCTGATGATGTCTGTTACTGTCAAGTGCAGCAACAGTTTTCAGCATGACTATTCAACCCTTGTCACACCAATGTCTAGAGATTAATTGTTACAAAGCCAGTATTAGAAAGGCTGGTGTACAGTTTGTAAACACCATTGCTGAAGACCATTGCTGTCATAGACAGTGCTGTTGCTGTTATACAATTGACAGCAACAGCTTACACAACAGCTGTTAAGCAACAGCTTAGCGCATTATTTCCAGTTAAATGCGTTAATAAGATTCGCTTCTTATCAATTTATTATTATGAGCTCACCTGGCTATCGATATCAGAGGACACAATATCATACCTATTTTGCTAGGTTAGGAAAATGGTTAACCCTTTAGCCATCATATCAGCCAAAAACGGCTTCGGCAGTGGTCTTGAGAAATGTCCATTTGCAGACCAAATGAAGACTATTTTTGAAAATTTTACCATTGGAATTACGGACTCTTTTTAACGAGCCAGTCATTCCAGTGGTAAATTTTCAAAAATAGTCTTGGTCTGCAAATAGACATTTTCTATGAGAAAATTGAACTTTTCTTAAATTCAATGGTTAAATGGTTAATTAATGTGCAATTGGAGTTTTATTTCCACCATCCATTGACATATGACAGCTTTTATTACCATAATAGATAAAAACTAAATTAACAGGTTAACATTTTCCCTGCAACTGCTGCCTAAATATTTAAGATATGTATTGTGTACTCTGATACCTATACTGTTAAAATATTTTGAAATGTATTTGATTCATGGAAAGTTGTTGCTGCCTGAGTCAGCTATGACTAAGTCAAATTATTTTTTAAATAAACTGCAGCATCGCGAACTTGGCCATTCAGCAAGATGTACACGTGTTAAAAGGATGGTTTGGAATATACTCAGTTGAACCTGCTATAAAGACCATCTGTATTAACCCTTCTTAAATTAGTTTAACGGAAAGCCAATGTTGCCTAAGGCACAACGGCTTCACGGCAAATTAATTTCAAAATATTCAACAAAATAAGTTTTATATCATAAAGAATATACTTTTTCCAGGATTTATGGGTGAAAGGGTTAAGAGACCACCTGCCTTAAAGACTATTTTCTTCATTTGCTAAATGCAATTAAGCAATGTATTTGAAACTTTATTAGCCCTTTAATGGTCAAAACAGCGAAAACCTGCCTCTGCAGTGGCCTTGAGGAATGTCGATTTGCAGGCCAGCATGAGTATTTTTGAAAATTTACCACTGGAATGACTGGCTCGATAATCGTGCCAGTCATTCCAGTGATACATTTTCAAAATGCTCCATATCTTGGCCTGCAAATAGACATAACCTGAAATTTTTGTTTTACTGAAAAATCATGACCATTAAAGGGTTAAGAAACCGGCTACCATAAGAGGCTGTCTTCTGATTCTCACTTGAATGGTGTCTTAATACAAGTTTGACTGCATGTCATCAATTTCTGTTGTTAGTACTGATGTCTTCTATTTTTGCTTAAATATTGTTCAAAAGAACCTTTGCAAAATAACCATTTGACTGAAAGTCATTGGAAGTGGCACTGATTGATGTAAAACTTCATAAAGATTTGTTGAGTTGTAAATGTTCCAGGTGAGCGACACAGGCCCCTTGGGCCTCTTGTATTTACTGACTATTATACATTCTCACGGTTGCTGCCAGGAAAAGAAATTGTCTTAACCATCACCCTCCCTCTACCACTCCACACAACGTATAAAACATTTAGGGGTCTAATGCTCCCTACCCCTCCCTCTGTTTCTGTCACTAACCCCACAAAACACACAATTTATGAAAATAACACTCATAAGTCTGGAGAGTTTAATAATAAATTCACCAACGTGTCATGGTGGATTTAAGATTTTATTCTGGGGTGTATCCAACTTAGCAGTCATGGTCTGGGTGGGGTTCCCAATGGCGGTGGGGTAGGGAGGGGTGTCATGCCCCTTCCCCTATAATAATTGGAAATGAAATGCTCTGAGATGTAGTTTCCTGCATATTGATTAATTAATTCATAATCAAATTGAAATTAATCATTGTTTATTTAATGGGATGCGGGTGGGAATTAATGCAGCCCACCACCACCAACCACGACCCTAAGGGTGGGGAGGGGGTGCAAAGCCAACCTAAATATTGGGTGGGGGGGGGGGTTGTTACCTCATGCAGACAGACACACACCCCCTCCGCCTATACACACACGGATAATCATTATAATAGTAGGCCTATATATATCCATCTTGACCGCATTCGTAAACATCTATCGGGCAGCTTCTTGTATTGGTACTATAGCCTACCATTATCCACATGCACTGACGGTGTGGGGGCATTTCTGACATATCATTGCGGTAGTATTTTGCCTTCTAATGTGCATAGAATCAATAGTATATTTCTAAAAATGCATAGTAAAATAGTATTCCATGTTAGAATTGTCAATTCGGCCAACTTTACCGGTAGAGCTGACGTAAAATTGCAACTTTGATGGCTTTGAGTAGCATCAAACGCGGCAGTGTAATGTTGTTTACTAACAAAACAGTAATCAGCTGGCTGTACGCTTGACGGCCAGTCATCTGCGCACGCGTGAAAATGACGTCATAAGGGAATTCCGTAAAACCTATTTCAGGAAACAAAATTAGTCTGCGGGGTACCTCAGGGTTAAATCCTTGGACCCCTGCTGTTCTTACTATACATGAATGCAGGGCTTCCACTAGTGGAAGTCCGGGAGTCCTATACTCCCAAAGTTCATGGTCGGACTCCCAAAGAACACACTAAGGAAGTCGGGGACTTCTATTTTTTGGCCCTGACATCTGTAAAAACAATGATTTTAGCCAAAGTACATGTATTTGAACCATTTTAGACTTCCATGTTTCTTGCTTGGACTCCCAATAGCATCCCCTTGGAAGTCCCAGACTTCCTGTGTTTAGAAATTAGTGGAAGCCCTGCATGAATGATTTACCCAATGCCACTCATCATCATCATCATCATTTTCTCAGGACTTAAGCCTTAGGCTTTTCGTCTAGTCCTGTCGATTTCTTAAAAACTTATAATTAGCGAATACGGAAGAGAGAGAGTATGACATTGTTACGTGCTATTACGTATTAGTCATAGATATTGTACATATCTTAATATTTGCTAGTTGTTACTATGGAATATGCATGTCCAGCAGCCGCCAGCTGTGGTGTGCCGCCTACAGCTGCTAGGCACTGGTTTACGTGTTAGCTGCAGTGTGCCGCCTGCACTTTTAAGTCCAGCATGTGCTTCCAATTTACATATGAATTTCTGTATTTTATATCCTGTATATTGACTGTATGCGGAGAAACTAGTTGTTAATCATTTTTGGTGTCATGTCTACATGCTACATCACATTCGAAATATTAGTCGAAGAGATATGTCGAGTTTGTCATATATGAGTCTAGTTTTGCCTTGAATTCGTCTAAATTCTTATCTTCCACGTTGTGTGCAGGTAGGTTATTCCAGATTGGTGGGGGTACGTTTTGTAAAGAAGTACTTTCTTAAGTTAGTGTTGCAGCTTTGAATTCCTAGATTGAAGCTATGACCGCGGGTGATGCTTGTGGAGGGTTCACTGAAGAGATTGGATGGATCAACATTGTAGATGTTTCTCGTCACTTTGTACACCTCAATCAGGTCTCCATGTGTCCTGCGGTACTTCAGAGAGAACAAATTCAGTGCTCTAAGCCTCCCTTCATAACTGAGGTGATGTATGCCAGGGATCAACTTGGTCACTCGTCGTTGTACCCTCTCTAGTGTCCGTGACTGTTTCAAAAGGTTGGGTGCCCACCGTGTTGCAGTATTCCAGTATAGGTCTGACAAGGGTTTTGTATAGCAGTATCAATATTGTGGAGTCCAGATAGGTAAATGTTCTTTTTATAACTCCTAGTATGCTGTTTGCCTTATTGACGATGGTGTTTGTGGTAGTCAAAGGTTAATTTGTTGTCGATGTGGATTCCCATATCTTTTTCACACTCCGTTTTGGTTATTGGTTGGGCAATTGGAGTATCTGTCATGTTGTACTGTATTAGTGGGTTATTTTTGCCCAGATTGAGAACATGGATTTTTGTCGAATTGAATCTAAGTTGCCAATCAAGTGATCACTGGCATGTCCGATCGATGTTTTTCTGTATGTCTTATTTCAGGATTCCCAATTAACTTTGTGTCATCAGCTAACCAACTTTCATTAATACTATTTGCAGATGATACCTATGTCTTTGGTAGCGGTAATGATATAAATATTCTATACAAAAATGTGAATAATGAAATGGAAAAAATTATAAATTGGTTCAAAATTAATAAATTATCTCTAAATGTTAACAAAACTAACCGTATACTATTCAGAAGATCTAGCCAACCAGAAGAAGCTGCTCTCCCAAAACTTAACATAGACAATCAAGAAATAGAGGAGGCTGAGTATGTTAAATTCCTAGGAGTCTATTAAGTATTTGGACAAACATTTAACCTGCGAGAAGCACATAGAGATTACACATCCAAGGTAGCAAGGAATATTGGTATCATGCGCAGACTCGAGTCATATCTTCCATCTCATATCTTAAAAACTGTAACACATTGATGCTTCCACACATAACCTACTGCAATGCTATCTGGAGCAATACATGTATATCAAACTAAACTAAAAAACCTAAAATCACTACACAAGAAATCTATCAAACGATTTTCGCAAACAGCAGGCGGACAAGATACCTTCAAAAGAAACAAAATCCTAAAACTTGAAGACATTGGAAGGGTTCAATTATACGCAATTCTAAAGGACTACTAGGCTTGCACGATTGTCCGATATCGAAAATCGCGATTTTTTTTTTTAAGCCACGATTTTTACGATGTGATTTCGAAAAAAACAAATGTAAAATTGTATAGGAGTAATAATGATAATATGTAATATATAATAGATGAGCTTCCTCCCCCCCCCCCCCCCCCCACACACACACACTCCCATCCCTCTCCCACCCTCCATCCCTTTATGTTCCTGAATGTAATTGTCCTGTTTTACTGTTGTATCCTACATGTATGTACCTACAGTTCATATAGTATCACGTAATATATGTCCGTTTATGTTACATCATATTATATATGTCATAATATATTTTGCATTTAATGTTTATATGTTAGGAGTCCACCACTTCATAGGCTTGCCTTTGGTAGACTGCCTGTTGTAATCTCTGATAATGACGACTAAATATGAAAATAATCTTGAATCTAGTTTATTCTTGAATGATTTGACTTTTGTTGCTTAATTCAGTCTCGAAACCATTAAGATGCATTCACGATCTTATACAAGTCTAGTCATAATTATCCTAGAATACTGAAACTCGGCATGGTCACTAAGATTGAAAAGGCAATCACAGCTATTAGAAAGAGTTCAATACCGAACAACAAAACTTGTGCCACAAATCAGAGTATAGCTACACGGAAAGACTTGAAGCCCTAAGTCTAATGTCACTGAAATATAGATGGTTTTGAGGAGATTGAATTGAAATATTCAGACTCATTAGAGATTTGTATATTATGTTGAGTACCATGGTGCTACAGTACCATGGTAACTTTGATAGGGTGATATAGGAAAAATACATAATGCTTGAACAAAATTTAGCTATGCATAAAAAATACAACAATTATTTAAATGCCTACCAATGGGTTTTTTTATAAATTGGATCAGGGGTTATTCTATACAATATCAGTTCAGGAAATCTCGGCAGTATGAGTAATAGGCCATTGGCCTGTCAACCGTTCCTAGCTTTCAAGTTTTCACAGGCAGTGTACTTTCAACTAATCTACAACTTGAAAATATTATTGTTATACACTTATAGATTTATACTTTGTACACATCTATACATGGTCAACTATGAATACATATACATACATACAAACGGACCTAACCTAGTTCCAGAATATATCAGGGAGCTGTTATGCTTTCACATGCAGCCAGACAGTAGTATGTGCTCGTTATATAATTTTCAGTGATCTTGTGGCATGTAGGGCACTTAGGAGAACAATCTGACCCTCAGTCAAACTATCTTAAAAAACAACCCACATGGCCAAAGTCCTGCAAACCTGTAGACCATCATGTTCTGCAAAAAGTCAAGCGGGTTAATGTGATGTGGAAAAACATACTAATAATTTACTTATTCAAGAAGGAAGGTGTAATCTCGCACCTTTCCCAGAACTGTTAATATCATGTCAGTATGTACACCTAAATATATTTACTCACTTACACATATGGAAGGTGTAGTTTTACACCATTCCCCCCTATTATATACTTTATACGATTTCTAATGGAAGGGGTGTAATTTTACAACTTTCCCAAAACTGCTAATATATATAATTACATATATACATATGCATGGAAGAGCGATTATACACCTTTCTCAAATCATGTACTTTATACAAAAAATTGTCGAAGGTGTAGTTTTAACACCTTTCATGAATTGTTAAATCACACCTTTCCTTGGTCATACACATTCTACCGTCATATATTGAAGGTACGATTTCACACCTTTCCAAATCATACACTTTATATATAGTACATATTGAAAAATGTGGATTCTCTTTTCTATTCTTTATTCACGTATACTGTAGTCGGTTCTACTGGAGTTCGGGAAAGGTGATCTTCCTTTCGCTGTAGAGAAAAGAATGCAATCGGAAGATTAAAGATTGGACATCATGCCTGACCACTGATTGGTTAACACTGTCCTGCCCACACTCAAAAAGACAGTCAGACTCAACCGGTTGGAACCAGTATGCAAGTGATGCCTGACAGAATACATATACAAATCTGCTTTGACAAGCAGCATCCATTCCCTGCATACTTTCATTCCTCTTACTCATTGTTCTGTTGTGACAAGAGCGTTAACCATTTAAGTATTAACTTCACAGTTCACATGAAATCTATATTTGGATTCGACAACTGGTGGTTATGAGATGTCATGACGCATGCTTAGGTGATCTCTGACCTGTCATGTACATCCTGGCTAATCACCAGAAGTATGCATATATCACAGGATTTCCACGAGGTGCTAAATCATATAACTGGATCAGTGAACACCATTTCTGCTATCTGACTTGCTTCTTCGAATCACGTAAATATCCTTCTTAATTAACCGTCTTGTAAGACCTTGTTGTATTAAGTATCCAGAAATCATCTTAAGATCTATCCTGAACTTAATCCAACAGTGTCTCACCGTCGTGGTATCTCTAAGCAGGGAATATTTTGTTTGAAAAAAATTGTATAGCAGTAACTGCTAAACAAATCGAATAATGCATAGCAGTTCATAGCACTTCCATAGCAAACAAACTGTTGAAACTCGGGGAATATTTTGTTGGAAAAAAATTGCATAGCAGTAACTACTAAACAAATCGAATAATGCGTAGCAGTTCATAGCACTTGCATAGCAAACAAACTGTGTTGAAACTGGTTGATGGTCCAACGGGGACGAAGGACTACCAGACTTGGCAAATCAGTAGTCCGTCTAAAAAATTAGTAGTCGTGTAATATGCGACACGTAGTTTACAGAAATTGCGCAAATCTGACATGAACAGGTGGTTGAATAATTAATATTGGACTTCTGAGAATGTTATTGAGGATAGTGTATCAGTCTTCAGGTCTACAGTAGCCAGTATTGTTATTTGTCAGTATAACAGATGTCAGATTCAGAATATGCATGTACTGGCTCTGGCCACGGTGAGGGAGTATAGGAAATTTAAAATAATACGTATTGGCAGATTTGGCAATTACATTGATTGGAAGCTGTTGCTGCTTAAGGCAGCAACATATCCCAGTCAAATTATTTTCAAAAAAATCAATAATGTACCTCCCTGAATAGTGTGATTTCATTGATTATGGTTAACGTATATTTTGTAGCTTTATTAACCAATAATCTTGCGAGAAAGTATGTTCGCGACTTTGGAGAAGAGTACTCGAGAACACTCGCGCGTGCGTCGATCTTGGTGACATGCCATTCTAAATCTGTTGCTTTTGTGAATCAAGCGTGATACGCCGCCGTAGCATGGCTAACTATACGGTCGGCCTTGATTTGGCGGTGCGCTAACAGGAGTTTAGCATTCCCGATGATATAACTCAGTTTTCGAGACAAACATTGTCTAAATCAATCAGAATCAGCCTAGATATACTTGTATTTTTATACCCCGCCAAAAAAATTGGGGGGTGGTGGGGTGGTATTATGTAATGGCGCCATGCGGGCGGGAGGCAGAGTGGTTTCCGAATGATAACTCTGTTACCGTTTGTCTGATCGCATTGAAACTTCATAGGGTGGTCGGACTAGGCCTGGGGAAGAAACCTATCAAAATCGACGATGATCCGAAATCCAAGATGGCCGCCAGCAACTGGTGGCCATCTTGAAAATTGGTTTCCGGATGAAAACTCAGTTACCGTTTGTCGGATCGCATTGAAACGTCATGGAGTGGTTGGACCAGGACTGGGGCAGAAACCTATCGGAAATCCAAGATGGCCGCCAGCCACCGGTAGCCATCTTGAAAATTGGTTTCCGGATGATAACTCCGTTACCGTTTATCGGATCGCTATGAAATTTCATAGGGTGGTTCGACTACCTCTTGGTAAGAAACCTATCAAGATTGACAATAATACGAACTCCAAGATGGCTGCCAGCCACCGATGGCCAGCTTGAAAATTGGTTTCCAAATGATAACCGTTTTTCGGATCCCTTTGAAACTTCATAAGGTGGTTGGACTAGGTGTGGAGAAGAAACCTATCGAAATTGATGATGATCCAAACTCCAAGATGGCCGCCATCCATGGGCTGCCATCTTGAAAGTTAGTTTCTGGATTTTATTTATTGGATCACTTCCTACGGTCGTTGGAATATGGCTGGTGAAGAAACTTATCAAAATTTACGATAATCCGAAATCTAATATGGCCGCCAGTCAGTGGCAGGCATCCTGAAAATTGGTTTCTGGATGATACCTCATTGACCATTTAACGGATCGCTTTGACACTTCATAAGGGTGACTAGTCTGATGGGGCTGAGGAAGAAATAAATATTTTCTGATAGCTCTCATTCATTGGTTTGTCATCATGGCGGGGTATTATGCGCCGTTTGAGGAGCTCTTGTTAAAGTTTATCATAACGCTAACTAATGACGAGGCAATGATCAATAGCCATACCCCCCTATAGGAGAATTTAGATTTACAAGAGAGTCTGTTACGAGCAATATGTCGACAACTGTGAATACCCCGTCTGTATACCCCTGTCATTAAGTACACATTGGCATTTTCAATAGGGAAACTCAGCTTTGACTGTTAATGGTACACAGGGCAACCATGATAAATACTCAATCTAATACTATACCGTGTTTTTGATACCTACTGACTAAATCTGTTTGTTTTAACTCATTTATTTATTTAATTACATGTATTAGAAAGAGTAACCAGTACATGTACGCTTAATGCCAGTTTTAAGTAGTTGTAGTCATTCTTCAGAACTTACTTGACAAAACATTAGTGGTTCTAATTTCCTTTGTTATTAGTCCCCTACCGGTAAAACTGGGAGGGGGGACTATAGGTTTGCACTCTGTCCATCTGTTGCAGTTGGTTTTCCACACTCTGCTGTCCTTCTAGGTATTCAACTGAGAATTGGTCCATTGCTTTGTTATGAGACATTTCAGACCATGTTCGAGTTTCAGGCGTAAGCATCAATTTTTTATGGAGTTATGCCCCCTTTCAACTTAAGAAATACGAAAAATATCAGCTTTTCGCACTCTTTCAAGATATTTAAGCGAAAATCGGTGCGTCGCTTTAGTATAAGGAGTTACTGAGCAAGTTCGAGTTTCAGACATTTTTGTAAATTTTTCATGTATTTATGCCCCCTTTCGACTTATAGACAGGATGGAATCATCCCACATGGTGGAAATGTAGTTTAAAGTTTTTCTGTTGATTAGTATGAGCTTATAAAGGGCTTAGATGACAAATTTCAGAGGGTGTGTAAAATTACGAGCGGTGGCATTAAAAAAAATCCTAGATTGCCGCCGCCACACCTTAAAATCACTAATATCGCCAAAGTACTGATGCTATGGCCATAAATCTGGGATCTGTCGCCATGTTTTCAATCATGAGGCATGTAATGGAAGATGTATTTTTGTAATTTGCTCATTTTATTTTGGCATAAATCCAATATGGCTGTCAAAACTTCTGAATCTTGTGAAAATACTAAAATTGCTATAACTTTGGATGTATTCATGCTAGATATTTAGATTTGAGCTCTACACCCACATTTTCAACCCTGAGGAATCCAGTGTGCGGCTTATTTTCATGATTTGATCATCTCCGCATCGTGAATATCTGATACGGTTGTCAAATTCACCCTAAAATGGTGTAATGCGGCCTACCATTTTGACTGATGCATAGATTTCCATACGAACTCGTACTAATAAACAGGAAACATTTATACTGCATGCCCAGCTTATGGTCCATATGATCAAATATCTCTCTGACTAATGTACTAGTTGTTTTCGGTCTTTGTTATATTATGCTAGATCAATACTTATTTCTATAGTAATAAACAAATAGCATGCACATATAGTAGTCTAATAGACACACAATCCAATAATTAATGACTGTCATGTGCCCTATACAATACAAATGTATGGATCATAAATTGATAATGAGGTCAAAGAATATCAAGAATCATAGCGACCAACCTCACAATCTGACTGCCAAATCAGTGACACATATCATCGGATTATTGAGAGATCACTGCATATGCTACATTACCAAACCCATTGATCGAACACTCAAAGTAATTCGGCGTTGTGTCTTATGGAATGCCTTAGTGGTAGGAGATGGAGAGCAGAGTTTTGGTGATGATGCCGCAGTCATTCGTGTTTTCAACTTCCGCTGTCTCACCCTGCACTCTGTGATGGAGGTGCATGTCTCAGTCACCTTTCCATATGCAGCACAAATAAACCATGTAGTTTGTGCCATTGCAGAATCCATACTGGCATTGATATAACCACTGTTGGCAAATGAGAAGTTCCATTTCCTAGCGACTCGACACAGTCTACTCCATGCAGTAATGCTAGTGTGCCAGCACCAGATAGTCCATGATAGCTAGCAGGTGACTGGCGATGTCACTGCTTTCCTGGTGTAGCCTGTATGTCGACCACAGCCCACTCTCGAATTAGCGAAGACGATGCTCTATTCATACACGTTTTAGTAGTGGATGAGTAGAACAAAGACATAGGTGTCGTCACGTACAACATGAACTGATTTGTCCAGGATAGAAGTAGCAATTGCATGCTGTGTGTGATGATTATACCTGCCTCTCATGTGAGGAGCGGAGATCTTGGCTATCTAACTTCACACCATGGACAATCTCGATGTGGGGAATCAATGACGCCGGCAATGATCAAGCAATGTTTCTGTGTGGCTTTTGTGTAGAAATCCATATAAAGCAGGCCTTCTAACAACATGGTATTCAACTAGATCTTGATTTTGTCACAGATAAAATCACTTGTTTCGATGGAATCAGCATATCGTGTGTCAAATTGTGCACCCGACTTGATCCGGACATCCACACGGAGGACATCCACATATGTGTGTGGATGTTTTTATACTGCTCGCATAATACCTGTCGAACACTTAGGTAGCGTTCCCTACTTGCAGTGCTTTGGGATGTAACTACATACTCACGGAGCATGACTTTGTCAGATGACCAGTCGATTGCCCACAGCAGCCCTGAGACATCATAAATCACTGTGTCTGGACTCTGGAGTGGGGCAGTTGCAGTCTGACAGTTACTTGCATGCTCTTCTTCAGTGTTGACTTGCTTTTGGCAATCTTCAATTTCCAGTCTGAACAGACCATAGAGGGAGGGTACGTGACCAGTTTGCACGAGAGTAAGTCATCAAAGTTAATGTCTGGTGCACTGACCAACAGTCCAATGACACGTGCGTATATAAGCTCTTAGTCATACACCTTTAACTGCCCAACTAGGATATATTTCTTCTTTGAATCTATGGTGACCACAACCTTTAACAGCTTGTTATAAAATGATGCTGGCCACCTACACTTGAATGCTATCACCTGGCTCTGGCCGATGCTGAGGGCATCATCTACTATCACGTCAGGATGGACCACTTGTCCTGTGACAATCTTTATCAGAGCAGCATCCGGATGTAAGGTATCATCGAGTGAATCGATGCACATGGTGAGAGTGCTATGAATGCTGCGTCTGCCATCCTGGTGGCTCTTTTTGCGGGTCTGACTCCCCTCCTTGTGATGCGTGTGAACAACTTCTTGTTTATCATCGCGCATTACTCTGACATCTCATGACAGCTCCCCACATGTGGTAAAACGCAGAACCCACATAACCATTTGATTCCAATCCTACTGCTCCTGCAGGACCATGACCCAAACCAAGGATGTCTCAATGAGCATGTCTGTCCAGGTCGAGTTGTAGATTCCTAGTATGTAACGCAAAATGCGCCATGCTGCAGCTTCTTCATCAGTTTTGGGTCAAGTCCCTTCATGTGATGGATATAGAACTAGCTGTGACAGCCGGTTGAGTAGAAGTATGGCAGCATCACCTCTGCAGCAGACATGTGGACTTCCTAGTCATATTCATTCGCTGCCAGTGATAATGACTGGTTTGATCAGGTGATCTCTCCGCAGTTTAGTCATCCGACTGTGACTGGCATGCCTATCAAGTTCCTGAACTGCAGAGCGGAGCACCTCTGTCAGCATAAATAGTGCTCGAAATTTCTCTGGATGGATATTTCTTCCCACTGAGCATTTTCTCAACCCTGAAATGTACCTGCCAGCACCTTCTTAAACCCACTCGCACCCATAGTCACGGCGATCGCATGTATAAAATTCATCAGTATATGCATCACCCACCCCCTAAAATAGGTGTTATGCATTTGAAGTATTCTGGTTGATGGAAGAGGATATCAATTGTCACTGTACAACTGTTAATCTGAAAGTCATAATATCCTCACCAGATCATTTGATAAGAGGCAGGCCCCTCTGATTGTATCAGGTCAGCAGGAACCCGATCAATGAGGGGGGGAATGACATCTGTCTTGGGTAGAGGTACTATCCCGGCTTCACAACATAATCTTATGTTGTATCCATTATACTCCGGACACTGGATCAGTTATGACATCCTGGAAGAATGCGAGATCATTCTCAAATTGTCTTTGTGTTATATTCTGGCTGGCTAGAAACCAAAGTGGTGGTAGCTGATTTACAGCAACGTCTGGTGGCATTGGATGCTTCTTTGGTCTGTCATACTTGACCTGTGGAACACCATAATAGCTTGGTTTTGATTGGTCTTCCATCCGTTTTCGTGGGATTCCTTTCCGATTAATAGTCATATCAGTGTCATTGCCTGGTAGATGAACCTAGACCATGGTCATCGCTAAACAATGACGGCATACTTTCCAGATGGGTGATGCGATTTCATATTCAAAATTGTCACGTACACAGTGGATGAGATTGCCAGTACCTGAAAGCCCAAACCCGATCTCGGCATACTTATACGCAACATACACAGCTGTTGAGAACCTGAGCAGTCGTACCTCATCATATGAGCAAACCAGAGAATGTGTGTACTGTTCACAAATGACTTGTTACGCTGCATGAAAACACCCAGAGCTTTTTGAAGATCTGCAGGTTGACAACATACATGTACTACACTGGTTATTATATTGACAATTAGGACTTGAGTCAGTGAATCATTGAACTTGCTCGGTACCTTATACAGAAGCATGGCTAATGTGTCACTAACAGATTCATGAGCTAGTTCTTTATCAATGTTTGTATGGTATGTGTCTCTAATCTTCTGTTTCAAAGCAAGACCCACAGTGGCAATATGGGATGTACCTATATCTACAGCCGATTGTAAGTCGCAAGACGCAGTGGCAATATGGGATGCATCTATATCTACAGCCGATTGTAAGTCGCAAGACGCAGTGGCAATATGGGATGTACCTATATCTACAGCCGATTGTAAGTCGCAAGACGCAGTGGCAATATGGGATGCATCTATATCTACAGCCGATTGTAAGTCGCAAGACGCAGTGGCAATATGGGATGCATCTATATCTACAGCCGATTGTAAGTCGCAAGACGCAGTGGCAATATGGGATGCATCTATATCTACAGCCGATTGTAAGTCGCAAGACGCAGGGGCAATATGGGATGCATCTATATCTACAGCCGATTGTAAGTCGCAAGACGCGGTGGCAATATGGGATGCATCTATATCTACAGCCGATTGTAAGTCGCAAGACTCGGTGGCAATATGGGATGCATCTATATCTACAGCCGATTGTAAGTCGCAAGACGCAGGGGCAATATGGGATGCATCTATATCTACAGCCGATTGTAAGTCGCAAGACTCGGTGGCAATATGGGATGCATCTATATCTACAGCCGATTGTAAGTCGCAAGACTCGGTGGCAATATGGGATGCATCTATATCTACAGCCGATTGTAAGTCGCAAGACGCAGGGGCAATATGGGATGCATCTATATCTACAGCCGATTGTAAGTCGCAAGACGCAGTGGCAATATGGGATGCATCTATATCTACAGCCGATTGTAAGTCACAAGACGCAGGGGCAATATGGGATGCATCTATATCTACAACCGATTGTAAGTCGCAAGACGCAGTGGCAATATGGGATGCATCTATATCTACAGCCGATTGTAAGTCGCAAGACGCAGTGGCAATATGGGATGCATCTATATCTACAGCCGATTGTAAGTCATGATCTGCGTCCTTCTCCAAATGTAGCGACTTCATTAACTCACTTTTGAAGCCCATCACATTTGCGAGACCAGCAACTGAGAGTATCAACACAATTTCACCATGGTATTCACTTAACTTCTTGAACAATGTTTTCGGCACATGCTCGAGCCACCCTCATCTACATAAACTGAGCTCCAGGTTTTTTGAGGATTTTCTGATATTTGTGCACACTCATGCTTGAATGCTGGATCGTCAGTGGGTTTGCTTAGCTTACCACCACAGTAGCTAACATTACGTTCTGATATGAATTTGGATCTGCAAGAGTTGTGGCAACGTGCATCTGCAGCATGCAGATCGGCAACCGCACTGAGTACTCGCTGTCTGACTGCTGCACCTAACTTGTCATTTCGTTTACTACATACATATAAGATAAATCGTTTGTACTCCTGAGCGTTGGCATTTTCATCAGTGCGTATCAGAAATGCCGGGTTAAGGCGATCATGTGGAACCTTAGCGTCATACTCTGACATAAGAATACATACTGGTATTATCAGGGCAAAACAGGCAATGTTTCCTGAAATTGAATTTGTCAGGTCCAGATCGAAAACATTTTTGAGCACTTTGTTCATCATCATCAACCCAAGAAAGTTTGCGCGCATGAGTGATGTGCGCTTCTATATTAGTGGAAGAGGTATACCTTGACACGCATGATTTATGGATCCTAATGATAGGATTGTCTGGCTCTGATTCTAGCAGTAATGCAAGCTGTTGATTGTAATTGTCATTGAAATCTGTACTACATCCTATTATGGTATCAATACATGGTCTGTAACCATTTTGTATCTTCTCCCACTTCTTTTTATTCAGGCAATCGTAGGGATTATTGAATAAGCAGACATCATAATATATGATTAAATCTTGAAAACAAACCCTCCACTGGATTCCTTATGGTCGAAGATATGGGTATAGAGCTCGAGTTTATGTCTAGCATAAATACATCAAAAGTTATAACAATTATCGTATTTTCAGCTCTGTCGCGTGTGTTTTGGCAGCCATATTGGATTTCTGCCTAATACCAATGATCAAATTGTAAAAAATATTTATTCCACATATCGTCCATTACATTGTTCAGAGTTGAAAATATGTGTACAAAGGCAGCATTTATGACCCTAGCACTAATACTTAGGAAGTTATTGCGATATTAGTGATTTTGAGGCGTCATGGCAGCCATCTTGGATTTTTAAAAATGCCACCGCACAAAATTTTACACACCATTTGAAAATTATCATCTAAGTAAAGACCCGTATGAACTCACACAAATTAACAAAAAAACTTTATAATATGAGCCAATATCCTCCTGACTATTATGAAATACGAAAAATATTAGTTTTTCGCAGTCTTTCAAGATATTATACTGAGAATTGGTACATTACTTTGTTATGAAAAGTTAGACCAGTTAGTTCGAGTTTCAGGCATATGCATAAATTTTTTATGGAGTTATGCCCCCTTTCGACATAGGACATATGAAAAATATCAGCTTTCCGAACTTTTTTCAAACTCCAAGTTATTTAAGGGAAATCGGTACATCGCTTTAGTATAAGGAGTTACAGAGCAAGTTCGAGTTTCAGACATTTTCGTCAGTTTTTCATTGCCCCCCCCCCCCCCTGCCTTTCGACTTATGAAATACGAAAAATATTAGTTTTGCACACTTTCTCGAAGTCTTTCAAGATATTCAACTGAGAATTGGTACATTGCTTTGTTATGAGAAATTACAGACCACATTCGAGTTTCAGGCGGTTGCCTCAATTTTTTATGTTATGTCCCCTTTCGACGTATGAAATGCAAACATGTTTTCAAGACTTTCATTCTCCTTCGTCATATATACGGTAACTGAAACTTGATTTAAATTACTATGTTATGAGAAGTTAAAGATCAAGTTCGAGTTTCAGCTGTTTCTGTCAATTTTTAATGGAGTTTTTGAGTGTCAATCTCTAAAGATTTATATCAGCAGGTAGGGGACATGTATTGCAAAGCAATACTTACAGAATGCTTGGTTAGCTTAACATATAAGGGCAACCGTTATCTGTGGTGGGCAACCTGAAAATGCATCAAATGGCCTCATAGCTTGCCCGCAGGGCAACTAGATCTTTTCATTTATTTCTGTCCCGACATCAGGCCCAAATTTGGGAGATATGATTAGAGACTAAGGGCCATTAAAGTTTGTTCAAGGGAAGGTGATCTGCAAAAAACACAACTCACCTGGCCCGCCGTGTGCCAATCAAAATGTAGCGTGCTTGGCAGCCATATTGGATTTTTTATTCTGATCGACTTTGAGGCTGAAATTGGTTTTATATATGTTTGTGGGTATACTGATATCATATTTGCCATTTTTGAAACTGCCGGATAAACGGTTTAGCAGCCATCTTGGGTATTTTTCCTGCCAAAACCTCCCATACTAAAGCAATGGGAAATTAATAAAAAAAATTGCTTCTAGAGAACCACTGGACAGATTTCAAGTATATTTGGCAGGAAGCATTTTTAGGGCATAGAGGTCCATGTTTGTTCAATCAAAGCCGATTGGCCAATTTGGTTGGTGGTCATCATGGTGGGGATTGCGTTTCAGCGACGCGTGTCCAGATGTGATGGAGTTATCCCCCTTGAATGACATAGAATTCAAGGAAAATTTTGTTTCCGTTCAATATCTTTAGCTAATTTTGCTATTTCATAGATGCTGACACAAACTACTTGTCTGCTTTATATGCATGTGCTATTAGTTTAATAGATGTTAGCATTGTGTTCTACAATGGATTGTGATTGCACTGCCTCATCTCTTTATGTATGTAGTGTTGTATCCACCATAGATTCACATGCATATACACACACGCAATTTTGTAACGGCAGGAATCTCAAAAATTTGTTTTACTAACAACACCCGTCGGGGGACATGTGATCAGTACTGATCTTCTTGTTTTGAATAGTAATCTAACAGGAATTGATGGCTGCTTCCCGGTGTGATGTCACAACTTTAGCTCGATAGATGAAAACATTTGATTGTCAACATGGTTGCTATGTGCTTATCTCGGCTTCGGCTGGGCCGATTAAAAAAATTTAGCATTTTGTTCTTTTAGTAAAGGAGATTATATTATGATTGTCAAGTTAATCAGAGCAATCGGGTAGCTAGTTCTCACAACAGCTTTACGGTTAGCACCTACACCATCCTGTGTCCCCTTAGAATGACAGGTTTCATAAAAATAATGCGCAGATTTAAAGCCAAAGCGTCCTCTGAAAAACTCGGATCATTGAGGCAATGCCTGGATTTATATTGGGCACTGCATCCGTCGGTAAACCTCATGTAAGACGTCTATCTGCACACCTAGTTCACGAAGGTACTTTGCTACTTTACATCGTACATCATGCACAGAATTGTAGTCATGTCTAAGATCAGAGCTAATAACAAATACATGGTCACACAGAATATTGGGATTGTTCTCTGTACTAGCAGGTGCATGGTAGAACAAAAGGGTTACATCTATAGATGCCTGATGTTGTCCAAAGTAAAGTGATTGTAGTTGATCCTGAAATTCACAAGTATAGTTTTCACTGTAGTCATGAAAAGCTATAGCTTGCTTCAGTGGTAGGTCCTGCTTAATTAAGAACGAAACATCATGTTGCCACACACTTCTGAACTGGTTGGAGGTGAGATCTAAGAGTCTTAACAAGTTCTTTAGGGGATCCTGTTTGTTCAATGACAGTAAGCCTCTTTCTGTCTTGATAAACAACTCTGTAGTCAAACATAGACCACTTGACTGTCTTGCCTTCTGATTGGAGCTCCTCTGGTAGGAAAGTAATCTTGCCAATACCACACTCACTACATGTCCTATACAAACATTCCAATTTATAGTACTTATTTTCAGGATCCTTTCTGCAGAGTGTGCCCTCTACAAGGTCTGTTAAGTGATCTTACAGTTGACTGGATTTGAATCATAGAACTTTAGAGCATCTCTTCTACATGTAAGATCACGAAAGGCATTAAATGGCCATCGAAGTTCCAGGTGGTATATACAACAACAAGAGTTTCTGTCACACCTGTGTGGTTGCATGATAAAGAATGGTTTTAGGGCCATAAATTTAGTTTTGCTAAGTTTAACATCAGGATGTTTCCTCTGAAACATGGTGAAAGCCTCCTGGGTAACTTCCAGAACTTGTTTAGGATGTGATATATGTCTTTGCTTTAAGTCTGCGCCTCATGATGTCCTTTTTCGATCCAGTTTGTCGAGAAACTGCTGGTGATGTCCAAAAATTATAAATCTGTTCTTGTGTTTCTGTTGCTATTGCATCACTACATACTTTCCTGGAACAGAGTGCCTTGATGGATGCTACATCCTTTAAAACATCAGGTCTTTTTACAGCAATCGTTCCAACTTTTTCACGATTTATAGAAAGAGCATCTGAGAGAGATTTAATATTTCTGGCCTTTAGTTTCGAGCCTGCTATTGCAGCCAACGTAACACTTGTTTGAATTGTGGCATTGTCTGTTCGTTTACGCTTTAGTCATCCCACTGTAACTTTAGCACTGTCGATCATTTGATCATGGAATTCGATTTTTTTCGAAAAATCAAAGTATATTTCAGAATGTCCATTTGCTTCTGAAACTAATATTTGTGCATAATGCAAACTATTACAATTAGGGTTTTTGGTTGTCCGAGACCTTGGAAGTGTACATTTTTATCATTTTAATAGCTAGAAACTCTTGTTAGGGATAGAAAATTTATTTGTATCAAATATTTTATAATTTACCTCTTAGCCTGATCAATTACCTTTAAAATGATGTATTACATGGCAGGGTGGGCCTATAACCTGAAGGTACAAGAGAAGTTGATTACTAAAGGGGGTGCAAAAATTCAAATGTCAGTCAAGCGTGAACATAGCCTCAAGTGAACTTGATTGGCCAAATGGTTTGACGGCCATCTTGGATAACCTATTTTTTGCCAAAACAACTCCAGAACCACGGAGCGGATTGGGCCGAAATTTGGGAGATATGATTAGGCACTGAGTGGCATTAAAGTTTGTTTACGGGAAGGAGCTACGTCAGAAACATGGCCGCAATGGACCATTCAAAATGTAGTGTGTTTGGTGGCTATATTGGACTTGCTAAAATGTCCACAAACTCATTTAAAAGACTACTAAACCACCCACCAACAATTTTGACAAAAATGTATAGTGCTCCAGGTGAGCGACATGGGCCCCTTGGGCCTCTTGTTGATATACAGGACCAAAACTTGATATGTGGATGCATCTTAGGGAGGAGGTCTGCAGTGTATGAAAAGTAGGTCAGTGTGACCTACTTTTCATGGTTCATTAAATATTACAGAAAATCTTTGTCCGAGCTGTATCTTCAAGAGTTTTTGGTATACGGGAACTAAACTTGAGATATGATGCGTCTGAACATGCTTTTGATCTACTTTTCGTGGTACAAAGATTATTAGAGAATTTTTGTCCGGACCATAGTTTATACAGTGTCCCTATGGAGTATGCCTTCGGGGAGCATACATCAGTTTAGTGATATGCCTTGTTAATTTTGCCCCAGAAATTAAAAAGAAAACAAGAACAGATATTGTATGTTTGACTATTTTTAACAAATAAAATATAAAAAAATAAAATGAAAATAACATGCATTATTAAAATTTCTGCAGTAATATAAAATGAACATGAAATAAGAAATTTATCTGAAAACTTGGAGCTTTGGCAGTATGTTTTAAGATTCATGAATATATTTTGCATTGAAATCTATTACGATCGAGTATATGAAAGAAACTTCAATTTTTTTTTGCATTTTACTAACTACTTGTTTCTATGGTTGTGCTCATTGCTCGCGGTTTCCGATTTTGTTGATTTTTCAAGCTGCCATACGATATCGATAATTTATTTGGTGATCGTTAAAAAATTCAAAGAAACCATATTTCGTTGACTATCAAATTTCAAATGCACCAACAGTATTTATTTCGTCCTCGCTAGTTTAACTGATATATGAAATGAATTTACTGGTACTTAGTTCTACTCAAAGTCATTGTTATTTTTCTTAAGCACCTCAATTTTAACAAGCCATGTATATCAAAAACGATCGCTAGCATCCACTGTTGCAAGATATTTATTGCTGCACAATGTTCTAGATGCTCTCTTCTAGTTATACTCGCCCGTCTTACATTTTGATTGGCTAGTACAATGTGATTGATCACAAAGTACATTAAACTCTTCTACCAGGAATAAAAATTATCGAAAAAAGAACACACTGGCACAATTGCGCATGATGGTGCATATGTTCACAGTTTTCTTCTAGAAAATCACAGTTTTCTTCTAGAAAACTTTATGGCTCTTCCTACGTTTTTTCATTGACTAGCAGAAGTTAGTCAATGCGAATCTAGTTTTCTCTTCATAACGGAAATTTAGATCAAAGAATAGGCCATAAGGCGAGTACGCTGTCACTCTCGTAGCTACTCGGGTAGGTACTAGATTCTACTATCCTATTTAGATGTATCTGTGAATGTACCTACCGGGTAAAAATATTTACATTTTCACGCTATTCAAGTAAGTGAGTGACGATCTAAACTCGTCCTTAGTGGATCATCACGTGATTTATATCTTTTTGCGACGACATTATATGTCAAATCTTGGACTAATTTTGATGTAATAAATGATGTTTATTAAAGCATACGCAGTATTTAGGCAGTCCCATTTAATAATTTCACTCCCACGATGATAGTTATACATTAAATATAATCGTAAGGCAGCAAGAACCTATAACAGGAAATTGTGTTAAATTTTCGTCGCATTGTCTTTTTTTAAAACAATTTTAGAGAATCGATTTCAACTTTTTCTCGAAATATAGGCAAGTCTGACGATATTGTGATATCGTTTCATTTGCAAAATGATATCATGAGCAGCTTGACCATTTTGAGCGCAGCTCTACTTTTTTACCTCTTCAAGAAATTGGCCCATATCAAAACGGAAGATTAGCTAAAATACCAAAAAGCTGTCACCCACTGGTTGCCATCTTGAGTTGGCTTCTGCATGAGTGCTTCGTTCAAGTTTATTGGATTACTTTTTAAATTCTTAATGGTTCTTGGTCTACGTCTAGAGAAGAAACCTATCGAAATTGATAATCTGAAATCCAAAATGTCTGCCAGCCAAGGGCAGCCATCTTGAAAATTGGTTTTCCGGATGATAACTCCATTACTGTTTATTGAATTGATTTGAAACTTCATAGGATAACTGGATTAAGTCTAGGAAATACACTTATCAAAATCAACAATGATCTTAAATCCAATAGGCAACCAGCAGCTATCTTGAAAAAATTTTCCCGAATGATAACTCCTTTTAGCGGATCACTTTATCTACATCTGAGGAAGAAACCTATTGAAATCGAAGAGAATCAGAAATACACTATCAGCCACCGGCGGTAATTTTGAAAATTCGTTTCTGGACGATAACTGCATGACTGTTTAGCGGATCACTGAAATTTCATAGGATGACTGGTCTAGGTCAGAAAGAAATCGCTATTTTCTGAAAGCTCTTAATCATTGGTTTGTCATTAGGGGTGGGGGTATTATGTGCCGTTTGCAGTGCTCTTGTTCAGAGATTTACCATTGAAAGGGTTACCTATCTAAAATATGGAAAATTTCAAAATCTCAACAAAATCAGGAATGGTCAAAGTTTATTGATTGTTGAATTCATGGAAATGAATGGTTGCTGCCTCGTATAGATACATGTACTTATGTTTTAATTTAAGGCGCATAAAGATGCTGGCAAAGGAGCACAGGAGGAGACTGCAGCAATTCACCGTATCCGGATCACCCTTACGAGCAGGAATGTGAAAAGCCTCGAAAAAGGTATCAATTGCTAGAGGTTATAGATCTGCGGTTTTTAACCCACCATGCCAGTATGGTCAAGTGCCCTTATGCCATGGCGACCACCCATCGCCTGTCTGTCCATCCGACATCTGTCAACTTTTTCTTTAACCGACTTCTCAAGAACCGCTGGGCCGATTTCAATTATATATGGGAGGAAGCATCCTTAGACCATAGAGATCCAAGTTTGTCCAAAGTATGCTGTTCGGCCAAGGCCAAATTGGCTGGTGGCCTTCTTGGATTTTGCCTTTTGAACTTAATTTTAGAAACTTCAAAAAATCAATGAAGCCACTTGGGGATTTGATTCAAAACTCAGGAAATATCATCTAGGGCAAGAGCTAAACTAAGTTTCTTGAAGGCGACTTTATTGGCCAAATAGTTCATCTTGGATAACCTAGTTTTTGTGAAAATGACCTCCATCCAGGAACCACTGAATGGATCGGACCGAAATTTGGGAGATGATTTAAGGGCTTCAGGGCATTAAGACCCGGGGGCCTATTGTTTATTTGATGGATTTTAAAGGCCAAATCTTTATGTAGGGTTTTAGGTATCCTGATTTCAAATTTGCCATTTTCGAAACTGGAAAAAATGCTTTGGCGGACTTCTTGGATCTTTTTCCCACCAAAAGCTCCCATGTAGCAATAAGAAATTTTAAAGGTCTTCTCGAGAACCACTGGACTGATTCCAATTATATTTGGCAAAGCATCCTTAGGGCATAGAGATACAGGTTTGTTCAAACGAAGCCAGTGAGACAAATTGCCCGGCGGCCATCTTTGATTTTGGCTGATTATTTTTTATGCCTTTAAAAATTTTGTTTTCATAATCTGCATGGGTGATTGATTCAAAACTCACGAAAGGTCATCTAGGGCACCAGCTGAACAAGTTTGTTTAAGGTAATTTGATTGGCCTCTTGCGTTAGTGGCCATTTCGATGAGCTTTTCATGGCAACTACTTCTTCAGAACTGCTGAACAGATCAGATCAGGCTGAAATTCAGGAGATAGGATTAGGGACTCTAAGGGCCATCGAACTTTGTTCAAGGGAAGTGATACGTAAAGAAACATAACCGCTGTTTTCTTGTTACAATGCTGGATCAACTCCTTAGGGGTTCTACTTATACCCGATGGCCTTTTTATTTGAAATGTCTGTGTTCAAGGTGAGCGATGCAGGCTTGGGCCTCTTGTATTAGCTGACGCTTATACTGTGGTGACCATCGATCAACTTTTTCTTTAAACTTCTCAAGAACCACTTGACAGATTTCAACCAAATTTGCCTGGTCGCATCCTTAGGCATGTTATGGCATATAGGTTCAAGTTTGTTCAAAAGTATCTATAGGAAAATGACCCAGAATCACGGAACGGATCGGGCTGAAATCTGTGAGATATTAGGCATTAATGGCCATTAAACTTTGTTCAAGGGAAGTTGATACTTTAAAAAATGTGGCTGCCATGGATGGACCAGTAAAAAAGTAGCGTGTTTGGCGTTCATACTGGATTTTGTTATTTGATGAATTTTCAAGTCGAAAATGTTTTTGTATAGGTTTGTGTGTGTGCTGATTTCAAATTTCGAAACTCAGATAAACGGTCTTTGATCATTTTCCCGCCAAAAACTCCCATACTAAAATGACTAAAGCAATAGAAAATTTAGAATGTCTTCTCAAGAACCTCTGTGCAGATGTCAATAATGTTTGGCAGGAAACAATTGCATTCTTAAGGGATAGCGTTCCACATTCTTTAAAACAAAGATTTTAATCCAATTTAGCCGGTGGCTATCTTCGATTTTGGCCAATTTTTATAAACATCTTTAAAAGTTTCTTGGGGTATCCAGGGATAGAAATAAATGAAAACAACTAGTTGCCCGCACTGCGGGAAACCTATGATGCCATTTCATGCATTTTCAGGTTGCCCACCGCAGATTACAGTTGCCCTTATATGTTAAGCTAAATAGCAAAGGAAATTAGAACCACTATTGTTTTGTCAAATAAGTTCTGAAGAATGACTACAACTACTTAGAACTGGCATTAAGCGTACATGTACTGGTTACTCTTTCTAATACATGTAATTAAATAAATAAATGAGTTAAAACGAAGATTTACTCAGTAGGTACCAAATTTCAAAAACAGTAGTATTTATTAACAATGTACAATTAACAGCCAAAGCTTAGTTGCCCTATTGAAAATCAGGTTGCCCTGGGCAACAGGGCAAATGGGCATTTCGATCCCTGGTATCAATTCAAAACTCATGAAACATCCAGGCCAACAGCTGACCCACATTCAAGGGAATTCGATGGTCCAAATGCTTAGGTGGCCATCTTGGATGACTTAGTTTTCACGAAAACTACTCCAGAACAACCTCTGAACGGATTGTGCCAAAATCTTTGCGAGATGTGATTAGGGACTAAGGGCCAAAGTTTCTTCAAGGTATGATAACCCTTAGCACTCTGATGTCAATATTCTATATTTTACTGTGTCAATATCCAAGAAACGTGTACATTTTTCAACAATTTTACTGGAAGATGTTGCTGTCTGTGACAGCACCATCTCCCACCAAATTCGTCGAAAAAGTTACACCGATTTTGTCTGCCATATTGAATCTTTAATTGATCAATTTTGAGGCCGAAATGGTTTTTGTGGAGCGTTGTGGGTATGCTGATTTCAAATTTGCCACTTTCATGGCAGTGTAATTTTCGGATTCCCAGTTGGTGGCCATCTTTGATTCTCTCCCGCTAAATAGCAGTGAGAAATTTAAAATGTCCTCGTCCCACTGGACCGATTTTAGCCAAATTTAGTGGGACACATCCTTATTCTTGTTGCAATTCTGGCCCAAACCTTATAGTTCTATGTATAGGCGATGGCATTTCCAGCACAGATGTCTATGTTCCAGATGAGAGATACAGGTCCTGTGGGCCTCTTCTCTTGATATAAATGGTGAAAAATTGTGTCCAGTCATATTAATTTCAAAATGTTCAACAGCGTTCCCATTTGCTTTCCCTGAGATTGAGACACAGAATTTATAGGTGATAGGGTTAAGCGCTAATAATTGTTCTAATGCAATATTTTTGTGCAAGAAGCCTTTTTTCTGGAAAAAAATTACCATTGATGCATATTGTATTTTGTCTAATTGATCTGTAGGTACTTGTTTTCACTCAATATAACACCTTCCTTTGACAGTATGTGCTGACCTAATTAAGGGTGCGAAGGACAAACAGCTGAAAGTGAAAGGCCCTGTACGCATGCCTACAAAGATTCTGCGTATCACCACTCGTAAGACCCCCTGCGGTGAAGGCTCCAAAACCTGGGATCGGTTTCAGATGAGGATTCATAAGCGACTCATTGATCTGCACAGCCCATCTGAAATCGTCAAGCAGATTGTATCCTTGCTTTGTGAAAACCCATTGATTGCCGGTGTACATCTGAGACTTAACCTTTTAATGGTCAAGCTGGCCGAAACGATCTTGAGTGTCCATTTGCAGGCCACGTGAAGTCTATTTTAGAAAATTTTGCACGGGAATGCTTGACTCGATAACTGAGCCACTCATTCATTCTAGTGGTAAATTCTCAAAATTGATAGACTCTTGTCCTGAAAATGGACATTCGCCTAGCAAATATTTGGACTTTCTGCACCAATCTTAGCCATTAAAGGATTAGTAAATTCCCATAGGATGATACATGTATCTGGTGTTCATGAGTTTGTATGTGGACAGAAGGGTTTAGGAAATCGGATATACATACGGTAGCAGGTGCAGTTCCATTGTCTGATGGCATCATTCATTTTTTAGTTTTGCTTTTAGCTGATATGAGCTTTTATTAGGCGCCTAATGTGTGTGTGTATATATATATATATATATATATATATATATATATATATATATATATATATATATATATATGGGTGAGCAATATCAGTACACGTGTACACGTTAGTTTTAACGAATGTTTACACGTATTTGTCATTCTGCTGCAAAAACGTGTTATTAATATGATATCTATTTAGCTTATTATTAGCTCACCTGGCCTGAAAGGCCAAGTGAGCTTATGTCGTGGCGACTGTCCGTCGTGTGTCTGTCCGTCATCCGGCAACTTTTCCTTTAAAACGGTTTCTCAAGAACCACTAGGCCAATTTCAATTATATTTGGCAGGAAGCATCCCTAGGGAATAGAGATTCAAGTTTGTTCAAATGAAAACGATCAGCCAAAATCCAAGATGGCCGCCGGCCAAAATAGCCGATTTTTAGAAACACTAAAAAAATGTCCGAAAGCGCGGGAGGAATTGATTCAGAACTCATAACACACCATCTATTGCAAGGGTAGACCCAAGTTTGTTCAAGGCAACCTGATTGGCCTATTTGCCTGGCGGCCATCTTAGATGACCTAGTTTTCGCGAAAATTACTTCTCCCGAACCGCTGAAGGGATAAGTCTGAAATTTGGTAAATATGCTTAGAGACCAAGGTCCATTCAAGTTTGTCAAGGGAAGTTTGTACGTTAAAAAACATGGCCACCATCAACCAATCAAAATTTTGCGTTTGTTGGTCATATTGGCTTTTTTGTATTTGATGTATTTTGATGGCGAAAATTGCTTTATATATGCTTATCAGTGTGGCGAGTTCAAATATGCCACTTTCGAGACTATCGGATAAACGGTTTTGCTGCCATCTTGGTTTGTATTCCCGCCATAGGCTCCCATAGTAAAGCAATGGGCCCATAGTAAAGCAATGGGGAATTATTTAAACGACTTCTTCTCACGAACCACTGGGCCAATATCAATTATATTTTGGAGGAAGCATTCATAGGGCATAGCGATCTAAGTTTGTTCAAACGAAGCGGATCGGTCAAAATCCAGGATGGCCGTCGGCCAAAATGGCTGATTTTTAGAAACACTAAAAAATCTCCGAAACCGCTGGAGGAATTGATTCAAACCTCATAACACATCATCTGTGGCAGCGGTAGACCCAAGTTTGTTCAAGGCAACCTGATTGGCCGATTTGCTTGGCGGCCATCTTGGATGACCTAGTTTTCGCGAAAACGACTTCTCCCGTACCGCTGAAGGGATAGAGCTGAAATTGTGTAAATATGCTTAGGGACCAAGCACCTTTCAAGTTTGTTCAAGGGAAGTTAGTTCGTTAAAAAACATGGCCACCATCAACCAATCAAAGTTCAGTGTTTCTAGCTTTTTTGTATTTGATGTATTTTGATGGCGAAAATTGCTTTATATATGCTTATCAGTGTGGCGAGTTCGAATATGCCACTTTCGAGACTGTCGGATAAACGCTTTGGCTGCGATCTTGGTTTGTTTTCCCGCCAAAGGCTCCCATAGTAAAGCAATGGGGAATTCTTTAAACGACCACTAGGCCGATTTCAATTATATTTGGGAGGAAGCATTCATAGGGCATAGAGATCTAAGTTTGTTCAAATGAACCCGATCGGCCAATTTGTCCGGTGGCCATCTTGGATTTAGGCCGATTTTTATTTTTGATCTGCTCATTGGTTTTCGAGCTACCCAACTTTTCGTGGGGAAAAAATTCACAGAGAATGTATAGGAAACTTCAAGATGGATTTTTGAACTGCGACTACGCCTACAGTTTTTAGCTCACCTGG
The DNA here is from genome assembly GCA_034401795.1 of Chaetoderma sp. LZ-2023a. Taxonomy (NCBI): domain Eukaryota; kingdom Metazoa; phylum Mollusca; class Caudofoveata; order Chaetodermatida; family Chaetodermatidae; genus Chaetoderma; species Chaetoderma sp. LZ-2023a. The sequence goes on along the minus strand of CM067369.1, from coordinate 56,557,327 downwards.
CCTGAAAGGCCAAGTGAGCTTATGTCGTGGCGACCGTCCGTCGTCTGTCCGTCAACTTTTCCTTTAAACGACTTCTTCTCAAGAACCGCTTGGCCAGTTTCAATTATATTTGGCAGGATGCATCCTTAGGGCATAGGGATCCAAGTTTGTTCAAATGAAGCCGATCGGTCAATTAGGCCGGCGGCCATCATGGATTTTGGCCGATTTTTAGAAACGTCTAAAAATCTTCTCCGAAAACTGCTTGAGGGATTGAAGGCAACCTCATGAAATATGATATAGGGCAAGAGCTCAACCAAATTTGTTCAAGGGAACTTAATTGGTCAAATAGTTTGGCAGCCATCTTGGTTGACCTAGTTTTAGCGAAAATAACTTCTCCAGAACCGCTGAAGGGATCAGGCCGAAATTTGGCGGATATGATTAGGGACTAAGGGCCAGTAAAGTTTGTTCAAAAGAAGTTGATCCGTCATAAAACATGGCCGCCGTGGGCCAATCAAAATATAGCATGTTTGGCGGCCATATTGGATTTTTTTATTTGATCGATTTTGAGGCCGAAATTGGTTTCGAAACTATCGGATAAGCGGTTTGGTGGCCATCTTGGATCATTTTCCCCCAAAAGCTCCTATACTAAAGCAATGGGAAATTAAAAATATCTTCTCGAGAACTACTGGGCCGATTTCAATTATATTTGACATGAAGCATCCTTAAGGCATAGAGATTCAAGTTTGTTCAAACGAACCCGATCGGCCAATTTGGCGGTGACCATCTTGGATTTCGGCCGATTTTTAGAAATGTTTTTTAAAATCTCCTTAAACATTTGAGGGATCGATTCAACAAAACTCACGAAATATGATCTAGGGTAAAGCGCTGAATCAAATTTTTTCAAGGGATCTTGATTGACCAAATGGTTCAGCGGCCATCTTGGATGACCTAGTTTTCACAAAAACGACCACCAGAACCGCTGAAGCGATCAGGCCGAAATTAGAGAAGTTGATTCGTCCAAAAACATGGCCGCGGTGGACCAATCAAAATATAGTGTTTGGCAGCCATATTGGATTTTTTTATTTGATGGATTTTGATGCTGAAATTTGTTTTATATAGGTTTTCTGATCTCAAATTTGCAATTTTCGAAACTCAGATAAATGGTTTGGCAGCCATCTTGGATCATTTTCCCGCCAAAAGCTCCCATACTAAAGCAATGGGAAATTAAAAATGCCTTGTCGAGAACTATTGGGCCGATTTGAATTATATTTGACAGGAAGCATCCTTATGGCATAGAGATTTAATTTTGTTCAAACTAAGCCCATCGGCCAATTTGGTTTCTCCGAAACTGCTTGGGGAATCGATTCAAAACTTATGAAACCTCATCTAGGCAAAGAGGTAAGCCAAGCTTGTTTAAGATGACTTGATTGACCAATTGGTTCGGCAGCCATCTTGGATGACCTAGTTTTCCTGAAAACGATTTCTCCAGAACCGCTGAATGGCCAAAATTTGGGAGATATGATTAGCGACTAAGGGCCATTAAAGTTTGTTCAAGAGAAGTTGCTCCGTCAAAAAACATGCCCGCCGTGGGCCAATCAAAATGTAGCATGTTTGGCGGACATTGGATTTTTTTATTTGATGGATTTTGAGGCCAAAATTGGTTCTATATGTTTTTGGGTATTCTGAGCTCAAATTTGCAATTTTCGAAACTGTCGGATAAACGGCCGTTTGGTGGCCGTCTTGGATAATTTTCTCGTCAAAAGCTCCCATGCTAAAGCAATGGGAAATTCTAAATAGCTTCTTGAGAACTACCAGGCCGATTTCAATTATATTTGGCAGGAAGCATCCTTAGGGCATAAGGATCCAAGTTTGTTCAAATGAACCCGATCGGCCAATTTGCCCAGCGGCCATTTTGGATTTCGGCCGATTTCAGGAAATGTCTTTAAAAATCTCCGAAACCACTTGGGGAATCTTCATCTAGGCCAAGAGGTAAGCCAAGTTTATTCAAGAGGACTTGATTGACCAAATGGTTCAGCGACCATCTTGGATGACCTGTTTTTCATGAAAATGACTCCTCCAGAACCGCTGAAGGGATCGGGCCGAAATTTGGGCCATTAAAATTTGTTCAAAGGAAGTTGATCCATCAAAAAAACATGGGCGCCGTGGGGCAAACAAAATGTAGTGTGTTTGGCGGGCATATTGCACTTGCAAAAATGTCCACAAACTCATTTAAAAGACTGCTAAACCACCCACCAACAATTTTGATAAAAATTGATGGTGCTCCAAGTGAGCGACACAGGCCCCTTGGGCCTCTTGTTAAGTGGAAAGGGGTGTAATATGGTGGGTTGGAAAGTAAAATAACCAATTATTAACTCGCTCTCCTCACCCACACCCGCTTTGTATCAACAGGCCTCTAAGCTCTCAAAGTGCTACTCATGTTGCTTAACTGAATACCGTAGTAAATGTTACATTAAAGTTTTTGGGCTCTGTTAAAGTCTATTTGCCGATCATGAGAAGACTAATACACTATTTTGTAAAATTATCACTGGAACTTACAGAACAGAAAGCGCATTTTGATGTCATTCAAATGGATATTTCTCAAGACCACTAGATGATGTTTAGGGCGGCTTTAATATTAAGACGAAAATTAAAATCCTAACTTGCTTGATCAGGGTCTATTTGCATGCCAAGAGAAAACTATTCTTATACATTACCGCTGAAATGACTGGCTCGCATACTGAGCCACTCCTTGCAGTGGTAAATTTATAAAACTAATCTCTTTGCCTGCAAATGGAAATTCATAGAGACCATTGCAGAGGCCTCCGGCCGGCTGACCTTGATAGGATTAAGTTGACACAAAAGGGCTAAAGCTGGGTTACCAACTTTTGACAAATATGTGTATTTGCCCTATGTCCGGGACAGATTAACATCAAGCAACAGTAATTCCCCTTTGATGGTCAAGATTGGCTAAGAAAAATTGAAATCTGACATTACTGAATATCCATTTGCGACCAACGGTAAGACCTTTTGAAAATTTAAACTTGGATGACTGGCTCGCAACTCACAAATTGTCACTAAAGATAAATAGTCACCTTTAAATTCAACACATTTGAGCTGGAATGATGTTGCATATCACAGGGTTGGGTTTTGGACAGTCCAAAACTAACTTTGAGCAGACATTGTCCAAAACCTGTCTTAAATGGTTTAAACCAGTCCAAAACTGTCCAAAACTACATGTATGTTGGACATATCACCATACTCTTATGCATCATAATCCTATTAAAAAATAACAAGAAATCGGAGATTGCATCAAAAGCACTATATTAAACAAATCCATTTATTATATGAGTTATTATTACATTTTTATCAAATACATACAATTAAAACTTAAAAGGCTTAATTAGGTTTAATTAGTAGTCCAAATCAGACAGCCCTCTCAACATCCTGTAGCAAAACACTAGCTTTGACGCTTTCTCTACTCCAAGCCTATTACGGATTTTAGTGTGGATATAGCTAAAATTGCTAAAAATTCTCTCAATCGATGCTGATGATGCTGGTGCTTCAAGCAGCTGAATAGCCATATCAATAAAATCACCTGGCACACCTAGTGTTTTCAAGGCCTTCCACCATGTCACTGAAGGCACTTGAACTGCAGCATCACAGAAATATGATGCAGGAAATGGGCTGCTTTTAGCCTGGTATGCAATAAATGTTGCTATAAAGCTAGGGTTCTTAGCTATTATCCAATTGTTCACTTCTTCAAACTGTTTTGCTACCAGCATCTCGCCCTGAAACTTTGGATGTAATGTGTATGCGACAAGATGCTCTGGCAGGATTGCCTTGCTGAAACGTGCTAACAGAGTTTTCTTGTGTGGTTCTAGCAGAGTGTTGTTTAGTAATTCAAGCCAAACATGGCATGCATCGGCTAGTGTTGATGTGTCACTCTGACATGTGTCAATTGCTATTGAAATTGGCCGAAGTTGTTCGGCTAAGTCTCTTGCATTTCTAAACAGTGACACTGAACTAAAGGTGAGACATCCTGTTGATAACCCCTATGCGGCCAAGACAATTACAGTGAATAGTAACCTTACCTACATTGTACATTATGACTTTTAAACACAACTTAGCACAAATTTTTGAAAATTTTTCACTGAAATGACTGGCTTAGTAAAAGCGGCAGTCATTTCACGAGTAAATTTGTTTTTCAAATTAGTTTCAAAATATTCTGCAGTTTTCCTGCATAGTGTCCTTGAAAATGATAGCTGAGGAATTCATCGGTGAAAGTGTTATGGCATGTATTAGATATATTGGACTCCTAGCACTCCAATGTCAACAAAAAACATTTTTCAAATAAAATTAAAAGATACTGTTTTTTTATTTTCAACAAATTTGTCATCGGCCAACAATATTGTTGAAAAATGAAAACCAGTTTCCTTGGTATAGTCACAATAAAATATAGAATTTTTAATTATTGGCATTAGAGGGCAAGGGGTTAAGCATTAATTTTATTTACCTTCAAAATCTTGATGTTTTTGCTGATATGTGTGTCTGTACTGTGTGTATCAGCCTGTTCAACAGGACTTTCAGTAGACTTCTCATGCTTCATTTTCATCCTTGCTACCTTGTTGACAACTGTGTACTCACACTCTCTACACTTAGCCATTTGTTTGCCATTAATCTTAACTTCCAAAAAGTGATTCCAAATTGGATCCTTAGGCCTACCACCTTTGAAATACATATTAACTATTTCAAATACCATCAACACATAAATATTCAGGACAACAGAAGAATTCAAAGATTAATGTAGCACAAGGATATCTTTTTACTAATTGTCTAATTGATATCTAGCATTAACTGAGGATAGATGAAAACATGAAGAATCTAATTTATATTCTATCAGCTTAATGCCTTAATCCCAAATTTGCATAAGATCTTATGTAATCATAGCTAATGTGTGTACTGAGTAGTGCATTCTAAAATAGCCTTAGAGAGCAAGGGTCATCAGTTAATTGTTGAAACAACATCTTAGCAGACTATATTTTCTCTATGAGTTTAAGATTCTTCCGTATATATTATGTAATTTCATGTTCATTCGAATTATGTTTTTGTTACTGTAAATTCTAGTTAAACTGTTATATTATGCCAACGTTATATGTTACATTGTAGATCTCTATATGGTCAAAACGTGTAATTTCGTTCAGTACCAATACATTTCATTTCATTTCATTTCCATAGGCCATGAACATTTTGCAAGAAATAGATTTAGACACAGAGACAGTTCTCAATAATATAAACATCTAGCTGTACATAGGTAGTCTAATATGTTTACATTATTGATTAAATAGGGTTTCTGTGGGTTTAACACAACTGGTCGAAATATACAGAGTTAAAACATTTAAGACAAACAAAAGTTGAAAAAAATTAACCCATGGATTATAGAAAGAAGCAAATAAAGACTCCTAATTTATTGAAATCATATGGGTCCTTTTAGCTTATTATTATATAGCAATAAAGTATCCAAAAATACATGTAGATAACCATCCATCAATATGTACATGTACCTGTATGTGTCTAAATGCTATATAGTTGTTTTAAGAAAATTACATTTCAGAAAAATATTTTTTATACCAATATTTTAGGTTTTGGACAGTTTTGGACAATTTAAGGTGTCCAAAACCTATTTTGGGCGGACGGTTTAAACCATGGTTTAAACCACTAGTGTCCAATCCACTGATAACAGTTCATTTTACCATTATCCTCTCAAAGTAAACCTAGTTGCATTTCTTTTCCACGATGTGAAATAATGTTTTAGTAGTTAGCTCATGAGCATACAATAGACATTGTGACATTAATTCACCTTTCCAGAGTAGCCATCTATTATATGATGTCATAATCAGCTAAGCGGCATATAGGATGATGTCATAATCATTGTTATATATTATTCTACTTGGCCCGTCTTTAACTCTTAATAGTCTGACACGTAGTACGAATTGTATGTCTGCTATTTAATAAACAAGCTGTTGAGTATTTTGAAACTAATTTGGATGGACACTGTTGCTGCCTATGGCAGCAACAGCGCACAGTCAAATTAGTTCCAAAATATTCAAAAGCTTACCTGTATAGTTTTCTGGAAATTGATAGTCAGATAGGTCAGAGGTCGATCCCAACACGAGCGAGGTGTGGGTGGAGCTTAGCTAGAGATGGGTAGTATGGGTGGATCTTAGCTAGAGATGGACGGGGCATAGCTAAATCTGGAAAGGTCCTTTACTTCCTCTGTATTAACAACTTAACATTCAAGCCATCCTAAAATAGGTCTTGAGAAGTCTGTTTACTATTTTTGACAATTTTGCCGAAAGTCATTACAGTGAAAAAATTTTCTAAAATAAATCTTGGTCTGCAAATAGACAATTTCTATCAGAAAATTTTAATTCTCGAACGAAAATCTTGGTGTTAAAGCAGACAAGCCCAGACATTAGCTTTCATGGGATACTTGTATGTTATATGCTAGTGTTGTTCTGACTAATCAATATGATCGATGATTGATTGGCTCTATGTTCAACCAACCGATCGATCATGATTTCAGAAATCGATCTTGGTTGTTTATAAATTGACATTAATTATTAATAATAATATATTTTAACTGGTCAAGCTAGAAAATGAATACCTTTTGGAATGCTATAACTACTGAATTCAAAATGGGTAATAAATGAGAACCTGTTATGATCAATCATTAATTGGGTTAATCTATAAAACCAATCATCGATCACAAATATAGTACCAATTTCCAACACTATTATATGCATATATATAGATATGCACATAGGCAATGTAGAGGCAATGACCTTGAGTGACCTCAGAATTAAGGTTCCTTTCAACAATAGACTGATTGCTTCCAAGGAAATGTCTCAGAAATACATTCCAGAACAAATATTGCTGGTAGATCAGTGAATGAATAGACGATATAGATTTGTGAGAAAACTTTATAAATATGACACTCAATTACAATGTTTTCTTTAACTGTTTTTCCAGACATCAATCAGCATTGAACCAGGTGTTGAAGTGGAGGTCACCATCGCCGATTCATAGGCAATAAATAATCTTGTCATGTGCTGAAAGATAGAAAATAAAGAAGCCTAATGCTAGTGCTCTTCATAATCATTTCCTCTTCATTGTTTAGCCTGTTTCTGTGTGGAGTAAAGCTTAATATCCAGTGGGCTCTTGAAGGCAGGGTTTGTGCTTTTGCTTACATTTGTCCATCTGCAGTTGTTATTACACCACAAAAACATCCATTACCGTTCAATCACTACTTGCTAAATCAATTATCTGCATTTAGCTACCAGAATAAGATTTTTATGCTTGCATACACTCCTCCCCATACCTATTCCTATAAATATGGATTCTCAACCAGGCTACTGGTTAGGTCAATCTCCAGTATATTAACTGATATAGACTGGCACCAGTCTGTACTCACTCCATAGTGACGCCTGTCACTAAGTGCGCTTGCGCATGCGCACTGGAGCCCAAATAGGAAACAGATTCCCTTGTCTGAATTTAAGTGCCAAATATTATAGGCAAATGCTCAAATCAATTCCACACGGGGTGGCTGAGGTCGGGTCATAGTGATTGAACGGTAAGTATGTTTTTATAGTGGTTAATAAAACAACAGACCAACCCGCAAGGGGCCCTCTGTGGGGGCTTGTTATTACACCACAAAAACATCCATTACCATTCAATCACTACTTGCTAAACCCGTAGATTTGGTCAGTGCCCCACTTAAAACATTAGGTGGGAGGCGATTTGAGAATTAACAAACAAGGATAAAAATCAAACCAATCTTATCCAAATGTTAATAACATAACATAATAGTGCATTTAAATCAATCACACCGTGATTATCAAATAAGGAAAACTTGAACTTAGAGATAAATAAGAACCAAAATAAACTCACCATTTCTTACAGATGCCCAGTCTTAGCGAAAATGGCGAGATGTGCTTGGTAAATGGTCTTCAGTTATTTTGGTTAAAATCGTAATATTACGAAAGAAGGAGGCTGCTGCACTCTGATCTTTCAGATAAAAGGTTGTAAAAGAGGATTCAGATTTTCATCCTGCAACCTGTATGACTTCATCTAAATATGAACCGGCAAAAAGTGCAAAATATGTGAGCAATTAATTTGTTCCGGAGAAGCAATCTCGTAACAAAGGCTTAATCGTCTCCCAAATCCATCAGGATATCGTGAACTTTGAGACAGTCTTAATTAACTCTTCCGCATAAGAAAACCATATAAGGGACGGATCAAATCATTTGAAATCAGTTCGCTGTTTGTACATTCTTAATGCCCTAACAGGACACCAGAGTTTATCGGAAGGCGAAAAAGAGGATAATGATTTTTAAATGATTGGACTAGCAGGAAACCGGTTAGACTGAGTTTTAGATTAAAAAAATCCCTTCTGGGATTAAAACTAAATCGTCTCCTGAAAGTATAAATCTCTCCCTTTCAGCAGAAAAAACATGAATTCTGAACGCCTTCTAGCAGAGGCCGCTAATACTAATAGAGGAAAGAGGTTCAAAATGACGGCCTGCCAGCACTTGAAGAACCAAAGCCAAGTTCCATGAAGGTAAAGGCTTAGCTATCGGAGGACGAATATTGCCTAGACCTCTAATAAAAACTATTAACGGTCTTAGTGTCCTTGACATTGGCATACAGAAGGCAAGGAAGAGAAGATGCCAGGGAAAATCTATATCCCCTAACCGAATTAGCTGATAATTGTAAGGAATCAAAGAGATATGTTAAAAAGTCTAATACTTGGGGAATAGAAACAGAATCGGGCACGAGACCTTGGTCTGAACACCATTCTCCAAAAATTTGACACTTGTAAACTCTGCGGTTCGACTCTCTTCTGGAAGAATCGATAATTACTGGAGATCTTGAAGAAACGTTATTCTCGTAGACTTTAGTTTCGATATTCTCCAAACACACAGACTGAAGATTTCTGGGTTTGGATGAAGATAAAGACCTCTTACTTGAGACAGAAGATCCTGGGAGAATGGAAGAAGACGAGGGAAGTCTACCAGGGGATCGAGAAGGTCTACAAACCAAATCCTCTTTGGCCAAAAAGGAGCTATAAAAGAGTCGCAGATTTGTTCTTTGACATTCTTCAACACTAAGTTACTAACGGAATCAAAATCGTTGGAGGGAACGCATAGACGAACATTCCTGTCTAGGACTGAGACAGGGCATCCACCGCCAGGGCTTGACCATTCGGAAAAAGGGACATGTAAGAGATCTAAGCATTCAGATATGTCGCAAACAGATCTACCAGAGGACGATCCATAAGACTGAAAATTGCTTTGACAACCGACCTCTTTAACTGCCACTCTGTGTGGGCGGATTTGCTGGGACGTGACAGTTGGTCCGCAAGAAAATTCAGACTGCCTGGGACATGAGAAGACACTAGAAGAATCTGATTCTTGTGACACCATAGAGAAGGTTCCACACTTCTAGACAAAGGAGGGATGACCTTGTACCCCCCCCCTGCCTGTTGATATAAGAGACCACTGTCAAACTGACCGACCGAATCGAGACTGAGATCTATCACAAGATCTGACCATGAAAGGAGAGCCTTCTTGACAGCACACAATTCCAGAATGTTGATATGAGCTGTCGACTTCTCCAAGGACTAATTAAGAGGAGTTCAAATATAGTTAGTGGATTTATAGTCGGTGGGTAAAACAAGCAACAATAAAAACATTTTGAATGGTGTTTTATTGCTCTACACAATTTCGATTTGATGATAGTCTCATTTCAAGCGTAGTTTACAAGGATTCCATTTTTCATCGATTCTCAAAAATTGGCTATGCTGTCAGTTGTCATAGTAACAATATTCTATTAAATGAGTACCAGTGCTTGGCCAGTGATAGCAACATATAGTTGCTAGATTTTAAGCTGTGGCGAAGATTTGTGACCATGAAACTGATTTGCATGTAAATCATATGCAATCGTTGACCATACTATAAGCAACATTTTGAGTGGTCGATCACCATTCTACAACGATTCTATCAAAATCTAGATTCAAGATTCAATATTATTTATTTGCTTCTTGGATACCAATTTACATATTTTCAATACAGGTTGTCCGCCGAAGGCATCGCCTATAGTGGTGACGGACACCTAACATTAAACATACATATAAAATTACACACACAGCTTAGCATAGAATGTGAGACATACTTGTGAATGTACAGATACAGTACTGAGCTAAGTAGACATAGAAAAAAGAACAAACGATACAATACATCTATGTTTTTCCTTTTAGTTATTGAGATTAGAGATGTATATTGGGGGGGTGGGGGATGGGGGGTAATGCATGCTAATTACCCCAGCTCAACCCATAGGTTGCTATTTAGTAGTAGCACTTGTTGAGGTGCGTCAGATTGAAGGAAGCAGTAGTCACGATAGCTGTAATAGTGCATTATGATGTAGCAGTAGTAGTAGTAGTGGGTGGTTGTTATGATAGTAGCTATGGCAATGATACAGGAAGTGTGTGATCTTAGTTATCTTGGCATTGTGTTTTCTAGATCTAGTATGTATTGAGAATGCTAGTTTTAATTATGTCTGTATGATTTTAGTGTGTGTTTATCTATATTATTCCTAACTTTGACGACAATCATCTGTGAATTGCCAATGTCTGTGAGTTTAAGAAGTTTTTGTGTTTTGAAGATGTTTTGACTCTGCTGTTTTTCTGCATGCTTTGCAATTTTGTTAATTTGTTTTTTTGTGTGTTAGTCCAGATGGCATTGCAGTATGTGAGGTGTGGAAGGATCAGTGTGGAATACAGGGTTTTAATGGTAGCTTGTGTTAGGTATGGCTTTAGTCTTTGAATGACCCCCATGCCTCTTGCTACATTGACTGTGACTACCTCAATTTGTTTGCCCCAGGTCAGGTTCTTGTCTAAATAAACTCCTAAGAATTTAGCAAAAATTCAATTTCTTTTTTATTAATATAGATTTTTGGAATACTATTGTTTCTTGATTGTTTAGACTTTGAAAATAGCATGTAGTTTGTTTTATCAACATTTAATGATAGCTTGTTTACTTTGAACCAGTTAATAACTTCTTCCATTTCTTTATTTACTCTTTCGTATAATATATCTAAGTTTTTGGCGGAGCAAAAGGCATTGGTGTCATCGTCAAACAGTATTAGTGACAAATTGTGGGCAAGTCATTCATATAGAGTAAAAACAGAGGGCCAAGAATTGACCACAGGTTAATTTCCTGTTTTCAGAGCAGGTTGCATTAAATAGCACGCATTGTGTTCTATTCAGTTAAATAGCTCTGAAACCAGGCAAGTGCACATCCTCGGATTCCGTAATAGGCAATTTTTCCTAATATATTGTGATTGATAGTATCAAAAGTTTTTGAAATGTCCAAGAAGATGCCCAGTATATGTTCGTTCTTTTCAATAGATTCAATTATTTTTTCTGTCATTTCAACTAGTGCGAGCATTGTTGAGTGTTTCTGGCAGAATCCCATACTGTGAAGCGTATAAAATTTCCTTTTTTTCTAGATAATTGATTAATCTATTATACATTAATCGCTCCATTAATTTAGAGAAAAGTGGAAGTAAATCAAATATTCAGTGTCTAAATATGCTCCATTTAAACCCATCTATGCCGGCACTTTTCGCAGGATTAAGTAAATTAAGTATAGTGATTATTTCTTCATTGGTAACAGGATAAGCAAAAAATGAAGAGGATTGATAAGCGGAAGTTTCTGTGAGGTAATCACTGTATTTAATTCCTGATATATATATGATTTTCTTTAAGAGATCTGGACCTATGTTAACACAATATTGATTGAAACCGTTTGCAATTTCATTGTTATCCGTGATTACCTTATAATTGTAGAGAAACTGGGTCTGTTGTGCTTTTCTATTGTTTTTATTCAAAAGTGATTTTATGATTGTCCATGTTTAATTTATATCATTTTTGGATTGCTCAAATTTATTCTGATAATAGTTCTTTTTTGATGTTTTTATTATTTGGTCCAACTTATTTCTATATTTTTTAAACTTTGTCTCATACTTTGTTTGACATTTTATAAATGTCAAATAAAGTTGCTGTTTTTTATGACAGGCAGACATCAATCCTCTTGTCAGCCATGGTTTAGTAGGGTTGTGCTTGAATAATTTCTTTTCTTTCATGGGGAAACTGTGCTCAAAGATGTTAGTGCATATGGTGTGGAGCTTGGTGTAGGCATCATCACATGACTATATCTATTACTTCGTTCCAGTCTACCTCAGACATGGCCTTTTTAAATTTTTCAATGTTGACCTGATTCATTTCTCTACACTTAATTTTTTTCATTTTTGAATGGTGTACTGTAGTTTGACTGTTTTTTTCGAGGATAAAAATGGGTAGGTGATCTGATGTGTCTGTTACGAAAATTCCTGAATGTCTTTTGTTGATGAAACTCATATTATTACTGAATATATTATCAATAGTTTTAGCCGAACTCTCAGTAATTCTGGTCGGCTTAGTTGTTTGGATAAAAGGAATGTGCATTTAGCAAATTTGTAAAACTTTGTGAATGAGTGCAGTTTTGTTCCATCAGGTCAATATTGAAATCACCCATGAGGTAGACTTTTTTTTGTTTATTTTGAATATCATCTAAGGTTGCTCCTAGTAGGTCAATAAAGTTTCTTTTGTCGCTGTTTGGTGCACATCTACAAGGTTAGTAAGTGAAGTTGCTTTTAGCCATGTCTCAGTAATTCCAATAATTCCAAATTCATGTGCACTCAGTTCTAGAAGGCAGCTTAACCTGTCAATGTTCTTCAGGAGTGATCGTATGTTGGCATGTAAGAGTGAAAATGTGACATGTTCCTTAGATGCTATTAAATTGTCATTGAATGTTTTTAGTAGAATGTAGTCACATGATGGTGGTGTTATGTTTAGGTCTTCTGTTGTCAGTCAGGTTTGTTTTGCATGTATTTAGTGTAAATGGGTTTATAATTTGCTGTTCCATATGGTTGTATTTGCAATGTGGATTTAGAATTGCAAGCATATAGTGTGTATCATTGTTAGCTCACCTGGCCAGAATGGCCAAGTGAGCTTATGCCATGTCGACCGTCAGTCCGGCGTCCATCTGTCCGTCCGTCAACTTTTTCCTTTAAACGACTTCTTCTCAAGAACCACTAGGCCGATATAAGTTATCTTTGGCAGGAAGTATCCTTAGGACATAGGGATCCAAGTTTGTTCAAACGAAGCCGATCGGCCAATTTGGCCGGTGGCCAATTTGGATTTCAGCCGATTTTAGGAAATGTCTAACAATCTTCTCCGAAACCGCTTGGTGGGTTGAAGCAAATCCCATGAAATATGATCTAGGGCAAGAGCTGAACCAAGTTTGTTCAAGGGAACTTGATTGGCCAAATGGTTCAGCGGCCATTTTGGTTGAGCTAGTTTTAGCGAAAACGACTTCTCCAGAACCGCTGAAGGGATCAGGCCGAAATTTGGCAGATATGATTAGGGACTAAAGGCCATTAAAGTTTGTTCAAGGGAAGTTAATCCGTTAAAAAACATGGTGCAGTCGGCCAATCAAAATACAGCATGTTTGGCGGCCATATTGGATTTTTTTATTTGATGGATTTTGAGGCTGAAATTGGTTTTATATAGTTTTTTTGGGTACTCTGATCACAAATTTGCAATTTTCAAAGCTGTCGGATAAACGGTTTGGTGGCCATCTTGGATCATTTTCCCGCCAAAAGCTCCCATACTAAAGCAATGGGAAATTTAAAATGTCTACTTTTCGACAACTTATGGGATGATTTCAATTATATTTGGCAGGAAGCATCCTTAGGTTGTAGAGATTCAAATTTGTTCAAACGAAGCCGATCGGCCAATTTGGCCGATGGCCATCTTGACTTTTGGCCGATTTTTTTTTAAACGTCTTTAAAAATCTCCGAAACCGCTTGGTGGATTGAAACAAACCCCATGAAATATGATCTAGGGCAAGAGCTGAACCAAGTTTGTTCAAGGGAACTTGATTGGTCAAATGGTTCGGCGGCCATTTTGGTTGGCCTAGTTTTAGCCAAAACAGCTTCTTCAGAACCGCTGAAGGGATCGAAATTTGGCAGATCTAATTAGGGATTAAAACCCGCAGTGGGCCAATCAAAATACAGCATGTTTGGCGGCCATATTGGATTTTTTTTATTTGATGGATTTTGAAGCAAAAATTGGTTTAGTACAGGGTTATGAGTATACTGATTTCAACCATGCCATTTCTGAATCTATCAGATAAACGGCTTGGCGGCATGTAGTAAAATTGGCATTTAGTACAGGTGGTCTTTATAGCATGTTTAACTGCATTCTAAAAACCTTGTAATCATTTTACAGAGTGACCAAACTCACTTAGCAGCAGTTGTTCACTAGTTCAAAATAATAATTTGACTGAAAGTCATTGCTGCCTTAGAATGCAACAACTTTCTGTCAAATAAATATCAAAATATTCAGTCATATATGTCAGCATACACAATACATATCGTAGATATTTAGCCAGCATAGGAAAACATTTAATCTTGTAATTTAAAACCACAACTCTAATTCTCAGGATTGAAATGAAATTAATACCCTGTGAGGTAGTGAGCTGATGAAGTGTACCATATTCACATACTGATTCTAAAAGATTTATTTAATTAATTCATCATTAACCATTTAACACTCATATCAGCCAAAAATGGCTTCTGCAGTGGTTGAGAGAAATGTCCATTTGCTGACTAAAAGAAGACGATTTTTGAAAATTTACCACTGGAATGACTGGCTCGATAATCGAGCCAGTCATTCCAGTGATAAATTTTCAAAAATAGTCTTCTCTTGGTCTGCAAGTGGACATTTTCTTTGAGAAAATTTAAATTGTCTTGAATAAATTTGTCACAAGTTTTGTTGGACAGCATGTAGCATGGTGACAGACATTTTGAAAATGGTTTTGCTGATGATGTCTGTTACTGTCAAGTGCAGCAACAGTTTTCAGCATGACTATGCAACCCTTGTCACACCAATGTCTAGAGATAAATTGTTACAAAGCCAGTATTAGAAAGGCTGGTGTACAGTTTGTAAACACCATTGCTGAAGACCATTGCTGTCATAGACAGTGCTGTTGCTGCTATACAATTGACAGCAACAGCTTACAACAGCTGTTAAGCAACAGCTTAGCGCATTATTTCCAGTTAAATGCGTTAATAAGATTCGCTTCTTATCAATTTATTATTATTAGCTCACCTGACTATCGATATCAGAGGACACAATATCTTACCTATTTTGCTAGGTTAGGAAAATGGTTATCCCTTTAGCCATCATATCAGCCAAAAATGGCTTCGGCCGTGGTCTTGAGAAATGTCCATTTGCAGACCAAATGAAGACTATTTTTGAAAATTTTACCATTGGAATGACGGACTCTTTAACGAGCCAGTCATTTCAGTGGTAAATTTTCAAAAATAGTCTTGGTCTGCAAATAGACATTTTCTCTGAGAAAATTGAACTTTTCTTAAATTCAATGGTTAAATGGTTAATTAATGTGCAATTGGAGTTTTATTTCCACCATCCAAGTCAGCTATGACTCGGTCAAATTATTTTTTTAATAAACTGCAGCATCGCGAACTTGGCCATTCAGCAAGATGTACACGTGTTAAAAGGATGGTTTGGAATATACTCAGTTGAACCTGCTATAAAGACCATCTGTATTAACCCTTCTTAAAGAAAGCCAATGTTGCCTAAGGCACAACGGCTTCGCATCAAATTAATTTCAAAATATTCAACAAAATAAGTTTTATATCATAAAGAATATACTTTTTCCCGGATTTATGGGTGAAAGGGTTAAGAGACCACCTGCCTTAAAGACTATTTTCTTCATTTGCTAAATGCAATTAAGCAATGTATTTGAAACTTTATTAGCCCTTTAATGGTCAAACCAGCGAAAACCTGCCTCTGCAGTGGCCTTGAGGAATGTCGATTTGCAGGCCAGCATGAGTATTTTTGAAAATTTACCACTGGAATGACTGGCTCGATAATCGAGCCAGTCATTCCAGTGATACATTTTCAAAATGCTCCATGTCTTGGCCTGCAAATAGACATAACCTGAAAGTTTTGTTTTACTAAAAAAATCATGACCATTAAAGGGTTAAGAAACCAGTTATCATAAGAGGCTGTCTTCTGATTCTCACTTGAGTGGTGTCTTAATACAAGTTTGACTGCATGTCATCAATTTCTGTTGTTAGTACTGATGTCTTCTATTTTTGCTTAAATATTGTTCAAAAGCACCTTTGCAAAATCAACCATTTGACTGAAAGTCATTGGAAGTGGCATTGATTGATGTAAAACTCCATAAAGATTAGTTGAGTTGTAAATGTTCCAGGTGAGCGACACAGGCCCCTTGGGCCTCTTGTCATAGTGATTAAAGGGGAACCGTGATTTGTTGCAGTTGATGCACCACCATGATTTGTTATTGGTTTCAAGATGGGTGTAGTCAGAAATTTTGAGCTTGGAGCATTTCAAGTGAATCCAGGTATTACATAAATCGCATAATAATGCTCTGTGGTTCTTATTTACTAGTTTCCTACAGGTTGAGTAAGGGAACCCGGCAGGCATTAGGGTTTGGCAGGGGAAGATTGGAGAAAGGATAGATGACACCCAGGTCTAGGTAGTCAATGGACTACATAGTGGCTTCCTCATCTTGGCACGGTAACTGTATTGATGTTTGATAGCAGCAATTGTGGAAATATTGTGCTAATGCTTACGCCAGACACTCCTTCAGGCCAGATGTTGAATATCTAGATAGTGATCTGACTGAAGGCTGCTGTTGTCTTAGGCAGCAACAGCTTCCTGGCAACCCAGTTTTCAGAATATTCACCAGCCTCCCTATATAGTTACTTTGAAATTGGGATTATGGAAGCTAAGGACTCAAAATATATAAATCAATTTCAGCACACGCAAAATAGTAGGTGGAACTTAGCTAGAGTTACCTGGTGGAGATGATATATAAAGAGTACCTATACAGGTTATCGCATAGAGTTGAAATAATGCAGTGGCTAGAATAATAAACACAAAACAAAGATAATCTTGGACAGCTTTGACATGAACAGAAAGTAGTAAATAATAGATGGAGCTGAGCTATGGTTAGCTGGTGGTGATGGATTGTTGTCATTGCAAAAACATTGGCTAAAATAGTTCTAATTTAGCTGAGGAAATATGGGCAGCAATAACTCCTGTCAGCTTAGTCATAGGTCAGCTGTTAAACATCTCAAAAACCTATTTTGGCTATAAGCAGTTGCTACCTTAGGCAGTGTCAGCTTCCAGGCAATCCAGCTTTCAAAATATTCACCAGCCTACCTTATAGTTACTTTGATATTACTTCGATGTTGGGATTCTAAAAATTAAGGATTGTATATCAAGCGATTTCAACACACGTAATGAGTAGGCGGAGCTTAGCTAGAGTTACCTGGTGGTGATGGATGGTCTCAAATTAAAAGCACTGATATAGGCCAGATGTTGAGTGCGTTAGGCAGCAACAACTTCCAGGCACACTAACCTTCAAATAATCGCCAGCCTAACTGTATGGTTACTTTATATATTGAGTTTGGAAATTCTGGATCCATGAAATATCAATCGATTCCAACACACGTATAGAGCAGGTGGAGCTTAGCTATAGTTATCTGGTGGTGATGTATGGTCTCAGATTAGAAGCACTCATATAGGCCAGCTGTTGAGTATCTGGAGACTAAGTTGACTGGAAGCTGTTGCTGCCTTAGGCAGCAACAGCCTCCAGGTAATTCAGTTTTCAAAATATTCACCAGCCTACCTCTAAGTTGCCTTGAGGCTTCACAATTTTCATCAGTTCATCTCTACAGTTTCCATTGAAATTGAGATTCTGGAAATTCAGTATTCAAGTATATAAGTTGACTTCAGCACACATAACTAGTAGATGGAGCTGAGCTAGGGTTACCTGTTGGTGGTGGAATGGTGACATTTGAAAGTATTGGCTAAAATACATGTAGCTATAATTTGATTAAGCGTGTATGGACAGCAACAACTCCATGTCAGATTAGTCACATAATGTTTGTGAGGTCTGCAGGTGTTAGTATACATAGATAGAGAAGCTATACAGGTTATCACAAAGCATTGACTTAATACAGTGGATAAGGTAATCAACTAAAGCAAAGATAATCTTGGACAGCTCTATAAATAGACATGAGATAGAAAAGAGCAGTTCACTTGGGCAAAATAAATATTGAAGCAGGTCAGCTGGCAGCAAGGTTAAGAATTGACAAGTAAAAGGGATTACTTATAAAAAGAAAGCAATACATAACATGCAGATATAACCGTGACTTGACCTGTCTGACATCAGTACTCCTTATGATTCAGTGGCTGTAATATTCATAATCACCTATGAAGTAGAAGCAATAGTTATAGCATATATACACATACAGACATGTATGCTGTATGGTTACTTGATCTTGAGATTCTGGAAAATCTGGATCCATAAAATATCAATAGATTTCAACACACGTAAAGAGTAGGTGGAGCTTAACTAGAGTTATCTGGTGGTGAAGGATGGTCACAAATCGCTGATCATGCCGCCAGTCCTGTAAGTGACTATTGACATGATCATAAGCGTTAAGTGCGTGGATCCATGGTTTATTAGTGCGCCGTGCGGCCTGGAACCTCCATCTTCAGCACGAGGTTTCTGTCAGGGTTACCTCACCCTTACCTCCTTTAGTCGCCTCTTACGACACGCAGAGGATACGGAATGTGTATTCTAAGCCCCACCTACAGGGCAAGTCACAGATTAGAAGCACTAATCTAGGCCAGCTGTTGAGTATCTTGAAACTAGGTTAACTGAAAGCCGTTGCTGCCGTGCAACAGCTTCTAGGTAATTCAGTTTTCAAAATATTAAATAGCCTACCTCTATGGTTAGCTTGAAGTTTTAAAATTTTTCATCAGTCGATTCCAACACATGTATAGGGTAGGTGATGGATGGTCTCAGATTAGAAGGACTCGGATAGACCAGCTGTTGAGTATCTTGAGACTAAGCTGACTGAAAGCTGTTGGCGCCTCATGTAGATTCCAGGTAATTCAGTTTTCGAAATATTCACCAAGTCTACTTCTATAGTCACCTTGGAGTTTCAAAAGTTTCACCAGCTCACCTCTATAATTTCCATTGAGATTGGGATTCTGGAAATTCAGTATTCAAGTATATAAGTTGACTTCCACACACATAAATAGTAGATTGAGCTCAGCTAGGGCTACCTAGTGGTGGTGGATTGTTGACATTAGAAAATATTGACTAAAATAATTATAATTTGGCTAAGAGAGAGTATGAACAGCAACAGCTCCCTGTCAGAATAGTTACATAATGTGTGTGAGGTCTGCAGGTGTTAGTATACATAGACAGAGAAGCTATACAAGGTTATCACAAAACATTGACATATTACAGTGGATAAGGTAATCTGCAGGATTGGTAAACTCATAATAACAATAATAATAATAGTAATAATAAGTCTGCATAATCATAGTGATGTACTGCTTTGTTATGTAAAGAATAATCTGTTGGATAGTGAAATGTGATGCTGGATGACATTGAAAATAGTTTGACCGAAAGCTAATGCTTCCATTAGGCAGCGACAACCCTCGGACAAACCAATCTCGAAAAAACCAGCAAAACATCATCTATGCAATATAGCGCCTTATCTATCTGTTTTGTGTTGATGAAATGTTTTCCAGAAGAAAATTTCATTCATCGTATAGGGTCATGCAAAATAGTGACATACTCAGCCCGATTGGTAAATTAACCATCCTGATGCTGTTAGCCACCAGAGAACAATTTCATAAGCAAAACAATTTTTGGATATGCAAGCAGGATGAAGTAAAATTTAAGCGGTAAGATCATATATTTTGGCTATCGGGAATGAATAATTCAGTAGGATTGGTAAATTAAGCAAAGTAACAGGGTTTGAGGATTGAGATGGATTATACTTTTTAGGAATTTGTCAGTAAAAGGGTTAATTTATTGGGAATGGTAACAGAAGGAACAACAAAATGGTATGTATGTGGTGGGTAAATAAGATGCTACTGAATGTAAGCTTAATCAAGGTGAAGAGGAGCATTAAAACTAATAATTGGATAATTAAAGTATTAACATTGAGCACTTAAGCAAATAAATATATTGTGAAGAACATCTTAAGATAAATATGTATGTAACCAGTAATTATATAATGGTTTTGTTGTGATCAACTAAATCTACTTATAGTCCGGGAGCCAATTTTCAAAAGGGGTCTAGAAGAATGGTTTCGTAGCACACCCAGTATTCAGAAGGTTTGTCTCTATATTATGATAGACCGATGATGTCTTGGGTATATTCTGAGCCGTGTTGTACAAGAAAATTGTGGTATCACTAACCCGTGAGAAGCCCATTTACAATAGGTGTTGAATGTAGCTCTCAAACAATTTTCACAATGGTAAATTTTTCACAAACTTAAGCGCATGTTATATCAATACAATCTTAACCAAAATGGAAAGGAGTGATCGTATATCGCAGATTTATACATAATCAACCTCGTTTAAGACACCCGTATGTTGCTTTGTACATATTGGGGCACTTAGGTCTTCTTGTGACTAGCAATACCTTAGCTACAACAATGCCCATGTTTTCTACATTTTTCATAATTAAACTTTTAACTGACATGCAGTGCATGTCTACACAAGCTGGCAGGACATATTTATCACGTGAGCAAATGAGAGAATGTTACTCATCCGTGTCAGAGTCATCTTCGACAATTGTATGCTGAACATTATCACACATTTCACCTCCCATACAAAGGCATGCTTCAGTGCAGAGTAGATTGTTAGCCTTGCATTGACAGAGATCTGTTCTTTTGCAGGCAGACTTTTGACATCGATGTGAGTTCAATTAATCCAAATGGAGCAGGATCCTTTGACATTAGAACAGGCTTGAGTAGACCATCCACTATACTCCAGCCATGTCCATTTGGAGATGGAAGATTCTGAACAGCTTGCAATGAACGTCTCCAAACAAGAGCTTGAAAATTGGCCCTTTCGGTGTGATGCTTTAGACTATTCGATGTAGGTGGAAGATTTTCATTTCTTTGTCTCTTGACAAAAGAGGCAATAACGGGTTTCATCAGCTGTCTTTCCCACATCCCTGGTGGTATACAACTCGCAGACAAATTTCTCACATAGAATTGCAGTATTCGGTGATAAGTGAACATGTTCGCCGAGTTGGGCTAAGCTAAGCTGATGACATTCAGATGACTAAGAGATTGAATGCGTTTCTCTTAGCGACTCCAAATAATGCACTAGTGCTATCACAACCTGTAAGAGAATGAAACCCAGGCAAAGACAGACAGATAGCTGGGCCCAGTACTTGAGCAACTGTATGTATTGGTATGTATCGCAATTTGTCCTTTGTGCCCGTACGGAACCGTAGTTCAGAACAGTGAAGCGAACGATACGTATATATACTAAGTACTGCCACGTCTGTATCAGGAGACTGTATAACAACACGCATGTGGTCTTTTGAAGCGTGTAGCGCGTGCAACATCATACGCGTATCTGCTTCCTCATGATCTGATCGAAGTTCTTCCAAATACGACGAATTGTTCGCTGAAATGACAACAACATCCATTCCATCGTTAAAGCCACCAGCAAGAATGACGCAATTGTCGGCAGATAGCATATTTGGACCAGTATCACGCCACCGCTTGCTGAGAAATGCAACCAGGTTACTTTTGTTGCTTGGATTGCTGATGTACTTGGCCCATTGCTTTGGGACGGGAGTATTTTCTCCAGCAATCTTTACTTCCAATGCTGTTGATGACCCACGTTTTAGCCGCTCTTCCGCTTTGAGAGATTCCAGTCTATCATATCTGTCAAAAACTATATCTACTCTTTTGCAGTCTTCTTGATTCAGTGGAACTGTAAAGATGTGCCAGTATTTATCAGCCAATTCTCCAAATGTAGACGTACCTCCAGTTTTAACCATTTGCACAATTGCCATGCCATCTACTACATAAGCTGTTGCGCCTGTCTTGTCAACAGGTGGAAGCCGTCCATCAACATTTACTTCCTTTTCTAGTTCACTTAACACAACACTTTTCACATTCTTTCTTAGAGTCCCATCCGTATGTGACAATGATAGTGGAACAGCAGACAGTTCATACGTCATCACTAGTTTTAAATCAACATCTCTGGACCTTGCGGCAATAATTAATCGACCAAATAGTTCGCGGTCAGATCTCACATTGTGAATTTTTTCATCATTTGTTTTGAGTTTTTTCTTCTGTGCTAGGCTGGCAAATGTTTTAAGTTTTAAGTGTGGCAACGTGTCCCAAAAGCTTCTCGTGTTAGTGTCCAGCCGCTCCTGAACAAAATTTTCCATAATCTCCCTACCAATGTCACAGGCGGAAACAAGTCTCTTGGCGATTTCACTAGGCAATACCACGCCAGTTGCAATGTTTACAAGCGGAAGACACTCGCTGTCGTCGTTTTCCGCAATATTAAAGGGATTGGTCATTATATCTGATGAGAACATCGAAAGTATCTTCTGCACATCGGTTTCATCCCTGTTCATTCGATTAGTCCCCATTTCCTTATGTACTCCAAACATGTGACTATCTTGTAACCCACACATTTGCTTTGTGACCGTTGTTATGGCTGCCCTCTCGTGGCTATTTAAAAACCACCTCTCCAGAGCTCCTGGCTTTTGTGTTATTCCAATAATACCACCTCGCTTTTTGGAATCCAAATTAATCGATTGCTGTAAGGCCATATCTGTCCACACTTGATTGAATGGATGGTCTGAGCGACTTACGGAATGATTTCCATTCAAGAATTGTTCATGTACATGGGGATGTGTACTTGGAAGCATCTTCATGTCCGCAAGATATAATGGCAGCCATCTTGCATAATTGGTTCTGTCCATGCTGTAGAAATATGGCGCCATAGCAGTGCCTGCCAATCTCCAGTTCTCTCAGCTCTTATGAATCCAAGCAGCAGCTCTACCATATGAATATATGAGTTCCAAAATGCGAACAGGTGTGATTTCGAGCTTGACTTTAAAGGATTTGAACAGCTGTTGCAATTTATTCACGTACATACACACCTCTTTGAAATTTTCTTGCAGTGCTTCTAAGTCGTCAGTGCTGCTTCGGCACATCTTAATTTTCTCATCCAGACTCCAATTCTGTTGGAGTAATGTGGTCTTCATGTTGGCCATTTTGTTGAACCCATTTGGAAAAAGACTGCCATTGTAATCGCAGCAGCGCTTCCATAACCAATTTGTGAGCCCTCACTCCTCGATTATATGACTTCCCTTTAAGTAGAGCAGCAGCCGTGCTGCTACCATATGTGTTGGCCTCTATGAGGAGATCTTCTAAGCCAGAGTCATCAAACATCTTTCCAATAACAGCTAAGTAGTTTAGCGCAATGTGGAATCCCCCCCAGTCTGATCACAGTGTCACTAAACTCTTCTTTATATCGCCACTGTATCTCCTTTGCCTTGACATATATGGCCAAGTCGAATGTAATGACCGAGTCATTCTGTCCTAGTGTTGTCATCATTCTTTGAACTTGTTTCATGACCGTATACACCGTATTGAATTCAGTTGGTGATCCGGAAATCATTGGACAGTAACCGATTTGTGTAAAAGGTGCGTTAGCACATGATACAAGTGCATTAAATCCACTCCAACTAGGGACTGTTTGTGTTTCTGTGGTCATCATGGGTACAAGATCATGCAAAATGTATGTTGGATATATGTTAGGTCGATATCCGTCTAAATATCATATATGGTGAATCTAATACGATATTACTTTGAGTTATGACTCGATCATGCTTATATCGTTGTGCACTGTGGATACAGCCAAAGCCTAGACCCCCTATGCAAAGAAATCAGGATAACTAATTAGTGCTACCACAATTTGTTTGTACAACAGGGTTTAAAATGTGTGGGACATGTCCCCCAAGCCACAGCAAGTGTCAGACCTTCCGAATACTGGTTGTGCTACGTCACGATTCTGACCTAGCTTTAGCTCCTGGACTATTAATTAGTTTACAATGATTGCTCTTTTCATCGATTCTCAAAACTTGGATATTCTGTCAGTTGTCATAGTAACAATATTCTATTAAATGAGTACACTTTTGCTCATTATATTTGTCAAATGGTGCCTTTCAATCAATCTTAAGCTGTTAAAAATAGAATATTCCTTTCCCTGTGCTTGGTCAGTGATAGCAACATACAGTTGCTAGATTTTAAGCTGTGGCGAAGATTTTTTACCTCTGCCGACCTCATTATGAAACTGATTTGCATGTAAATGATATACAATAGTAGACGATACTGTGGACAGAGCAAAGGTATGCATCACCCAAGGGTGATAATTCTGGGAATTAATTACAATATATTTAATTTACTCAGTGTGATCCTGAAGCCATCCATTGTATATATCCATTGTTTTTTTAGAATGCATTATTAATTTTCATTTATTAATTTTTTTATATGATTTAAAACTTCAAATTATGTCTAGGCTATACCTGCAAGTAATAGCCACCATAATATAAACAAGGAAGAGTTCATGTTGGAATACTTCAATAGTCTAATAAGCACTATTCAATGACAATTAATTATGATTCTGAATAGAGCATTAACCCTTGTCTTCCTCCGGAAAAAGCCACACTAATAGGAAAATGTGTGTAGTGGTCGAGGGGACAGAAGGGTTAATTCAATCACAACTCTATGGCCGGTGGTAAGCAGATTAAGATACCATTAGACCTACATGTATAATTTTGACATTATGGCTGTTATTATATTTTGAATAGGTCACAATCTTACAGGTACAAGCATGTCTGCTATGCCACAGTCTGTATTTATAAGAATATATTGACACTATAGGGATAGCATAGTGCTAGGGCAATATCTAACCTATAGCACAATGGATCAATTAACAGGCTCTAGCAAGGTCACCCAGTAGGCCTGAGTGGCATAAATCTCTAAAATAACCACCCTTTAGAAATGGAAACTGACTTCATAGAAATTACAGAACAAACTTACAGCAGTTTATTCAGAAATCTTGTATAAGCATCTTAGCTTTAGTTAGTCTTCAGCTAAGGATATTCCAAACATGAATTTACCTGTCCGTAACTCGGTAGTAACTTTGTTTCACCGGAAACTGTTAAAGTAACTAGGTTGCCACCAATGAACAATGTTGGAGAGAATAATCAAGATCTTCTCTGACCAATCAAACGTCAAACTTGGGAAATGTTAAAGACCACCGCTTCAGGATTAAGTTAAGCTTGGTGACGAAAATGCTATATAAGCGGGCTTGATTCAGAGACCAGCATCAATAGTCATCTGAATCAAGAGAAAAATAAAACTTGTATTGGAACAGTCACCAAGATTGATTCTTCTACTTCATATAGGGACCCAGCCTGGAAAACTAAAATACCCCGTCTCAATACTATAAGCAATATTTTGAGTGGTCGATCACCAATCTACAGCGATTCTATAAAAAGATGTCAATTTGTGTTATCCCTACCCCTTAATATGGTATGCTTCACTGTGGGTATTAACTCTAATATAACACATCAAAAACCATATGGAGTCCCAGTTTCTCACGTGTTAACATACATAATCTGAAACGGCTTCGTCAATTAAGGTGGGGGGGGGGGGGGGGAGGGCGTTATCCATGTGGGCCCCTCTAGCCCACTGACTATAAATAGGACAGCTGAATGTTTCATAGGCATCACCTCTTGTCATTCACTACTATGATTCCTGATCATTGCTGATTTTAATAGTTCTAATGTTTAGCGCTTAGGCGTGGATGTCTAAACAGATGCACATTGCTCATAGTGGATGGTAATAGTTCTCACATTTAATACAGAGGTGTAGATGTCAAATCTGATGCACATTGGTCATAGTGAATTGTAATATTTCTCGTGTTTAATGCGGATGTGTAGGTGTCAAAACTGATTGGCATTGGTCACTGTGGATTGTAGTAGTTCTAATGTTAAACACAGTAGTATTTGGTTATGCGCGTTCGTCAGCAGCAGTTGTAATAGTTTTGATGTTTAACACAGGTGTTATGGATGTTAAAACTGATGAACATAAGGCAGAATGCATTGCACATGCATTACAATAGTTACTTTGTTAACGCTTGGATCCGTGTCTTGTACACTACGAGGATTCAGCTGTGCAAATTCGAGTAATTCTCATGTTTATTACACGAGCTTTGGATGTCGCCACAAATGCACATTTAGTCCTCGGTGTCTTCGACATTAGTGAACTCGAGGACTATACTTGGATTCTCACACGTTTCGTTGACCATACATGCTGTTGGCTCTACAAGTGCAATCAGTTCGGCGACGATAATTTCCTGCAATGACAGATGATCAGATCTGGAATACCCTGTGGTGCTGAATCTGTAGCTCGCGGGGTAGTGTCGGACCGTTCCGGTGTGTAGTGTCGACTCGCCGCATCGCATGTACACGACGAGTGACGACGTTGGCTAGCTCCCAGTCTCGGGGTTACGGATCCCATGCGATACTGCCCTACGGGTAACAAAGACCGGCTCCTAAGGCCGGTGGAACTCAATCGTTCCGGTGGGGCCGCGCGACCATTGTCGCGAACATTAAACACAACAGTCTCATCCCAAGAGTGTGTCACCGGTATGCCTATCCATAGCAATTTCGTGATCTATGGACTTACAATATTTGATTCGGTGACCTAACTAAAATAAGTCTACAATAGCTTTAACTAAACAGACCATCAAGTATGCTGGATAAAAATGAGCATACGAAAATACAAGACAGAGACAGCCTGATGAACTTTCAAATGCGGTACTCCCGGAGGTACTATACAGACTCACAGGTCCGCAGAGGTATCCCCGCAAGGGAGGCCCCCGTACACGAGATCACTATTTAACGTAATATAAGTTATTATACCTCTAAGCTGAAAAGGAAAGAAAGTTATCTTGTTGAACTGGCGAAAGGTTATGTACCTCACATGGGCACTACTGCTGATGCTCTTTTTGGGTGAGTAGTAGTAGCCTTGCGAGAGGCAAGTGCCTCTGTCACAGGAAAATGTTACCACTGCTTAAAGCGGGAAGTATTAGAAAGGACCCACTAATAATCAACCAAAATGCTATAAAGAAAATACCATACCCAGTGAAATTATGATTATAATGTTGCGTAGTGTTTTACATGAAGACGGGGTGAGCGATTCCCACGCCACTGTCTTATGTAGTTTCAAGTATGCTGAATTAGTAGTTCCGCTTTTATTTATGCGGGCCTTCTTTTATGCCTAACATAACATTTAATTTTTAAAGACAAGAACGAAGTTTAGACGGCAGATGGCGGGTGCCCTACCTAGCTTTAGATATGGCTGTCATTGAGAACGGACATCCTAAGACGTGAATACTGAAGACAGCATGCATACATGTTACTTTGCAAGACCTCCGAGCTGGGTGAGAATCCGGACATCTTGCTCCACAACCACATAAAACGTCACAGGACAAGGGTTACTTTTCACAAAAGCAAGTTTTTAGGCAACTGATCTATAGTTATGGTGGGTGTAAGAGAGACGAATACCCACCGCAAATGTCCTTCCCGTGAGGGCGTGGCAGATCCTAATCTTGCCCAGACATTCTTACAGAATTCGGTGGTGATGTGTATCTCGCCCGTCACCAGGTTCTAAGGAGCTAACTTTTTAACCTGATGTTAGGTTTAACGCAAGTTGGCCAATTATGCACTGCGGTGCAGGGGAGACTTCCTTAAAAATAAAAGAAAATAATTATGTGTTTTCGCAGTGCTTCCTACATTGGCAATGATAACTAACTACTAAGTATCGGAAGATACATGGGAGGTGTATGTGACACCACCCGCTGGCCATCACCACTCGAAAACCCCATTGGTTTCCCATGGTCGGATCAGTCCATGGTGCGGATAGGGACATCCAATCAATCCATGGTGCGGATAGGGACATCCATACAATTAAGAAGCCATAAGGCTTAGTGGAACATGAAGAGACAATAACTTTTAAATATGAGGCCCAATAGGTATGTTGGCCAATTTTACACAACCTTGCCGGAGTGTGGGGCTAAATAATCGCAACTACCGGAAAAGAGGCGTGCGCTATGTGTCTCTTGACGAAGAAATTGTCTCTAATCATAGTAAACCTATCCTATTGAGCTAAATAGACAGGCTTTTAGTCGGTAGCATGCCGGGCTAAACAGAGTTATAGCACGGACAGCGACCTCAGTGAAAAATTGTCGGTGGCGGGAGAAAGTGATGCATATATAATTGTTGCTGTATAGAGTTTCCTACGTGCACTGCAGTCCTACGTTTTCTACAAATAAACAAAACATATGAACGAATGGCTGCTCGCCATATATAAAACTAACTAGTACTAGTAATACAATGTGAAAAGATTAGAATAATACATATAGTATAGGTTGTTAGACCTACGGTGAGGTTATCAAAGATGCCTTACAGTAAAATAAGAATAACTATAGACACATAAAGAAATTATAACAAGCGGTCCTAAGACCGTTATGGTTCCTTTTAGTCATTGGGACCGTTTTACAAAGATAAAGTATAACCATTACAATTGTAATTAATCGAATAATTAAATATGTTAAGTATAGTTACTTGAATAGTCGGTAGCCATTCTTAAAGACGGGCTATCGTGTTACTGAAATTGATACGTCACTGTGAGCGTGACGTTAGTTGACACGTTCTCTGGAAGCTGGAAAGTTCCGGCAAACAGGATTCCTGTACGCAGTCCAGGACGGAGCGGATCGAACTCAGGACGGTAATCACAATATAAGAATGCCTAATGAACAGTCAGTAAGTGATACAATTAGCCATTTAATTGCCAATACGTTTCAAGGAAATGTTGATTTCTGAAGCCAGAATATCTTGGTGAATTTATAGCAAACATTTACCAAAAAATTGATTTCTGTTATCCTTTTAATGGATATTCATCAAGGCTGTAATGGTCAAGAAAATTCAAATTTCTGCTTATCCAGTATCCAATTGCAGATCAAGAAGAGTATTTTTTAATATTTACCACTGGAATGACTTGCTCGGTTACAGAGCCAGCCATTCCAGTGATAAGTTTTCAAAAATATCCTCTTAGCCTACAAATGGATATTTCTCAAGATCACTGCAGAGGTTTTTTTTGACAAACTTGACCATTAAAGGGTTAAGTTGACACAAGATGGGTTAGATGCAATACACGCTCATGTTAATTTGACAATTGCAGTAAAGTTCGTCTTGAAAAGATAGCATTCATAGCAACATATTTTCAATATTACCAGACTTGCTCAACTACCATGGCATATAATGAAAAGAATTAACGAAGTAATAAATGTTGATTTATTATTCTGTAAATGTAAGCCTATAGCAACAATATTTGCGATTTGAGCCTAGGAGTATTCACATCAAAAACAGTGTTAAATATATGCAGTAATATTTAGTAATAATTTCTTAGAGGACCTATTGCCATTGCAATATCAATAATTGTGCAATAATAAAAAGCATGGACAATCATAATTATTATTTAGTTTGAGTTAATGCAAGATATGGAGCATCTAATTAGTAGTAAAGGGGGAGGCTGTGAGCTATTGCTATGCAAATGAGCTCCTGACCTATTTAAATACTGCATTCTGATTGGTTGTTCTGAATGAGTGAGTGGAGGCTATTGTTCTAAATGAGAGGGTGGACGCTGTGTGCTATTGTTCTAAATGTCCGACTACACGCTATTGTCTGTTCACTAAATGACATGTGTGTTAATGCATAGATTAATGTGTTTTTAAAAATAGGTATTGACATGCATGCATAATGATGAGCGTGTTCTGGTGGATCGTGTTTAACATATTAATTAGATAGGCGGAGGCGTCCTCTCATGGGTGAAGGGTATTAAACAGTAGAATATTTTGAAACTAAGTGTAATTGGGGCTTCCTATGTCAAATCGTCGAACAGTACTTTTGTATAATGGCATGAACAACAGTGACTTATGAATTGTTCATGCAGGTGACCGTCTGCATGCTATTGTTCAAAAGTGGTGGCTGCCTGCTATTGTTCAAAAGTGGTGGCTGCGTGCTATTGTTCATAAGTGATGGCTGTGCGCTATTGTTCTTAAGTGGCCGCTGTACGCTAGTGTTCATGCAGGTGGTCGCTGGTATCTGGTGAATATTTTGAAACTAGCGTGAATTGTAGCTTCCTATGTCAAATTAGTATCAAAAAATATTCGCTTGCCTGAAATGGGGTTGGGGTGGCATCTTCCAGTCATTTAATTTTCAAAAAAATCAGCGAAGTACAGCGTTAAACGGGTAATAAATAGGTAAACTAAGCGATGTTGTATGTATATTATTATATAGATAATAATCATGTATCTATCGTATTTAAGGCGATATATGTCTTTAAATTGGCAGTCATTTAATTATTAAATTTTCAAAAAAACCATGTGTATGTACATGTCTGGACACATATGCACGCCAAAATGCATGCATACACGTGCAGCCACATGTTGCATATTTGCTGAGACAAATGTTTTGAATGTGATTCAACTCTTGATAGGTCAAATGACCTGAAGCGGCATAAGATCTGATTCCATAATGATGAAGATAGTGAAAATTTAGACAGTGAAGATGAATAAATGACAGAGATGAAGAGCGAAGATGATGAGCCAATGGAGTTGGAGAGTGAAGACAGTGATGACTCTGAGAGTGAAGATAAAGGTGAATATGAAAAAGAAGCCATAGGCAATCAGGACCTATTCACCATATTCCAAAATATTAAGCAGAACTATATGCTCATTAAAATAATTCATCAGGAAACTGAAGATTTTATCACTGAGGGGTATGCATACGATGAAGCAGTCTTCTCAGCTTTTCGAAAAAGAGTTTCTGATCAAGACGTACATAGGGAACAATCTAGATGCTGGCGATAATGATGCTGATTCTGGTGGTGATGAATCTGATCCATAAGGAATCAGTCTACCAATCGATAAATGGATCTCCAGAACATTGACTATTTGTTTATGCTACAGAAACTGTATGTTTTTTCATATGTAATATTTTCTTCAATGTAAAAATATGGGTACAAATAAAACTTTGGTTCTTTATGTGTGTGTTGATTTGATGATTCTAGCTATATATCCAGCCAGGCCCCCACATCCCTCAATATACAAATTGGAGTGGGTGCTGCTGACGTTGGTAGTGGCAGTGAGGTTGGTTGAAGTAGTGGGTGGTGGTGGATGGTGGTGGTGGTTTAATGCTTGGTGGTGGGTGTTGGTGCTCAGTGGGTGGCAGTGGCTGTTGGTTGTGGTGCAGGTGGTGGGTGGTAGTGGTGCTGTGGTGGTAGAGGGGTGGTGGTGGTGTTGTTGGTGGTGGTGGTGATGGCGGGTTTTGGTAGTAGGTGGTTGCGGCCACAATGTCTAGACAATGGATAGCCAGCTATATTATTTTTGTTGTCGGGGCCTCATTGACTAGGTACTCATAATGCATTCATGCTGCAATAGGCACATGTGCATATGAGTGAGACCTTTATTAAACTTTAATTGACATACCCTCTCCAGCCTATATGACATTTTCACACACCACAATCTCACAAATTCCGACCACAATGTTCTAGACAAATGGATAGCCATCAGAGTAAGTGATTCCAATGATAAATTTTCAAAAATAGTCTTCCATAGGTCTGCAAATATGAATATGAAGAAATTCGATAGGGGTTGGTGGGTAGTGCGTGTTGGTGGTGGGGTTGGGTTAATGCATGGCGTTGGGTGGTGGTGGTGGTGGTGGTAGTGGTTGTGGTGGTGGTTGGTGGTGTATGTCGGTACTGGTGGTAGTGGTTCTGGTAGTGGTGGTGAAGGTGGTGGGTGGTGGTGTTGATGCTGCTGGTGGTGTGTGTTGGTGGTGATTGTGGTTGGTGGTGGGTGTTTGCTGGCACAATGTCTAGACAAATGGATAGCCAGCAGTGCCAGTCATTCCAATGATAAATTTAAAAAAATAGTCTTCTCTTGGTCTGCAAATGGACATGTCTATAGCGCCCATGTAATGGTGTAACATGAGGTGGTCGCTTAGGGCAGGTTTGACTGAATTATATAGTAAAAAACATGGTTATAGCGTATCACTGCTGTGTAGCCCAAAAGAATATATTTATATGTGACTCATAGTAAACGACCATCTATGATTATGCTACTATGCTCGTAATGTGGCTTTTAATTGTTGAAATGTAAAGTCATGAATGATAAGGCATTCAGTCTCCAACCACCTCCCCACAATGCACTTACTACTGTTAACGTATGAACACCGGGAAGTAAAAATGTGTTAATCTTTAGTGGTAAACAAGAATATCCAGTGAGCGGGTTCACACGTTATTATCGATTTTTTTAAAACTACTCCCAGCGAGGACATTGTAATATCTTACCAAATATCAATCTCATGTCATTTGGTCACCAGAATGTGTTTTATGTATGCGAGTGCACTCAAATAATCAAGTGCTAACACTCGACTCCATCGTGGCAAGCTGCATGCTCTCATGCAGTATAATTAATGTATTTTATAGCCTGTAATAAGAAAGACATATTTTATGAAAAACATTCAACAGCGATCAGCAGTGTGGTTTCCAAAAAAGAGTAATAAAACTAGGAAAAAATTACTATGTCTAGGCATATACATACATATGTTGCCGCATGTATAAATGTGCAGCCTCCTGTATAAAATTGCGGCCATAACATTTTTTTGAAAATTTAATAATTAAATGACTGCCACACTAAAGACATATATCTCCTTAAACACGATAGATACATGATTATTATTTATATAATATTATACATACACCATTGTTTAGTTTACCTCTATATTACCCATGTAATGCTGTACTTCGCTCTGATTTTTTTGAAAATAAAATGATTGGGAGACGCCGCTCCGCCCCCCTCAGGCAAGCAAATATTTTTTTAATACTAATTTGACATAGGAAGCTACAATTCCCGCTAGTTCCAAAATATTCACCAGATACCAGCGACCACCTCCATGAACAATAGCGTACAGCGGCCACTAATGAAGAATAGCGCGCAGCCATCACTTATGAACAATAGCGTGCAGCCACCACTTTTGAACAATAGCATGCAGACGGTCACCTGCATGAACAATTCATAAGTGACCATTGTTCATGCCATTATTCAAAAGTACTGTTCGACGATTTGACATAGGAAGCCACAATTACACTTAGTTTCAAAATATTCTGCTGTTTAATACCTTTCAACCACGAGTGGGACGCTGCTGCCCACCTAATCAATACGTTAAACACGATCAGCCAGAACACGCTCATCATTACGCACGCATGTCAATACCTATTAAAAAGGACATTAATCTATGGATTAACACACATATGTCATTTAGCGAACTGACAATAGCGTGTAGCAGGACATTTAGAACAATAGCACACAGCATCCACCCACCCATTTAGAACAATAGCGCACAGTGTTCACCCGCTCATTTAGAACACTCGCCTCCACCCACTCATTCAGAACGCAGTATTTAAATAGGGCAAGAGCTCATTAGCGTAACAATAGCTCACAGCCTCCCCTTTACTACTCTAATTACCATAACTGTATATGTTTGCTACATGACAAGTGAGTCTTTAATGGCGGAATTTGTTCAACAAAATCAAAATAGCCTACTTCCTTATTGAATGCAGACCAAGGGAAGACTTAGCTCAGCTGACCAGAATGGCCGAGTGACCTTATGCCATGGCGACCGTCCGACGTCTGTCCATCCGGCCAGCATTCCGCTCATCAACATTTGTTTTAAAACGATACTCCTCATGAACACATGTGTGAACGGCCATTTTTTTGGAGTGAAAATCTTAATTTTATGAAAAATGCATTGGTAATAGTAAAAACGATACTCCTCATTAACGGCTTGGCGGATTTCAAACTAATTTGGCTGGAAGGACCATATGGGGCTAGGCTTCACAACATGTATACAGAATTTTGATTGGTCAATATTTTTCTGTTAAAATCAGATTTTATGAAACATTTCCCGAACTTGTCAAACGCTTCTGCTTGGCTGCTTGTCAGATTTCAACAAAATTTGTCTAGAATGACCCTATCATGGTAGGCGCCAGAACGTCTATTTAGAATTTTGCTTTGGGGTGTGAAAATAATAGATTTTATGAAGAATTTACCGAAAATAATCAAAACGCATCTCCTCCTTAACCGCTTGGTGGCTTTTATCCAAATGTGGCTGAAAGAATTATCTAGACCTTCTATTCATGATTTCGGTTGGTCAATTATATTGGCAGCTTTCTTGAATTTTTTGTAAACTTTCCGTTTAAAATGCTACTCCTTCATTAACAGCTCAATTTCAACGAAACCTGGGTGGAATGATCTTATGGCAGCACGCTCCGACATATCAAACGAGAAACTTGATTGGTCAATTTCTTTGGTGTCCGGTTTGGATTTTTAGAAAATTATCCGCCATATCTAGTTAAATGCAAATGGTTCAAATGCTAATGGTCCAGGTGAGCTTCATAGGCCCTTGAGTCTCTTGCTAACGTTATCGAGCCAGTCAATCCATTAGTAAACAATTTTAAATAGTCTTATCTTTGCCTGCAAATCGACATTCCTCAAGACAGACCACTACACAGGCCGGTTTTGGCCAGGTTTGACACAAAAGGGTTGAAAAACGCATCTAAATTTGGCCTCCAAGGACAGGTGAATAGACGAGAAAATCTGACAGAATTCACTTTATATTAACATATCACAGGCGCATGTAATTTTATATAGATCTACTGTTCAATTTATATACAAACGTATGTACCTATGTGCATATAGGTCTATGTTGACATGCTGATATGCGTGTCCATCTATCCGTTAACTTTGCGTGCGTGTGTATGTGCATACGCGCTTGCGTGCGTGCGTGTTTTCGTATGCGTGTGCGTGCGTGTACATAAGCACATGCATAAGCATGCAAAAACACCTGTTAGCACCTCTTGTAATTATGATCATACATGAATTTAGCATAAGGAAGTAATAGTCCAGTACTTTGACACAATGGAATGTAAGTATTCATCAGGAGTTCTTGGGAGCAAAAACAATCCCGTCTACAATTTGGACCACCAGAGCACATGTAGCAACTACCCTGATAACGCAGCTTACTGGGCCGATGCTGCGCCAACATGGGGCCAATACTGACGGTAGTGTATCGACCTGGCATGGACCCAGTAAGCTGCGCTATCTGGATAGCAGCATAAATACACATCAACAGGCAACAGGAACAGTCTGGCAGCAACAACTTAAATCTATCAGGAACAGAAATAAAGTGCAGCTATAGTAGCCTACGGAAACCAGAACCTGTAGATCATTTAATAGCTGCAGCAGCAACGGCGAAGGCGTGGGGTGGGGTGGGACGGTGTGTGGGTGGGTGGGGGGGGGGCCGAATGAAAATAACAAGAGCACATCAATATGCCGCGAATCAATAACCGAGACCATGCAGTGAGTGACTAACGCTACAATATCTAGAATTGTTGCAAAGCAACTGATCAACAGAATAATTTTCAAAGAACAAAGGGCAATATATATATATATATATATATATATATATATATATATATATATATATATATATATATATATATATATATATATATATATATATATATATATATATATATATATACGGTGTGCATCTATGTATCTATGGGCACAACATGAAAGGATTAACAATTAATGGATAAGATAATAAAACATACCATCTGTAATAATCATTAACAGTCTCATAATTGTCCGCATACGCTCTCTCTCTCTCTCTGAACGTTTTAGTTTGTATGATCGCAGAACAATGATTTGAGAAAAGCTCAAATCTCAGAAACACGGTCAACAGAGATAATAATGGAGGAATCCAGTTTTAGCTATGCCCCACCATCCTGATTTAAGCTCCAACCACGCTTTTCCCATGTTGGGATAAATCGATCCATGCACCCTTTGAATCTCAATTTCCAGAAAACTATTAGAAAACTAAAACAGGTTAGCTGTTGAATATTTTGAAACTAATTTGACTGGTCAAATTAGTTTCGAAATTTTCAACAGAATGTTTATTAAAGAGTAAAGACATACAGTTCGTACAACTTGCCGGACTATTAAGTGTTTATGACGGACTAGCTTGTGTCATTCATAACGTAATTCACCATGACGTCATTCCACATATGATGTAGTTGATTATGACGTCATATGATTGACCGATAAACAGGATTCCCCTGATACAGAACATAATTAGGTCTCTTTGTTGTCTCTATAATTAAACATGGACGCCATTGAAATGCAAAAAAAACCAATAGAAAGACTGTAATGTAAATGCCAATAACCGCATTCAATAAATAAACGGAATATATCACATGTGAAGACGTAAAATTAGTTTAAATAATTCTATAGAGATAGCGGGTAATACATAGATTACACGTGAAATGTTAGAGTTTACTTAAATATCTAAACAAGCACAATCAGAGATTGCAGACCATCGCCCTTCCGTTTTTGTCACATTGTAAAAAGTTTTAGGAA
This sequence comes from Chaetoderma sp. LZ-2023a, assembly GCA_034401795.1. NCBI lineage: Eukaryota > Metazoa > Mollusca > Caudofoveata > Chaetodermatida > Chaetodermatidae > Chaetoderma > Chaetoderma sp. LZ-2023a. Next base: position 56,520,726 of record CM067369.1, on the reverse strand, counting down.
CTTCCGGATTTTTTTCTGATCACGCCCAAAGATGTGTAATCCGAATGTCTGTTAATAATTGAGCCAAATCAGACTAGTAATTTCCCTTGACAATAGCTCCAGAATTTGATCCGATCCGGATGCAGGTTCTTTTATCCAGATCACGGCCAAAGTCTGGAAATCATCTTGCGCAACAAGCTCCTTCATTGTTATAAAATAGCCTCAGTAGGTACAGCGCTGGGCAAACAGATAAACAGACAGACTGACGGGCATCCTGATCCGAAAATCGTAATATCTCGGGAACCGCTTGGGATATTCGAGTTCTGTGAACGGTTCATGATAGGGAATCTCGCTTCGACTTTGATAAACCAAATAAGGAAACTATCGGCCTAGAATTGCGTCATTTATCGGCAAATCACGGAAATAGAAGACAGTACTCATATTTGCAATATCAGACACGTTAATATGTTCGCTAACGATTTTATTTAATTGATCCTTGGGCGCTAATAGTATCTCCGTATATGCAAAATTTTTACACTAGAAGTATAAGTTTCAGCACTCTTCCCAAAAAGTGCGTATTCGGGAAAACCGCTTCATGCACAAAAATAATTTTGAGGTCAAGACACGGGCTACATAGTGCTAGAAGACTGCCAAATTTCAAGTTGGTCAGTGTAAAACTCTGGGAGAAAACGAGATTCAAATTTCAAAAAATTCCCCCATATCTTCCCTATGAAGATTTTTCGCGCCACAGAATATCCAAGAAAATCGTAGTATCTCTGGAACCGCTTGGGATGTTCTAGTTCTGTAAACGGTTCCTGATAGGGAATCTCCCTCTGACTTTGATAAAACTAAAGGCGGAAACAATCGGCCTGGAATAGCGTCGTTTATTGGCAAATCACGGAAATAGAAGGCAGTACGTATATTTGCAATAACAGACACGTTAACACGTCCGCTACCGATTTTATTTCATCGATCCATGGACGTATGTAGTCTCTACGTATATGCAAATGTCTAACACTCTGAGCCCCCGAGAAGTATAAGTTTCAGCATTCTGCTAAAAAATTACATATTCAGAATTTTCGGGGAAATCACTTCATGGACAAAAAATATTTGTGATCTCAAGACGCGGGCTACATAGTGCTAGAAGACTGCCAAGTTTCAAGTTGGTCAGCCTAAAACTCTGGAAGAAAACGTGATTCAAATTTCTTTTAATTTCTCCGTACATTCCCTATGGAGATTTTTCTGGCCACGAAATATCCAAGATGGCCGCCGATCGCTTAGTCTCACACGTTCAAAACTAACAAATTTGAAACCAGAACACCATTTTACCCATGCCTACCAGTTTTCAATGTCAAATTCCCTCAAATAAAAAAGTTCAAAATGGCCGCCTAAATACTCACATTTCATTAGCCAATTATGGCGAGAGTTTTAGAGATAGTAATCTCTTTTCCTCAGATTTGACTTGTCTCCGTTGCATCATAATATTCCCCACATTTTAGAAATATCAGTCCAGTAGTCTCAGAGAAAAGCATATTTATGTATGTTATGACGTCACCAAGATGACCGGCGCATCCATGAATCAATCAAGTTCTCTTGAACGATTTTGATTCTTGGCCTAACCCAGATATAGACTTCTGAGTTTCTCAGCAATCGTCCTGGTGGTGTCAGAGAGATTTTTTTTAAACTCTGCAAAGTAATTTACAGATTTATGCCGTCATCTAGATGGCCGCCGAACCACTGATAGATTTTTATTCGTACCCATAATAACATACTTCATTTTGAGTTTCGGTTTTGGAGAAGAATTTTGAAAATCCGCGAAAGATTTAAGCAAATCCAAGATGGCCGTCGAGACCAGCAGCGAATCAGATTGATTTGGGGTCAAGAGCTATCCAATATTAGTTTCTAAATAGCCTGTAAAGTCGTGTCAATCTTTCTCTGGAAGTTTTCAAGTTATAGCATTTTTAGCGCAAAGATGGAATAATAACAATAAACAGAACTAAAACAATAGGGTGCCAGCCATGATGGCTTGGCTCCCTAATAATTTGTCTCTCAGTGTACTTAACCAGTAGAGTGATCTGAAGCTTTGCAGAGACAGATAGCTAGTGTAGCGGAGATCAAAAGTTCGAGACAGGAGTCTAGGAATCGGAAGCTTTGGTTGGGGTAAATCGCTGGTGTAGCTGAGGCCGAAAGATCGAGATAGGAGCTTAAGCGCCGAGACGTGATCGAATCAAACATTAAAACACACTGAATTCGAGTCCTTGGTCGGTTCGCCCAATCGCCTTGTCCTAAACTGGAATCAAATTAGGTGGCACAAAATATGGGAAACAACTCTCCTTCTTGAGCTTATATGAGAGACAACTATCCTTCTTGAGCTAGGAATAGAATACAAGTCTTACTTATGCATACACATATAGTTTCCGTGACTTCGGTCTTCAGTGGTATAGTATAGTTGCTTGTCCTTCATGTAACTATCAAGTCAGACTTTGAAGGTATCCACTGATGGGGTCTCCACAACATGCGATGGCAGTGTGTTCCATGTCTATACTACCCACACCGAAAATGAGGTCTTCTTAATACCCAGCCTAGCGCTAGGCATGAACATTGTGCTATGTCATCTAACCTCTCCTCTCTAAGGTGCAACAGCATCTTTTCAGAACCTGGAAATATATCCAGTTCCTGTGCCATACCCACCATGTGTTCGCCTGTGTAATATCTGCCCAGCTGAGCCCTCAGTTAAAGCTGTTTTCCCAGTAAAACAGTTATTATATCAGGATCTTCCGGATGCTGCTGATGAGCAGGACAGGCTGCAAATTTACTTTCGATCCAGGTCGCTTCTTGGCTTTAGGTAGTGCGATAAAGGTATCCTGGCCAACAACGTCGATGCGAAGCTGTTGCATGAATGCAACCCCATTACACCTGTGATTGATTTGGAGATGTTATTACCAGCATACCTAAATAGTTTATTGCTGAAGGTATTATGTCCCGAAGCACGTTCATTTCCTTGGTCTTTTAACATGCATTATCAACCTCAGTTATTTCGATTGTTGTTTGAGGTGGCCTAGAATCACCACCAAAATTGTGTAATGACTCACTGTCTGTGCCATGATTTTGTTCTTAAACCATTCTCTGATCGCATCTGCTTGTCACTGGGCTGCCCAGATGAAGTTTCCTTCAGTGTTATGTGGACCAGAAACTCTCAGGGCCTGGGCTGCCCAAAACATTTTGGGACAATCATCTATGGCTATGATGTCATTTGCTAAGGGGTCTGCTTTCAAGTTTTTCTAATCATTCGTTGATCTGACGAATTATAACATTACATTCTTGGCGTAGTTTGTATATGACCGCGTAATGAACTTGATGACGAAGATGCCATTCATGGCGATCTCCTCCTCAAGTACCGACTTAATTAAGATACCAAGGTCATCAAGGTTTGCGACTGATCACATTCAGAGGCAACTCTGACGCTGTCTAAACTTCAGACATTAGGAATGGAGGGTCGAACACTACAAACTGGATATTGCACACATTCAAGAGGCCAACGTAGCCACTCGATCAGAGCAGCAGCTTCAAACTGATTACAAACCAATACTCGTGCAGGAAAAAGCGGCCACATAGTCTTTGACCATTTCCTATGTTTTAGAGCAATTATGGCGCCGTGTTCATAACATTGTATCCTTTATTCCACTGTAACTAGCTGGGGAAGGCAAGGACATGTGTCCACCGAGGGAAAGACACCACAAAAAGAAAGAGGCGATCGTGCAGAACAGAATAATAGAATACAGACTTCTAAACAGACGTATTAAATTCAATGAACAACCAAACTTACAGAAACATTGTGTGCCATGGTCTGTGCTTGTTGATTAATATGGCAAAGTTCGTTGACATCAAGTTCTATACCCGTTAGAACAATTATATATACTGCGTTGTACAAAAGAGCAATTATTTTGTTATTCGTACTTAATTGACAAGAGCATGAAATTGGCCTAATGTGACAATGTGTGACAATGATACAATATCCTCATTTTATGTCTGTAATTGTATTTGAAGAAACACTCACGCATAAATATATACGAGCACAGGCACGCAGACATCGACTTATAAAATAAATTATACAATCGTGTTCCAATTTGGCTTAAACAGCTGCTAGACAACAGTAGTGTAGTGGGGTGGGGGCAGCAGAGACACACTTTTTGATTGGCTCTCACATGTTGCGTGATTTGGAGGGGAGTGGGACTTATATGCCCCTGTATGGAGTGTGAAATGGGGACGTGTACTGGTCGGGTGAGAGTGTGCTCGTGGGCAATAAAGCCCGCCCCATCGGAATAACATGACATGTGAGAGCCTGTCAAAGAGCGTGTCTCTCTCCCCTCTGGTTACTGTCAGTTATGATCAATTTATAAGAATTTTTATTTCTGATTTTTTAATGGGCACAGTGGTCATAAACTATTTTTTCTAAGATATTATAAAATACTCTCAAAAAACGTAAGAAAACGCAGTTCAAATAATTCGATTTTGATTTATGTTCTTTTTAATTGTCACAGGGGTCTTATACCATTTTACTAAGATATAGAATACTCCCTAAAATTCCTATTTTCGTTGTTTCCTCTTCATCTATACTATAAGTATAATGAAAATATCCGACACTCCTAGTACACAGAGATGTTCAGTCTAGTTTTCTCTGTGTCAGAATGAGCTGCAGAAAACAGAGTCCATTATTTATATCAAACCCACCTGTCAATCAAAACAGCCTGTTATCGATTAAATTACCTGTCAACTAAATTATCGATTACCCATGTAGCAATCGACATGCAATCTAGCGAGTTAAGCGAGGGATGTACATTTATCGATTAGTGCTGTAGCAATAGATACACGTCCATTATAAGCATACCTGTCAATCAAATTATTGATTAACCCTGCAGCGATGGACGCACAATCTGATTGGCTGAGCGATGGATGCACAATTATCAATTAGGCCTGTAGCAAGAGACACTCATAAATTATCGATTACCCTTGTAGTGATGGGCGTGCATTCTGATTAAGTGAGCAGTGGATTGGGCTGTAGCGATAGACGAGCTTTCATTATCGATTACCCCTGTAGCGATGGATGTGCAACCCGATTGACTGTGAGATTGACGCACAATTATCAATTACCTCTGTAGTTTTTATTGCTTATTATTGCTTTTTTTTTTTGCTTTTTTTTTTTAAAGACACGCAAGCCCGTAGCGATGGTCGCGCAATAGGATTGGTGATTTTCTACTTATTAAATTATAAAGTATGGCAAATTCATGCACAAAAATGTTATTTTGAGTGAAAATGAATTGTGCATAATTTGTTGGTTGTTTTGTACCCGTTGATTTAGGACGCGGTCGTTGTGAACGAGTATAGAACCTTAATGGAGAGCAAGTTGTAAATATTCGCCATTTCAGCTTGCTTGGAAGGTATCCTACAAAACGAGGACTATATCTCAACCCGTAGTGCTTTAGAGGGTTTTGTGACATATAGGTAGAGTATAGGTCAGGCTTTATAGTCTGCTTCCACTTGCATGCTCAGCCGACTTTCCAACTTCACCCCTGGTCATTGGGCCTTTTATTCATTCCTGCACAATCTCAACTCCCATTGGGAGCATACAGCCTGGTTGCTACATGTAGGTGCTTTTACATTCCGTATTGCCGACACTGCCCTCACAGGTACCTAATTTACAGACAGGTGTACTGGAACAACACCGCGAGGGGGATGGGTGGGTGGGGGTGGGGTGGGGGAGACACCAGGGACACAAAGCCGCAGTGCGTCAGGGAATCGATCCCACAACATTTGAGTCACGAGCTCAGCTCCCTAACCACTCGCCCACTGTGCCTCAATGATTCATGTCTTTGAAGAAGTTATTTTAAAAAAAGAAGCGAGACAAAAGTGTGAAAACGGTAGCTCTATATAAACCTGATACAAAAATTATTATCTCTATCAAGTTGGAGGGTGATTACCGGTTTTCGACGGCGCAAGTCTTCAGAAAGGCCATGGGCTAGGCAATATTTTGCTAACCTTATTAAATCATCTATTCCAATACGTGTGTAAAAGAGTGAAATAAATAAACCATTTATTTCATGTTTCCATGTCTGGGTTGATATTGGATGCCAAAGTGTACCACTTGACCCCGGCCTCCCCTATTCAAGTGTTGTTTCTGCGTATGCTTTAGATAATAGTGGTATAGGAGAGGAATATACGTTCCCCGGGATTTGACAATATTGGTTTTCCCCTAGTTGTATATTTCGAGTGTATGTTTCGTGCGGGAAGTGGGAGATGTTGTTATCTTGGGCGGAGTAGTATTGCATGTAGTGAGATGTTTACATCGCGTAATGAGGTTCCAATACATTGGGGGAGGTGGGGATGGTGATCGTCCAATTTAACATCCGATCATTGGTTAGTTGATATGGGAATAACTAATTGAATTGGTTGTTATGTGGGGAGGAGGAAAGGAACTGTTTGGTCTTGGTGTAGGGATGTGAAAATAGTGCGTTGGCCCGGTCTGGTCATCCTCTTTCGTTGCTAATCGTCAACATAGCAGGTTGTAATAAGACTTTTTTTAATGGAAGAGTGGCGTGATTCCCGGCAAATTCAGGCTGTAGAGTCAAGTTTGAGAGGGGGTGAGCTACAAATAAATTTAATGTATATGGGTATGGTAAATCTGGTAAATATTTCGCCGAGCACATATCTGGGACGTTGAAGATTGCTGCCTATTTCTGTGAATAATTTGACTGCGTATGGTTGCTGCCAATGGCGTCAACAGAGGGGTAGAAATCCGCCATGGTCCGTCTTAGTCTGTCATTAAGCATATGCCACTTGACCATTAGATTATTAATATGAAGTGTATATACAGGTTGGTTAATATATATATATATATATATATATATATATATATATATATATATATATATATATATATATATATATATATATATATATATATATATATATATATATATATATATATATATATATACATATAGTACCAGGTCGAATATAATGATACAATAATTTCTTCTATATACAAGTTTTTACATGAATCATGATTGTGTCTGTAATCGGTTGCAGTATTGTGTATAAATAAACTTTGCTATTATTCTTCAACCTTGTCTTGTGGAAAAAGTTCTTGTTAGCATAGTGTTCAGCAATCCATTGAATTTAGGCGGTTAGGAATATATGGTACAGGGATATAGCCACATGGACACACCAATATATATGGACGGGCATAGAGACACACGCGCACACGGACGCATCAGCATCAAGGACGCGCACACACGAACGTACGCATACGCTTGGCAATAGACACGCCCAGACACGCACACGCGACGACACAACTCCGGAATACGCTGAATGACGGACACGCCCAGTAACACGTGACAATATAGAACGGACAGACCACGAGCCTTACAGCAATACATGGACAAATATATGCATAGACTATTAATCGACACGCCCTACATGGAACCATCAGTTATTAGTCGGAATGGACACGGGCAGAGTATAACTTTTGTAATGCAATGTAACCATGTTGTAATATGCTGCTTTACGATTGTATTATATACGTTAATTAGTTTTATTCAAATTAGTTAATTAGTTAATTAGACTCATAGGCCACATTCACGCGCATACATGCCCGCCATCACTTAATACACACACACACACACACACACACACACACACACACACACACACACACACACACACACACACACACACACTTGTTGACATAACGACAACATCATATTTAAGAGTGGACGAATGTTGACGACAGAGAGTTAGAGTTAAAGTTAGACAGTGAGAGTTACGGTTACGGACTCGGACGGACTTCCACAGCGGTCTCTGACCGCTAGTGACAGGTAGTGAGATTGTCAGCTATGTAGTTAGCTGATTTGTCAGTTACAGAGACGTACTTACGGTTAACTTTGTTATATTTTATTATAATACTTCTCTCTTAGGAATCGATTGTAGTTAAGTAGAATAGGTTTAGAATAGGTAAGCGACATGTGACTAGAATTTGGAATTATATGTGTAAACTATAGGATTAAGAAAGTTCAGTAAACGAGTCATCATTAATAGAATACAGCATTGTGTCATCCATTCCATCCATCTCCACTAGAAGGAAGATCCCGGTCGGTACGCGGGTTGAGACGGTAGCGAGCTAAATCCCCATCAGAACCACCGAACGGGACCACCTGTCTTATAACCACCGGTACAATAAATAACACAAATCTTGGAAGCCGTCCGTCGGATTACTCCAGTTCTACTTTTCCAGCTAGTAGTCCAGCCATTCACTTGAAATATAAGACCATCATGTGATTGCTAAAATATTACCTTTAAGAATTCGTTTCAATTTCCGCTTTAAAATTACCTTATTTTGAATTTTGACCTTTTTGCATTAGGATTGCGGGTCCATAAGTAAACTTGATCAGTTACTCCCTCACACATGGGAAAGTTGGGAGGAGTTTAGAAAAGAACCATTGTCTGCCGGAGTCAGATTCGCAAATGATGTATTAGACGGGGAAAATTACAAATCTGCAGCTAAGAAGCGGGCATTCGGGATCTCGCTGGTACTTCTAGGTATTTTGGCTATTCACTCGAGAGTAGGTGGGAAATCTCAGAAAAATACACGCAAGCCCGTAAATCAGAATGATCGTGCATCACGAGTAGGCAAGAGTAGACGTATTAAGATGTAGAGCTAGAACCGATATTTATATATACACCTGTGCAAAAGTTAAGCACCAGCAAAAACAATAGAACGTAGAAACATGATGGTACAACTAGGCTGCCATACTTTTTGTCCCCGCGTTAGCTGACATAATTCCAAGTACGAAATGCACATGCATGCATGACTTCACGCCGCTTGATGTCCGTGCGTGGCGGGAAACAGCACACGTGTTCAGTTATGTAAAAGTCCAGTTTGAGGTGTAGAACATTACATACAGATTTAGGCGACAAGATTAGGAATTTTGTGTTCATGACCGTGGTTTATTTGTACAGAGAGAATTAGCTCTTGATTGTGAACCGCTATGGCAAGACGAAGGTTAAGTGATCGTGTGAAATGGCAAATCATAGGCATGCATACCACTGGTATGTCATGCAGAGAGATTGGCAGACAGCTGAACATTAACCATACTGTAATCAGTCGTTTGATTGCAAAACATGGGCAAACTAACGAGGTGAAGGACAGGCCTAGATCTGGAAGACCGAAGAAGACTACTGCCCGTGATGATCGAGCCCTAGTACGCCTTGTTAGGAGATCTCCATTCACCAACAGCAGAGTGCTCAGCCAGCAATGGGAAACGCGCAATAGAGTGTAAATGTCTACCATCAAAAGGAGACTGCATGCTGCTGGCATGAAAGCTAGGAGACCTGTCAGACGTCCTCTCCTCACTGCACACCACAAAGAGGAGCGTCTGAGGTGGTGCAACGAAAGAAGACACTGGAACATGAGATCCTGGAGACGGGTACACTGGTACGATGAAAGTCGGTTCCTGCTTCATGCCACAGATGGTCGAACTCGTGTATGGAGGTCCAGACGCACGGCGTACGACCAACGTAACATCATGGAAGAAGTTCCATTTGGGTGGAGGTTCCGTTATGATATGGGGGTGCATCTCATTTGATTGTAAGCTGGATCTGTTGACTGTACCTGGAACACTAAATGGACAAAGGTATCAAGATTCCATACTGGATAGAGTTGTGGTCCCTCATTTTGTAAATCTTGCACCTGGAACCCACCCTATATTCATGGATGACAACGCCCAACCACATCGTGCTAGAGCTGTGCATGAATACCTCCGCCAGAATGCCATCGAAACCCTACCATGGCCAGCAAGGAGCCCTGACATGAACCCTATTGAGCATATCTGGGACATTCTGGGAAACATGGTGAGAAGGAGGGATCCTCCTGTGCAGAACCTACAGGAATTAACAGACGCACTCCATCTTGAATGGCAACGAATACCACAATGGCGTATCAGTCGGTTGGTGACCAGCATGAGACGTCGTGTCCAGGCCGTCATCCAGGCACAAGGTGGATATACCCGGTATTAATAATGACAGTCTCAAACTCGTGCACAGATGTTAAACTTCGTTTTCAGACACCATTAATGACAATCTAGCCACGTGTGTCAACTGTAGGGCAATAGTTGTCAGTTGTGTCAACGTAACCATATTCAGGCCTCGTTTTCAAGTTCAAACAAAAACATACAGTGTTTCCCCACCATCATAATCAGCATTCCTCTAGTTGCATTATTACCTCTTGCACTAAGATGGATGGGTACATAAATGTTTATGCTATTGCTTTCTTCATAGCACATGAATATACCCTCGCATGTGCGTAAAAATAGGGTGGTGCTTAACTTTTGCACAGGTGTATATAATGGTGAATAAAGCTTGTCAATGCACAAAATCTAAACTCGACCGTTTCAGTTTAAAACCAGTGCTGAATACAATGGATAGCAGATGCTGGCAAGTTTATCAACCTGTAACCACGATTTCTGATTCAGCGCCTATCAAATTTTTTATTAGTGGAAATGGTGAAGAATACTTGGATTTATCGCAGAATGGACCTTTCCATTTTTAGCTATGCCCCGCCCATCACTAGCTAAGCTCCACCCACACCTCGTCGTGTTGGGATTGATTGATCCCCGAATACCCTAACTATCAATTTCCTGAAAACTATGCAGGGAAGCTGTTGAATATTTTATAACTAATTTAACTAGGTTGCAGCAACAGCGCCCAGTCAAATTAGTTTCAGAATATTCAACAGAATATTTATTAAATAGTAAAGACATACAATTTGTACAACAACGTATAGACCGTCTTCAAATATGCGCTCGTGATGTACTTATCGACGTCATTCATGACGTCATTCATTATGATGTCATTCTACACATCACGTAGTTGATTATGACGTCATATGATAGGTGGATACTCTGGAAAGGTGAATTATATTTTTCTTAGCTTAAAGATCGTGAAAGTTACTGTGACAGGGGAGGCCGATCCTACAGAACTTCATGAAATTTCACCAGTAAATCTCTGGCTACACTCACTATTCTTCCAGGTTGATGTCTATTTGTATAGGAAGCATAGTTCCGACACAACGGGTACGTATCCATTCCATTCTTACTTTGAAACATTTTTTCTTATAGGAGTGATGGTCTTCGCTCACAGCTTTCAGCTAGTCTATTGGCTGTGGATATGCCTGGATATGCCTGGCAAACATGACACCATGGAAAATGTGAACAACGGTTATATTGAGCGGCGAGAGGGAATGGGATATGTAAATCACGTGAACTTATTGGGAGGATGCATTCGGATATTTTTGTGCAAGATCGGTTTGTCTTAAATGGTATTTTTCTCTGAATGTGATGATAAAACATATAAAGTAAAAATTGAAGAGAGTGCCTTCATTTATTCGAAAAGTTCAAGGAATGTATCAGTCGATTATTGAAAATGAAAAGCAAAAATGATTTACACACCTGAAATTCACCTCATCATAAGTAAAGCTAAGCTGTAAAGGAAATTCTTACAGGGCCTGACCGTAAACCTCGACCTTGCCCAAAAGCCGGGCAGTCATTGGATTGCAATTTATATAACAAAGATTAAAAGTACAACAAATTAGTTTTTTACTCGTTTCATGACCTCCATGGTACACATTTTTCAATAAACAATTACAGAAGAACTGTATTTTTAATTCTGACATGGTACAGGCATTTTAAATTACGACTATGGGGAGTATTGTATTTTTAATATTTTTATAGACCACGTGGGTAAGCTCTCTTATAGATTCAACCAGGTCTTAATAATCTATATAAGATTGACTCAATCGTTCAACAATTATCTATGTTAGGCCGTTTTGATTGCCGGGTGCGGGTGATATAAATAAATTCTGACACAGAGCAAGCTAGAGTGAACATCTCTATGTACAAATAGTGATAGGTGTTTTCATTATTCTTATAGCTTTGTTAGATATAGTACTAGTAGTAATGGATCTTATATCTATTCTACGATTGGTAAAAAATGTGTGTAAGTATAGCAAGAGATATATACATTCTGGATATATAAACGCATTTACAGGATTCACAAGAAGAGGAAGAGGAAACAATGAAAACGGGTATTTTTTAGAAAGTATTTTATATCTTAGTAGTATAAGACTACTGTCCCCATTTTCTTTAAATCAGAAAATAAAAAATAAAAATTAAATCAATAAATAAAACTGGCTTTCTTATGTATTGATCACTACTGACAATAACCAGAGATAGATGCACTGTCTGATTGGCTCTCACATGCCACATGATATCGAGGGGGGCGCAGCTTAATTGCCCATATATGGAGTGTAAAATGGGACGTGTACTGGTGGGCGTATTTGTACAAGAACGCCCACCAGCACATGACCCTTTTTCACACTTCATATATATGGGCGATTAGGCCCCGCCCCATCGAAATCATGTAACCTGTGAGAGCCAATCAAAAAAGCACGTAGCTATCTCCAGCCAATACTCCTGACAACGGTTTAAACAAGTACATGGAAATTGGAATTCATAACCAAATGCTGGAAATGATTGCTTGTGGACACTGTATTTTGTAAATGTCCTTCAATCGCTGTAGTCCATGTCAATTAATGTCCTTTATAGACTACATTATATTATCACATTGTCGCATTAGTAGCTATTAGACCGTCAATGAGCAGCACTATGAACCTGACAACGGTTTAAACAAGTACATGGAAATTGGAATTCATAACCAAATGCTGGAAATGATTGCTTGTAGACACTGTATTTTGTAAATGTCCTTCAATCGCTGTAGTTCATGTCAATTAATGTCCTTTATAGACTACATTATATTATCACATTGTCGCATTAGTAGCTATTAGACCGTCAATGAGCAGCACTAACATTGCAAAAGACTTATAATTTATTAGATCCAACACTCCATCTTTCAGGTTGGCTGTTTGTGCATACCATTTTGGTGTATTTTAGCCATAATAGTCATATTCGCTGAAATGTTAGATTGCAGTATTTTCTTCTATCTACTATTTTCCCCCATTGATTGTACTTGTAAGGTGGCCTTTGAATGGCTGGCTGATTTGATGAAACTGTTGCATAAATTTAACTGCTCAGTTCTTATCTTGCTTTGCACTCAGTGTGTCTAAGATTTTGTGGATTGCATCATTATTAAGTTGTATCTACCTCTGTCTGATTGCTGTACTTCTTTACCGGTTTGCTACTGTCTGGAGCACACAGACACACACCCATGTTAGTCAGTAAAGCTCTAGTTCTATTGACAGCATATCACTGAATGGAATCTGTGATCTGAAATCAACAAATTAATACATTGATGGTGAAAATTGGTTAATCAAATAGAAATGATATGACCCTGATAACCCAGCTTACCGGGCGGGTACTGGACCAATACTGGGTCATATTGTAGCACGCCGGCCCAGTATCACCCTGCGCACCACACACTTTGAGCATGTAACGTGGGTGCTCCACCACCGTCATACCCATCAATGGACAACGTCGATGTGTCCGCCCCACTCACCCTCCACCGCTCAGGACCGTGCAGCAGTCTCAGCATCTCGTAAGAAGGTGGCGGGGCTTGGTCGGCCATAAACTAATTTTTCCGGCTGCGTAGTGAGTCAGCAGAACTTCTTTGTTCCGGTAAGTTCGGGCGTACATTTACTCATAAAGGGTTTATCTCCACAGTGACGTCGGAGGTTCGGCTCCGCTCCACACACCATGTTTTTGTGTGGACCATAGGTAATATATGGGGTGGGTGGGGGGGTAGGGAGGCGGGAACTTTCTTCTTCTTCATATTCTGACCAATCGAACAGGGTATCCATTACGTCGAGATATAAAGGCGAAACAAACACAATCCATAACGATATAGCAAGTGTATTTATTATGTAAAGGATAATTATGGTGTCCTTCAACAAGTTCTCAATGAAATAAAACAATCATTAGTAATAAAATAATAATGTCATCAGTAAGTATATCCCTCCGCGCTTGGATACATTTGACCAGGTTTGTAAACGACTGGTTTAGAAGATAGTATAGATCAAAATGGATATGACACGTCTCGAGCAAGAGGAATATGCAGAACTGGGAAACGAAAGAGACACCAGAAAGCAAGAATCGGAGAGGAAAAAAGCGAACTTTCGATGGACCATCATGAAAGACGGGACCCTGATCTGAGTCCGCAAAGTTCCAGAGACCTGGTAATTCAGTCGTGCGACAGTTGAGTAAATAGTTCGTCTTCCAGTATAAATGACTTCTGTATACTGAAACACTGATTCTCTACTAAAGAAAAGTACTGAGGTACAGGTATTTGTCCATGACCATACCCCAGATGTTATTGCAGTGTCTGAAGAACATCCGAGACCCAGTTGCTGTATCCGAACTAAACATGGAAGGTTATGAGCCATTTACCAACATAGCTTCAAATGCCAACAGAGGTGTAGGGCTATACATCAAGAGAGCCCTAAACCTCATAGAAGCCAGTGCTGAAGCATCGTCCTATTGCACGATCCTCGCCCTCCAACTACGTTCCCGTATCGAGTACCGTGCTTGCACGCCTTTGACATTTGTGCTAAGTTCGCGAAGCTTCATACATATTAATGAACTGGGGTCAGTCAACTTGCGTCTACGAGATTGCTGATAAGAAATCAGGAAGTAGACAAATTTACATGTGTACATAAACCAAACTAGCGGTTTTTGTTACCGAAAACCAATCTACACATTTTCTGTTCCTCAGATAATTTGTTTAGAGCAAAACCATTGCAAACTTTTGCAAATGTCTCTTTCCAGATCAACAGCGTCGCAATCGCCGTTGTTTTTGTGATTGTAAATTAAGTCACCAGACAAACTCTCGCCTATCGCGTGAAGTAGGCAGAAATCTGATTGGCTACCTCCAACCCACTAGTGTAATGTTACTTCACATAGTGAGAAATCACAGGTCTGCAAGTACGGCCTACGGCCTCGAACAGCGTAGCTATGTAAGTGGCCGTATGTTAGTACGATGGTGCTGAAGCTGAAACTGCGCAGGACTCTATTTAGGTACAAGGAAAGAATGCAGACAAGATTCTGAGTGGGTGTGTTCACCACACAGCACATCTACTAATGACAGCTATCTCAGAAAACCTCCGCAAGCAAGCCACAAACCTAGAAAATAGCCACATTCAAAAGACGATAAGCAGGGAACCTCAGTACAAACAGATGAGTAGCAAATGGATGATCAGTAGTATCAAAACAGAATCGAAAAATGAGATACAGGAATTTGACAGATTCAGAGTCACCAGAGACGAAGTACACTACAAAGAATATGCGAAATGTTGAAATCAATTAAAGTAGGATATAAAGGAAGAAAATCGAGATTTCGAAAACGACATTGCCAAGAAATCCAAACCCAACCCTATAGCCTTCTACAGCTATATTAAATCCAAGCTGAGGAACACTTCAGGTGTCGCTGATCTAAGACTAGACAACAATGCAACAATCACAACTGATGCATAGAAGTCAGGTAAGTTCAACTAATACTTCACGAGCGTATATAAACGGGAAAACCCAATAACATACACCAGCTAAAGAATGGCTCATATTCTAATGTCCTGGACCAAATTATGATTGAAGACCATAAAGTCAGAAGCAGACTTGAAAACCTATCTGTGTCAAAATCGCAAAGTCCAGATCAGTTACACCCTCGAGTTCTAAAGGAAACCAGTCAATGTATTGCCAATCCCTTGAAATCTTGTTTTTGCATGTCACACAAAGAAGGAGTTATCCCGCAGGGCTGGGAAGAGGGACATGCCACACCAATCTTTGAAAAGGGCAATAAGGCATTGGCCAATAACTACAGACCAGTGAATCTTACTTCAGTCGTGTGCAAAACTATGGAGTATTTCATCAGACAGAAACTGATGACTCACATGTCTAGTATCATATCAGATTGTCAACATGGATTTGTCAATGGCCACTACTGTGCATCAAAACTCCTTGAAACATTGGACTATTGCACTAAAGTACTCGACAGCGGGGCACCACTTAACATTATCTACTTGGACTTTGCCTAAGCATTTGATACTGTTCCACATCAAAGATTACTGAGTGCGCTAAAGAACTATGGCATTCATGGCGAAGTCCTAAACTGGTTACAAGCATTCCTCTGTAACCATAGACAAAGAGTAGTGGTCAACCTCTTATACTCAGACTGGGCTCCCATACTCAGTGGGATGCCACAAGGCAGTGTCTTGGGACCAACACTATTCATCTGTTTCATTAATGATATGCCTGATGAAGTACACAACATGATCAATATGTCTACGGATGACACCAAACTGTTTTCAAAGATTTCGACGTTTTAAGATCATGCAACCTCCAGGGCGATCTGAACATTCTGAAAGAATGGGTCGACAACTGGCAACTGAGGTTTAATGCTACAAAATGCAAAGTTTTGCATTTGGGTAGAACAAATGTCAGATACAAATACACCATGCAAGAAAATGCTGAAATTATAACCCTGGAGGAAACTACATGTAAGAAAGATCTTGGCGTCTATGTTGACAGTCCATTAAAGATCAACCAGCATACGAAAACAGCAGCCAACAAAGCAAATACATTAGTCGGCACGATCTGCAGGTCCTTTGACTTCTTAAATCCAAGTACATTCAGTCTACTCTACAGAAGCCTAGTACGATCCACTTGGAATATGGATGCGTCTTATGGTCACCTCTATACAAGAAATATATAAACATCCTCGAAAATGTTCAACGCAGAGCAACAAAGACCATTCCAGGGATAAAGAACATGCACTATGAAGTCTAATTTATCAACACCTACCTGGTGACCTTACCCAGGATTGCAAATACACACACCGCACATACAAGGTTGACGCAGAGAGCCTTCTTCCATCCGACAAATGTGACTGAACCCGTGGCAATAGCTTCAAACTACACAAGCAATGATTCAACAGTGACACCAGAAGATGGTTCTTCAGCATTCGGGTGAAGAACCACTGGAATAGTCTTCCTGACAATGTGGTAACTGCTCCAACTCTTAACACCTTTAAAAGTCGGCTAGACAACGCAGCTTACACAACACAGTTCCAGATCCAACCCGTCCACACCCAAAACGTTCAGCAGTTACAACAAATCTACGAAGTAGAATGAGAAGACCTCATACAGGCTGTCTAGCCTATCCAGCAGAAGATGACTATGTCACTATGTAACTACGGTTACCTTGTTATATTAATACAAGTTATATTGTTCATCCTATTACTCTTAGATATGAGGTTGAAAATCCGGTAAATGGCTGGATGCGAATTCTCCGAGGTGGAGTCTTTTATAATATTATAATACACATACATGTAGGCTACGTCCTTGATTTCATGGACTCCTTGATATTCGTCAAGCGTTAAATACCATTACAATAGCCTGGTAAGATGTATCTTGTGGAAATATCGCAACTACGTGTCCTTCGAGAAGATCGTGCCTGAAAAGGATTAATTCTGAGGAATTATGCAGCGGACTATCGAAACACAAACAGTATTTTTACGCTACTACATTAATTGGGCACTCATAGGGATCAATGGCACCAGCATCACAGAATTCTTTGCACCAAGGATACTAAATACATGAGTGTTTAACAAAA
Source organism: Chaetoderma sp. LZ-2023a (assembly GCA_034401795.1). Taxonomy (NCBI): domain Eukaryota; kingdom Metazoa; phylum Mollusca; class Caudofoveata; order Chaetodermatida; family Chaetodermatidae; genus Chaetoderma; species Chaetoderma sp. LZ-2023a. Next base: position 56,503,081 of record CM067369.1, on the reverse strand, counting down.
CTGATATGCGTGTTAATCGGTTGATCCGATTAAAAATACTTTAATACTTGGGTGATCAAATTTTTAGCAACTGACTTTGAAACGAAGTTTCCAGTACTTTGTTGGTAGCAAATTCATTCCAAGAATTTACTTTGCAAGTGACCGTTATTGAGTCCGCGTGGTACGGAGCGATTCCGACCAGCAAAGACAACAAATTCTGGACAATTCCCAGTGACTTCGTAAGGAAACTGATGATCCATCTGGAGTTATCTAATCTATCTAATTATCGGAGAAGGGGTCAGGTAAAGCTTTGCGAGCGGAATTTACTGAGACATTAATCAATAATCTCCTACAGACAAGAACTTAATATGTAGCGTTTCATTTCACAAGACTCTCAGTCACCATGGCAGGCTAAAAGCGTCGATCATGGTGACGGGAAAATTAACCGTGTCTCGTCAATTTATTTATCGCAAATAAAATATGGCATTTTCTTGATAAATTCCGTTCTTCCGAGTTTGTCGATCAAACTGTTCCAGTTTGTCATTTTAATTTGACTATCCGTCTTTATTACATCATCCGAGGCAGTCTAATTTTTTTAATGTTGATGACTAATTTGTGAAGGACCAATTCACCTTTCCAGAGTATCCATCCATCATCTGACGCGTATGACGTCATAATCAGCTCAGCGCATGTATGTCGCAATCATTACGTCACAAAGGTTCCAGCATCAAATCTCAGAGTCCGACACGTATAAATTGTGTCTTTGTAATTCTTTGCTATTTAATACACATGCTGTTCAATATTTTGAAACTAATTTGACCGGGTGCTGTTGCTGCCTTAGGATTGGCTGGGGCGTCCTGCCTCTGATGTCACGAGTAGTATAAAAGGAGCCAAAATCAAGAATCAGTGGCACTCTGCGAGGAACAGCCGACACGACAGCAAGGTTGCTGGACCAGCGCAGTGCTAGACGTGGGCTAACTGCTTACTGACTGTGGCATCCTACCCCGCAGCAGTGACCTTCGGAATTCAGATCTCCTGCGCCGTTGAGCAACTTTGGATCCGCAATCGCCAGTTTTTGTACGTTCTCGGACGGCCATCCGAGGCCAAATTAACTAAATAAGAAGAACTCCCTGTCGGGAACACTCACAGAGGAGCTTCCTTGCGGATGGTTCTTGCGGGCCCGATGTAAATTCGACAGGATGTAGAGCCGAGGTGATTCGTGGTGGATAACTCGGCGAATCTTCCGGACCATGCTGAAAAGTGGTGTCAAACTTCCGCGCAGCATGTCGTGTGTTTTAATTAACTTTTAGACCACAGTCTGGTGGGATTCTGCCAGGTGCATCGCAAGAGCTATACGATGTATCCAGCACGGTGTACCCAGTTATGTACATGCATATGTAATTACCACTGTAGCCCTCTATGTTATGGGCAACTTTCAAACTACCGTCGGCGGACGGACACTTTACAATTTACTGTGTAAATTTATGTATTAGTTATTCTGACTATCTAGTGAACATCTTTCTACAACCGTTCTTCTTCACCGTCTTGAGAGTGAGCCGCATCAACAGTCTGCCTGGGGAAATCTTCCAAGCAACTTCGGAATCATGCCACCTCGCCCAACCCATCTGTAGCGCATCAATTCCCGTGATTTATGAACTCTTACTGTACCGATTACCAATAGATATTCAAGTAACTATACTATTGTACGCTTCTTTAATTCTGTAATAGGTACTGATGACTAATAGGTACCTTCTCGGTCTTAAGACTGCATTTAAAAATTTTCTGTTTCATACTGTATATATTATCTTTGTTTCTGTGTGCTTACAACTAACAAGCACCGCAAGGTTCTATGACCTGATCTACTGTTAGCACCGTATTAGTTAGTTATGTATATGGCCCAATCTAAAAATAGAGGCGTGGCTTCTTCGAGATACTTTTCTCGATCTCGTATCGAAGGAGATCTCGTGAGATACGAATGATATCGTGCCCTGTGAAATCAGTGTTCTACAGTAAATAGACAATAACGAAAGAACGAAACGGGTTTATCCGTATTACCAGCTTTCCAAACTTTGGAATTAGTCCGACCCCACGAGGCAATGGTTATATTCACATATTGTAAATGGCTACTGTATCCGGATTTATACACCGTGTTGACTACATTATAGGCGCGTTCACAAACGTCACTTTCTCACTAAATGTATACAAAAATATCGACTACACCGATCAACTCGAGCAATAAGGTAATTCATAAGAGTGGGACAAGCTCATGGCCGACGATGCTAACCTCTGATTTAAGCGAGTATCGAATGTTTTCCCCCAATAAACACGTTACCAGCAATTCGGTTATCACACAAAAATCGTAGGATAGGAAGTCCATAATGATTTTCACACTATTGTTATGTATTACATGTCTATATATTTTTTTCTGCTGGCAATTAATAATTCTGTAGGGAGAGGGCGTCTCTAAGTTGACAGAACTTGTGCCAAAACCCATTGTACAAATTTGTTACAATAAAGTATGTATAAATAAAACAAATATGTTGTTATTCGTTTTGCTAATATTATCGATCTCATAATCCCTCATTCATACCTACCTAATAATATACCATTTAATAAACAAACCATGCCATGCATTATAAACCATACCCTGATAGCGTGGCGTACTGGAGGCAGTACTGGTCCGATACCGGACCAATACGTCACTGTATCAGTCTAGTACTGTCCCAGTAAACGGAGTAATCAAGGTAGCTGATCATCCGTCTCTGCCATCTTATGTTAGAAAATACAAAGCAACATTATGGATGTATGTTTAGTGTGTAGCGCCTTCTGTGAGTAACCTTATGCCACTAAATCAGACACGGGATTCTTTTTTATGTCGGGTGTATCATCGAGCTGTTTAATCATTGGCTAGTCTAGTTGGCTTGGTTATCAAGCTAGTTATTCCAGTGCTACGTTCTCTAAAATGTTGTTCTCTGTTTGTAAATTAACATACAAGATCATTAACGAAACCATTTGGCCGACTTGACCATTAAAACGTTTTACAATTAAAGCCCATCCATCCAATATTTAGTACCTAGCCGCAGTCATAAGGTAAGAAAGTACATACTCTTCTCAATAAGTATTGGGGCGGGCAGTGGTTCGGCGGAGACAGCCGGCAAGTGGTCACGGGTTCTTGATGGAACAATCACATCGATATTGTGAAAAACGAGGTGGTGGCGGGAAAACTGTGGGAGACAGGGTTTCCTGGTATTGGATGTCGAGGGTAATGATTCAGACTAATTCAGACTCAAGAACAAAATAATGTGTTGTACTGTAGTCTACTAACTACAAGCTTCAAAATGATATGTGACGTGACCACATTTGATCAAATTTATTTTTTCCCACCATTACCCCCACCCCTTCTCCGGGGGTGAGATCAAAATTCCAATGTGCCATGCTGCTATCTGAAATGGTGTGCGATGAGTTGCGCTACAATGGATTGGTGCCCAATTTTGACCTTTTGACCCCCACCCCTACACCCAGTTTAATCCAAGATCAAAATAATTTCTTATACTGTAGTCTACTACTCATGGGCTTCAAAATGCTATGTGACACCTTTGGATAAATTTAATTTTTGCCCACCACTTCCCCCACCCCTTCCCCTGGGGGGGGGGGGGAGGGTGTTGAGATCAAAATTCCAATGTGCCATGCACATCCCTGTAGCTGTAATTATCCCCAACGTTTCACATTTCTATTTAATTTTGGACCCACAGTCCCCACCCCCTGGGCCCCACCCCTTGAGGGGGGGGGGGGGGTGTCATAACAAAATTTCAAAGGTGTCATGCACATCCCTGGCCATATGTGTAATCATACCCAAAGTTTCAAGCTTGTATGTGAAATGGTCTAGGAGGAGTTGGCCGTTTCAATCAATTGGTGCCCACTTTTTACCTCGTCCCCTACCCTCAGTTTGATCCAAGATCAAAATAATTCATTGTACTGTAGTCTACTCATCATTGGCTTGAAAATGCTATGCGACATAACGACCTCTGGAAAAATTATATTTTTACCCCACATTTCTCACCCATGGGGGCCATACCAAAATTCCAAGTGTCACGCACATCCCTGTCCATATATGCAATCATCCTCAATGTTTCATTACAATCGACAATTACTGGCCAATTTTGACCTTTTGACCACCTGGGCCCAGCCGGGGGTGGGTGTGTGGGTTGTGGGCAGAACAAAATTTCAAAAGTGTCATGCACATCATTGCCCATAGGTATAATGATCCCCAAGATTTCAAGTTTCTATCTTAAACGGTCTAGAAGATGCGTTACAATCGATAAGTGCATAGATGGCCAGCTCACATACACATGGGTCGCATCACATAATCCGATAATTACTGGCCAATTTTGACCTTTTGACCCCTGGGCCCAGAGCGGGGAGGGGGGGGGGTTCAGAACAACATTCTAAAACTGTCATGCACATCCTTGCCCATAGGTAATGTGGTCGTACGGCACCTAGGTAGATGATCTTGAGGATCCTTTCATTGGCACCCCACTTTGTTCCTGCCAGCTTCCTCATGATGTTTAGCTTTCTTCTGGCCTTTGCCTCTGCGGTCTGGATGTGCTCCTTCCATGTTAATCTTCTGTCATAGGTGACTCCCAGGTATGTCTGCTGGTCCTCGTACTCGAGTGAAGTACTGCCCAGTGTCAGATTGTCAACCTTGGTTTTGGTGGACAGTGAGAATAGCATGGCTGATGATTTTCTTTGTTGATGGTAATACACCAGCGATTGGCCGAAGCTGTAATTCTATCCAAGGCGAGCTGCATTCTGCAATACATTCTGTCCAGATTGTCCATCCACCAGCATCCTAGCTCTGCGATTGTGTAGGTATGACTTGGTCCAACGTTGCCACCGAGGCCATCCTTCTACACCTTGTCAAATGCCTTCTGCAGATCGATAAAGGCAGCTAGCATCACCTTCTTGGCTTGAAAAGTGTCCTCTATGACCTGTGCAAGATGTGTTGTTTGATCTTCTGTGCTCCTGTATCTTCTGAAGCCAGCCTGCTCTGAAACTATAATGTTCTCCGACTCCAGGTACCACTGCAACCGCTGGTTGATGATGCGCTCCATGGTCTTGCATATGCAGCTTGTAAGACTGATAGGACGGTAGCTCAGCACTTTCGTCTCGTTCTTCCATTTTTTCAGAATAGGAGTCATTCTGGCTTCCTTCCAGCACTGAGGAACTGCTCCATTGGTCCAACTGAGATTAAAGATGTCTAGCAACTTGCGGAGAGATGCATTACCAAGGTGTTGGATCATTTCATTCGTAATGCCATCTGGCCCGGGAGATTTCTTCTTCTTCAATTGGCGGATAGCCTTCTTCAGTTCTGCTAAACTAATGTCAACTTTCATTGCATCGTGAGTGTTGATGTCTGTTCTTTCCTTTTGCTCCTTTCTAACCTCTTTTTGACGCATTCGTGGTATAGAAATGTTGCTTTCTTTTGCATATGCCTTCGCAAAGGCATCTGCAGCCATCTTTCCTGACAGTGTTTGTCCATCTTCTTCAAGAGTAATCTTCTCTCCCCTGACACCCTCATCATTCAGTGCTTTAGTCAGTCTCCATAGCTTTGTGGTGTCTCTCTCTAAATTAAACCCTGCCGTCTTTGCCCTCCAGCTTCTTCTTTTGGCCTCCAGCTTTGTCTTTAGATACCTGGCTTTAGTTTGTTGTAGCGTGAAGTGATTTTCATGGCAGGGATTACCCTCTGCATCTTCTCTGGCCTTGTCTAGTTTATCATGTGCTGCTTGCAGTTCTGTTGTCCAGTAGGGGTGGTAATTTTTCCTGAACCCTCGAGGAATCGCTTCGTTGGCAGCCTTGAGGATACTTGAATTAAATTCCTTGACCGCATTGTTGATGCTTCTCCCTTCTACTGCTATATTTTGGGTAAGCTCATTGGAACGAATGCCGAACAGACTCCAATTTGCCTTTTTGTAGTTCCACCTTGGATGTTGAGGTGAACTTGTCGAAATACTTCCAGAAAGAGAGAGGAGGACTGGGCGGTGGTCGCTTCCTCCTAACTGCTATCCGACCACTCTACTGAGGTTTCTGTGAATGTCTTCTGTACAAAATGCCACGTCCGGCGTTGTTGTCGAGTGCCACCGGCGCGAGTAGAAGGTAGGCTGATCTGTGGGATCATTGACAAGTAAATGGTGCTTTTCATCTTGCCATGCTTCAATGTCTTCTCATCGTTTATCAAGTGTTCTTATCCCCAGCTCTGAGACTGGCTATTAAAGTCTCCCGCAATGAGGAAGTGGCAGTCCGGGACCTGGATTGTGTCAACTGAGAGATTCTTGTCATTAGGGCAGTAATAATTGACAATGTCAATCACACAGTTGCTGGTTGTTACCTTGATCTTGAAATATTCTGCCTCTTCCATAAAGGTTTTGATCTGGCTGGCGTTCACGCTGTTTCGGACCAAGGTGATCACCCTGCCTTTCTTTCTTCCTCTTCGATCACACCGGAAAATCTGGTAACCTCTGATCTTAAATGGTTTTCCTTCTTGCAGGTGTGTCTCTTGGATGCAGCAGATTAAAATCGCTGGATATCATTCGCATGCTTATAGTCTCCCTCACCCTGTACCGTAAAGTAGATAAGATAGCACACTGCAGCAACACGACGGCGACACGGCGTGATTTTGCAAATCACTGTCGCCTCGCTGCAGTGTGTGGGCGAAACCGAAGGTGATGCGACTGGGAAGTGACTCATTGTCGCTTGTGAATGACCATGTTTTAAAATGTTTCTGTTGTTCTCGAGTCACCTGCGACTCATCGTACTAACATACGCCCACCCACATAGCTATGTCGTTCGAGGCCGTACTTGCCTTGGCGTAGTCCACTATTAATTTTCAAGGCAGAAGCATCCCGGTTGCAAAAGTGAAGCCTACCAGTCTAGACACAGACTGCTTGCCGCTGCTTTTAATATATCTGCTAAAGAGTCAAACGTAATACTCTTGCCACATAGACTGCATCATTCTCTGCATGGGTTGTGAATGATGAGCCATCGGGAATCCTTGGGCAAACACGAATGGAGTGAAAGGGTTGGAGAGTTTCTAGTGTGTTGACTTTCAGGCTACGCTGTTGCGATTTGCGATGATAGGCAGAGTGTCTGGACATTGGGATTCTCGAACCCAGACTTGACCTCCTACACCATGATTCCATCAGCACTGTTGACAAGCTGCCCGTCTGATTCCCGGTCAACTACGCTAACACCACGGCCAACCGTTGCCCCCTGATCACCCAAGATCCATCCCTTTTATACCACTCGACGAGAGCAAGCCATGCCCCTGGCCTGTCAGAGCACAAACTATCGCTGACCCATTAGCTGGCGCTCTGATATTCAGCCTCCAGTTGTGGCCAGTGTGCACGCTCGATAGTCCAGAGTCACAATTAATTAAGTGGTGATTCTCTTGTCATAACTCAGCACACGTTTGCTTAATTTTCGAAATTCTGTCGCATATCACTTCCTGATACGTCAGGCTCCACGAAGGTATTTGAGACTAGGTGAATCGTGGCGATGTTGCATGCACTACCTTCTCTCCTCAAGTATCCCTATAGTTTTAAGACTATGCCTCTCGCACTGCGACCTGTGCATGCGTGGCAGCATGTTCACCAGTCTAACTTTTCACGCTCTTTCCAAGCGCTGGACACCGCATGTGTTTGCGTTTATGCAATAATTTTGATGCTAGGGCTGAGGGGTGGAGGGAAACGGGCATGTTGCCTGCCCCTGTGCACATTATTAAGCAATCCTTGTAGATGGCTGTGATGGCTATGCCTCCGGGCGGGGTGGTGGGTGGGTGGGTGGGTGGAGGGGGGGGGCGAGGCAGATTATTAACCTCACCGTGGCCATGAGTCGGCCACAGCGTATTAGAACACAGGCATGTGTTACCGGCGCATTCTCGTTACACCATTCTCTCTGTGTACATGTATCGAATATTGGAGTGACATTTCTCAGGCGCAATAATAATAATAATAATTATTATTATTATTATTATTATTATTATTATTATTATTATTATTATTATTATTATTATTATTTAAGTATTGATGATGATGATGAAATGAAAGAATAAAGAAGACTTGCCATTTTTGACTGTGAGAATCGGGTTTTCTGAAATTGCCATTCGGAACAAAAAATGTCTTCCACATATCTTGTCGGATTTCCTTGGATCCAAACAGATAAAGAAATGGGTCGATGATGCTGTTGCCAAAGCTGGTTCTGGCACCATACACAAACAGAACGGTGTGGATGGCCAATTTCGGGTATCCCAGCACTCCGTGGTAGAAACTATGACAGAAGCGTGGGATAAGCGAAATGAAGAAGAATATGATGATTAATGTTACAGTTTTAGAACTTGCATTACGTCGTTCCTGTTTGGTCAGTTCTAAGCTGCGTGCCACCTTGATGACTTTAAGCATATGCAACAGAGCGATGGCGACGAATGGGAGGATTTGAGCGAACACAGTGTTTCCCAGTTCTTTAGCCTCATAGCTACCTGTGAAATAGAAGATTTGCAGTGTCTGTTCTTGGTACTTAATTATTTGCATCTGGTAATTCATTGGTAACGGAATAGTAACCAGAAAACACAGCAGCCACATTGCAATGCAACAGTTAAGCACCCACGAGGCGGTGACACGAACTTTCGCAGCTAACGGATAGACTAACTGATAATATCTCAATCCTGCGAGAAACACCAGATGACAGAGGCTACACTCGTAACTCAGAACCAATAAGTAGAGATTCGCTTTACAGATATTCAATGCACCAACTTTAAAGGCAACCAATGGATACATGTTATGTGCACCATTACAGTTTCCAACACACGTTGCCCAATCGCACACGGCTAGACTTGTTAGCAGAGTGAAGATTGGCACTCTAAATTTTCCTGATTTGAACAGATATAGAAGAAGTAGTGTATTTGCGATGCTACCAATAGCATAGAGAACCACAATGATTGTCTTACTGGCCCACACTGGAATCACGCGATATGCAAACCAGTATTTGAGGAGACGGAGCTCTGTGGCACTATATGAAGCATTGAACAACTCACCAGTCTGCGGTTCCACTGTACTGACGTTAGTATAGGACATATTACCTACCTCCTAAAGAAAGTCTTTCAAATTAATTAACAGAAAGAAAATTCATTAAATTGTTGCAAGATCCTCGTAAATTTAATACTACTAATAATTTATGCTATTTAAAGTCATAACTCTCACAGCATGTATAAATTTTATTAGCGATGTTTCCTTCAATTGTCATAAACATTGATTAATTTCATGTTAGTTTCGTGAATTTCTTCGAAGCAAATTTTATTACCTTTTTAATTATGTCACATTTTCTGCTCTGTTAAATTACATCAGTTCTCACTAGCTTGCATGGTTCATTATATGTAAATCTGATACTTATGACAATTCCACCCTATAATATTTATGTTCTACAGCACGCATGCTACTTATTATTCACATTATCAACGAGTTAATGGAGTTTCCAAAATAACCATGGCGAACAATGGCATATTCACGAAGCGCTGTTACACCATTGAACATCTAATCAATAACCAACATGAAACAACAGCAGCGTACGGTTGGCATCAAAACCATGTGAAATATAATGGATTTATTCATCTCAGGTCGAACACACACACGAACTTGCCCATACATATTAATGGTTGTCACATCGACATAATGATTAGTGGCAAGAACTAGTGCGTGGGCTACATCGGCCAAAATATATCGATTGTGGCATCGTCATATTTATATAAACTGTTGTGTAAATTATAGGTAAGATAGAAACCAAAATATCTATATTGTTTTTCACTCAGAATATGAGAGATGGTTTCTCAGAGCATCTAATTTTCGATATATTCCGGCCGCCCCTGGACCCCTCGCCTAAGGTGGCATATTCCCAGCTGGCTGGGAATATATATATATATATATATATATATATATATATATATATATATATATATATATATATATATATATATATATATATATATATATATATATATATATATATATATATCGTCCCGCGCAGTGGTGGCAGAGTGGCTCTGCAACGGGGGGGGGGGGATGCAGGATTTGGTGTTGGGGCCTGAAGGGGTGGGCCAGGGAAGGGGCTTCCGCCTCCCTAATCACACGGAAACTTTTGAAAATTAGATGCTTTGAGATGCCATCTCCTGTATTCTGAGTGATAATTCGTGGTTAAAATTGCTCAGGAAAATGATAATTTTTTTCTTAGAAAATGTCAATTTACTGAGCATGAAAGGAATATTTTAGAAATCTTCCACTTGAATGACTAGTTTGCAATGCCAAAGATTTCAAATCAGGGCGTGTAAATCGACGTTTTTCAAGATCATTGCAGAAGGTCTGTTTAGTTAATGTGTTAATGCCTGGTTAATGATATCACAGACTGTCGCCATCAGTGATCTGCTTATGTGTTCCTAGATATTGCTAATATAAGATTTATGAGCAATAGCAATACGTGGTCAGTGGACAATGACAGTACCATAAAAATACATGTGTGCAGTACACACACCACTTATTGTGTTAAACTAGATGCTGTTAGAAGTCATCTCCTGCATTTTGAGTGATAATTCGGGGGTTAAAAAATGTACACTAGGACCATTGAAGGGTTAAAGACAGTATTAGCAACCCCAAGCGGGAGGAATGGGAGAGGAGACAGCAGAGTTTGTTGTCTCTACCAGGAAGTTGGTTTGTCGCTAGCAGTCGGTACGGTGGTGAGCTAAATCCCCATAAGAACCACAAACCTGTCCTATTCACCGGTACCATATTTGGGGAGGATTCGAACTTCGACCCGGAGAATACCACCACGGAGACACTGCTGATTAAGATGATGTCAATCTAAGAATCCTCTCGCATGCCAAGCCGAGTCAAGCGACAGTAAATGAAAGACGTGTAACAAGAAAATGTTAGTATTAATAAGCCATCTATTTAGGCTAATTTACAAATTTATGCATTCCATTGTTTATTTTGTTAATATTCTAATCCTTGTAGTAGAGCAATAACTAATATCATCAATCGTTGCATATGCTTTGACACGTTCATGCAATTTTGTTAGTTTTTTCTAAATATGTTTTAAACTCTGAATTTAGAGTAAATTCGTATTTTGTCATAGTCAGCGTACTTGGTGGTATAAATATATAGGCCAATGCAAATTTCGATTCTTTTCTATTATTAATATTTTGCTTTGAATTATGTTTTTCGTAGATTAATGAATTTCTAGAACAAATTGAAAATTGAAAAACCCGCGTAACGTGGCTCGCGGCTGCGCCAATTAGTATCATTCAAAGAAACTCATCGGCCAGTAATTAACGGCTGAATAGATCGTTATTTTTGGCAGCAGTTCTGAACACGCCTATAGGGTAGTCAAAATTCCTTACAATTGAATATAAATTGGAACGGTCTAGGCAATACAATGTTGACCATTTGCTTATTGGCAAACATATTCATATATTGGTGATTGATTGAATGAATGAATGGTCGATCCTTTTCGGTGATTCGGAATAATGGCTATGCAATCTCACTAAAGTGATGGATGTATCGACAATAGTACTGGCAGAGACTGAGGAAACTCCGGGTGTTGGTTACCGAAGTGGGTGTTTGCCACTCTGCTATTGCTTTAGTTTTTGAAGGTTGAGTAGCCACTCCATCACCGGATATGATGTGTCCCAGGAACTCAACGCTCTGTCTGAAAAGATGACACTTCTTGGGGTTGAGCTTGAGGTTAGCGGTATGAAACGCATTAGGAACGTGTCCAAGTTGGACAGAGTCTGCTCAAACGAAGAGCCAAAAACGATTACGTCGTCGATATAACAGAGACAGATCTCCCATTGCAGAGTAGTTAATACCTGCTCAATGAGACGCTCGAACGTTCCAGGAGCGTGGCACCAGCCCTAGGGCATCTTGTGGAATTGGAAAAGACCGTCTGGACAGACAAATGCGGTCTTCTCCTTGTCAGCCTCGTCCATGGCTACCTGCCTGTACCCACTAGCCAAGTCAAGGGTACAAAATCACTTGGGTCCGGATAAGGAATCTAAGGCCTGATCTATCTGAGGTAATGGATACGTGTCCTTGGCGCTAAGATCATTAAGGCGACGGTAGTCTATACAAAACTGCAAAGATCCATCCTTTTTGCCTGCTAGTACAATGGGACTGGTCCAAGGGGTGCTGAAGGCTCAATGATGCCTGTCCGCAACATGTCGTTTACTTGTTGATGTGCCTCTGCCTCCTTGTGAATGGGAAGACGTCGAACGGGTTGTCGAACAGATCAGTTGTTTCCGGTGTCAAGTAAATCATCAGAATTGGTTGCTGGTGTAGGTGCGGTAGGAGGTATCTCCAGTGATAACACATCCACCAGATGGCCACAACGAACTCCTGGTACTAGTGCCATTGAATACACGAAATGGTATACGATCCTTATTGGTGGTGTCCACGATCATCCGAGGACTGGCGCATTGTGAGGCGATCATGTATTCAGGGTCGGGTTCCATGTGTGTGTGTGTGTGTGTGTGTGTGTGTGAGTGTGAGTGTGTGTGTGTGTGTGTGTGTGTGTGTGTGTGTGTGTGTGTGTGTGTGTGTGTGTGTGTGTGTGTGTGTGTGTGTGTGTTGCCTCCTAACTGTGGTGCAGTGGCCTATAAGATCTCCTCTTGTCCCAGCTCAACTGTGGCCGTAGATGCCAAAATAACAGCTCAGGTATCGTACAGTGATGATTCTGGTCCAAGGGGTATGCGTCGGCCGTGTATGTCTAATGCATGTTGTCTGCAATGTATGATGGCACTGACGAAGTCAGAACTTAGCAGGGCATCGTTTTGAATAGAGGAAATGACAACTCGCTGTATGAATTGCATCTCCTCTATTTGTATTACGAGGTTTACTGTACCAGCCACAGGAACATCGGCTCTGGTAGCTGTTTGTAAAAATATGTTGACGGCCTAAGGGGTGGCTTTTTATGAGGTGGGATGCTCTCATACAAGCGCTTGTTGAAAACGGTGATGGAAGCCCCAGTGTCTACAGTGGCACTGGTTGAAACGCCACTAAACAGGCAAGCACACTTGTATATTACTTTGCGGTACACTTGTGAAAGAGTTACCAATGACACTGCCTGAGGAATTTCTTTTGGTGCGGTATCATCCTGTATGTAGTCCGTCTGTTTTTGAATGGCTTTCGTGAGTGCTATTGGTGGCTGAGTGAGGAATGGGCCATTCCGTCGTCGCCGCTGCTGTGATTGCTTAGGCGATGCCGGAGCTGGGGGTAGCAATGGTGGTGTTGCTGATGATGGTCAACCAGAAATTTGTGTAGACAGCGGTCTGGACAGGACTGGTGTGGTCACGGATAAGGGCTACTTGGCTTAGCCACTTCAGACAATGCATCATGGGATGTTTAGTGGATGCGCAAAAGAAGCAGTGATGGCACTGTGGCTTGCCCTTCTTAGGATAATGCTTCTTCTTGCGGATCCATGATGCTGAATGCTGACTGCAGTCCGTGTCACTGTTACTGCTGCTGGATGCAGTGGGTGATGCTGTCAGGACATGTGAGTTGCATACCACCAAGGGGCAGCGGGTGTTAAGTGTTTTGGCGACCGGTCGTGGTGCTTGTATAAACGTTGTTTCAGTGGGGGTGCTACAACCAACCACTGCCATTTTACATAGGAAAGAAGGTTTGTGAGATACGGAGATTGCGGGGTCACAACCCCTCGCAGAGGGAGATGTCAGTATCACGGATGCAGTGTGCATCGTTGGTACCAACATATGTGAAGTCGGGTGTGTGTGATCGCGTACTGTTACAGAAGTGTAATTTGTAGTGTTGGGCAGCTGATGTTGTTGTCCGGAGGCCGCAGTTGAGCCGGGCATTGAGAGTGGGCACAAAACTGACTCTGTAATCATGGGCCGTTCTAGTTTACCAAGGACTCAGATTGTGGTGTACGTCGATCACCGGTCAGAGTTGTAGATGGAGGGCGATTTGGACATCGCTCCTTCCAGTGGCCTGGCTGACCAATCCAAAGCACGTGTATGGTGGCCATGTGGGTGTTACCATATTTGTAGCTGGTCGTGTTGTCGACTGTGTCGCAATGGTGGTGCTAAGTGTGGTGACTAAATTGGTGAGTGCCGGAGATCTGCATAGTAATCTCTTCCAACCTACCGTGCATATTTTGTCTATTTTTATTGTTGTGCTGGTTCCAACGTCCTGGGGCGTTGGTGTCCCCCCCCCCCTCCCACATACCCCACCCCCCCCCCCCCCCCGATGGGACTGGCCACGCCAGCTTCCTCTAGGCGCATGTTTTTGACTGGTGGGTGTTCTGATTGTGTGGTGTGTTGGTCGGTTGCTGATGCGGATGCGGATGCAGAAGTGTTGTCGGCGGTGATTAGGGAGTTTGCATTGTTCACTTCATTAATTAGATGCAATTGGCAGTGATTTGCTTTCTCCCGCTCCAAGAAATTCTCGATCCGGATCACAGTCACAGTTAGTGACTGAAGGGTACTGTGTTCTATGAGAAATAATTTTTCCTTGAGGGCAGGCTCACCGCTCAATGCGTCAATGAAGGTGTCTAGATGTAGATGCGTGAATCCATCATGATTAGTGCTGGGGTAAGTGTGTGTAACTAGTCGCCTAATACGACTTGCCAATTCCGGCAAGGTCTCCCCTGCTCGTCTATGCAGGTTTTTGAGCTGCAGACGACTTGTTTCACCGAGGGCTGTGTCCCCGAATCTTTCCGACAATGTGCTTTCCAGTTCCGTGTATGTTGGCATGGAGTCTGATCCCAAATCTTCAAGGACTTGAAGTGCTTTTCCCGACAGCTTTGCAGCCAGATACGCTCCCATTTGCTGATCCATCCACAGGTTTGTGCGGCTAATAATTTCAAATTGGCACTTGTACTTGGCCCAATCATTCTCCCCACTGAATTCGGGAGGAATAATGATCCGGCCATGTCCATGATAGGGTACTATGGGCGTGAATCCGGGTCGTGGTCCTGGGGAGAATGGCGTGAATGCAGATGCTGGTCTGCGTGTTGGTAGTGGTGTTGGTGGTTGTTCCCGCTGATGTTCTTGCTGATACCTAGTCCGTGATGGTGATTCCCGATGATTATGTTGAGCGTGATACGTTAGTTCCACTGAATACCGCCCTGATTTGGGTCCGTAGACAGGTGTTGGTCCATAGACTAGTGGAGGCATACTGTGTATACGATGCGGACATTCTATCAGTTGCTGTGGCGGGTGTTCCTCGTACGGAGGTGGTCCAGGAGACTGATGGGGGTGGTGCGTGCCATGTGATGTGGTTTTTCTGGAATATTGTTGAAAGGGTGCGATCCGGCAAAGGTGTTGGGTGCCTATCGTGGATATCCGACAGTGTGATGTATTGAGTGCACGCCTGCGAGGCATTGAGGAAGGCGCTGATCGGCGAATGCTTGTGTAGAAATGGTGCTGGTTGTTCCACTGCGGGGAAATTTCTGGCATAGTCGGTGAGTACGTGTGGAGTTCTCCCATCATATGATGCTACTTCCATATTGAGGGAGTGCTGACTGTCTGATGAAGGAGATTGTAACATGTGTGCATTGAGTGTGGGCGTAGGTTCGCTTCTCATTCGAGCCCCACATCGGGCACCACTTGTAACTCGCAGTGGTATGCGCTGGTCCATTCTGCTGCTCCACTCCATTGCACTGCATGTACAGGATGCGTGGTAGGGCTGGTTCACTGTGGTTCTTGGGGCAACGGATCCCGTATCGCGACTATCCGAAAAGTACAAGACCGACTTCTAGAGCCGGTGGAACGATAATGCTCCAGTGGAGCCGTGCGACCATTGCCGCCGAGATTGAACCTCACTGTTTCATCCCAACTATTACTGTCACCGGTATGGCGGTCCATAACTTAATTTAGGAGTATGGACATGATAATAATAAATCTAAAAGTAACTATACAAACAATGGTACTCGTTTGCTAGTAAGCGAGAGAAAATATACAGTACATGGAACCAAGTTGGTGTCTTGTTTACGTGGGTTCGTCAGAGGTACTTCACCGATCCGTATATATATCCGTGAGGTATCGCTGCAAGGGAGCGTCCTAACGAGGCCACTTATGTAGTTTAATATAAACAAATATACCCCTAACAAAAATATTATTGTTGCGAGAGTAAAGTGCCTCACACAAGCCTCCGTTACAGGAAAATGCCGAAGCGGAGGAAGAGAGTTGGCAAAAATGGCCACTCTCTTATTCAAACATAAGCTAAGTGTAGTGTGTGTCAACCTAGTGAAATTATAATTAATGTGATGCACGCTGTATTACAGGTGACGACAGGGCAGATGATTTCCGAAGAATTCAAACGCTGTCATCTTATGTAGTTCAAGATACTGCAAGTGGCAGAGAGTTCTACCTATCTTTTGACACATAAGCCTAACTGGCGAAGAAGCTCGGTTTCCCGAAGGTCACCCTACAGAGCATCTCCCTCAGAAAGGCAGCATGCGGACATGTTATGGAGTAACAGCTTCAGAATCATAATACGATCTGGTTACCAATCACACCACAACCACATACAACATCACTAGTACAATTTATCATTTACATAAGCAGTTTGAAAAGCGCATAAAAGTTTTATGGCAGGGAGTAAGAGGCAGATATCCATCCTCCGTGACCTTCCTGTGAGGGCGTGGTTGGTTCTAAAACTGCACCCAGTCACTGTGTAGAGTTAGATGGAGATCTGCGTCCATCCGTCACACGTGTGTCGGGGAAGGATCACTTGAGATCCAACTCTGGGGAACTAACGTTTGCCTGTCATTAGGGTTAAGTTTCAGAATTCCCAGAGATGCACTGCTGGCCGGTTTACATAAATATTTTTTCGCAGTGCTTCCTTCTTTGGCAGGGTTATCTATGCTAACTAGTATCAGAAGATACAAAGGGAGTGTGTGCGAAATCGTCACTTTAGTCTTCACCACTCGGAAACCCCAATAGTTTCCCAAGTCGGAGCATGCCAACGTGTTGATGGGAGTTCCAGGCAATTTATAAGCCTTGCAGCTGGAGGAGTGTAGAAAGAGACAACCACTCAATATAATAAGAGGCCCTAAGGTATTTGACCAATTTTACACAATCTAGCCGGTGTGCGGTGTTACATATCCGCTACAGCCGGAAAAGAGGTGTACACAAATGTCTCATATGGAGAGATTGTCCCTAACTACTTTAAACCTATCCTATCGAGCTAGAATAGCAAGGTTTCGTCGATCACACGTCAGGCTCGAGTACTGTGAGCATGAACAGTGACCTCAGTGTAAAATTGATGCTGGGGGAAAAGTGATGCAGATTTAATGTTGCTGTATAGTATAGCCTAGCGTACTGCGGTCCTAGAGCTTTTATATAAACAAAACAAAATAACTAGGATGGCTGCTTGCCATATACATAACTAACTATTACAGTAATGACAGAAAATCTGGTCATAGGACCTTACGGTGCTCGTTAGTTGTAAGCACAAAAGTAAGGATAATGATTACAGTTAAAAAAGATATAAAATATATAATGCTGTCTCAGACGACCGGGGCGGTACCTATTAGTCATCAGTACCTGTAAACAAATAAATAAATGAATACAATAGCTAAATGAGTACCTATTAGTCATCGTTACAGAAAAAGTTCATAAATCACTGTAGATGCTGCGTTACAGATGAGGAACGCGAGATGGCACGATTCTGAAGTTTCTGGGAATTTCCCGCAGGCAAACTGTTGATGCGGCTCACTCTCAAGGATGGCGAAGAGGAACGACTGTAGTTGGATGTCTACTAAATAGTCATAATAGAAAATACAATAATTAAGTAGATTGTTAAAATGTCTGTCTGGTAACGGAAGTTTGAAAGTTGCCCGTAACAGGAAGGGCTACAGTTGTAATTAAATAATGGATGTACATTACTGGGTACACCGTACATGATACATCGCATAGCTCTTGCGGTGTACCAGGCAGAGTCCCACCAGACTGTGGCCTAAAAGTTAGTTAAACACACGACATGCTGCGCAGAAGTTCGAATACGACTTTTCAGCATGGGCCGGAAGATCTGACGAGTTGTCCACCACGAATCACCACTTGTTCTACATGCTGAAGACATTACATATGGGCCGCAAGGACCATCCGCACGAGGCCTCCTCCGAGGTGTTGGTAGTGAGGAAGTCTCTTCTATGTATTTAGTTGCCCCCGGATGGCCGTCCGAGGGCTTACAAAAACATGATGCAGATGTTCCGATTGCTGGCCAGAGAATGAGAACGGATTTCCGAAAGGCACTGCTGCGGCTAATATGGAGCCACAGTCAGTAAGCAGTTGCTTGCGTCTTGCACTGCTCTGGCCACACAACCTACCACTTGCTCTCTCTCGCCGAAGTGTGGTCTCGATTCTTGATTTTTCGCTCCTTTTATACTCCTCGTGACGTCAGAGGCAGGACACCCAGCCAATCAGCGGGCGATCTGTAGCCAATCACCTATCACGTGATAGACACATTCCCCCATTCATTTAATACATACACGCGACTAAGACGTACCAGTAATATTTTTAAAATAATTTCAATGGGCCATTTAAGGATAACTCGGCCATTTCTGGTCAGATTTTAAAAAAGGTAAATAGTTTTGGATTCCTCGTCTCATTCCGGTCTTGATAGATACCAGGAACGACGAGAATGGTGTAATTTAATGGAATTACGTGCAACAACTCGGTACACTTTAGTATGCATTCTCTCCCAACGCTGACACGTGTTGTCAGGGAAGCTCTGACGCGTGCGCATGCGCGCTACGCGATTTTACGGACTTAGACGTTTCATAGAAACTTCTGCCATATGGCCTTATACACATGTACTATCCTACCCATGGGGGGCCGTGCTTGGAACGTACTCAGAGCGGTCGTTCCATACCCAGCCAAGCTGGGACAGTCCGTACTCGTCCGGTCGATCCGCGCTACACACTTGACCCCTGACATCTATCTACCACCCGCAGATGGTCAACACTTGGCCCCTGACATTTATCTACCACCCGCAGATGGTCAACACTCTGGCTACCACCCGCAGATGGTCAGCACTTGGCCCCTGACATTTATCTACGACCCGCAGATGGTCAACACTCTGGCTACCACCCGCAGATGGTCAGCACTTGGCCCCTGACATCTATCTACCACCCGCAAATGGTCATTACTTGACCCCTCACATCTAGCTACCACCCGCATATGGTCAACACTCTGGCTACCACCCGCGGATGGTCAACAGTTGACCATTGGCATCTCGCTACCACCAGCAGATGGTCAACACTTGACCATTGGCATCTAGTTACCACAAGCAGATGGTCAGCACTTGGCCCCTAACATCTATCTACCACCCGCAAATGGTCATCACTTGACCCCTCGCATCTAGCTACCACCCGCAGATGGCCAGCACTTGGCCACTGGCATCTAGCTACCAACTGCAGACGTAACCCTTTCAATGCAAATCCATGATAAAATAAATTCTTTACAAAATAACGAATATTCTGTTAAATGTTTTGAGATTAATATGACTTCGCTGCTTCCCATCATTTTAATCTCAAAGTATTCAACAGCTTTCCTGTAGGTTTACCTTCTAATTGTGATTCGGGAAATTATTGGTTGAAAGGGTTCACTGCATGCCTATTTTTTCTACTAGCGTGTTCATGCCTCTTATCACAAAGAATAGCAACGGCTTGATTCTTGGAGTCACAGCCCCATTATCGAAATGTGTTAAACAGAATCCAAAGAAATTTTGGAAATATGTTCAATCCCTGACAAAAACAACAATTGGTATCCCTGATTTGGAAATACCTAGTAATAATGGTGTTTTTACTACAAATGATAAGGAAAAGGCAGATGTTTTAGCTGACTACTTTAATTCTGTTTTCACAGTTGAACCGGATGAAGAGGCACCGCCAATTTCAACCAGACATAAAATTATGCAGTCTCCACTAATTGTTAATATCACTCAAGAAAAATTAATTATCCAAACTCAAGATTTCTAAATCTCCTGGACCCGACAGATTACATCCTAGGCCAATATATGAACTTAGGCAAGTATTCTGCAATCCTTTATCATTGCTTTTTAATAGATCACTAGAATTTGCGAAATTACCAGACTGTTGGACTAACGCCAATATATCAGCCATATTCAAAAAGGGGGACAAAAAGAAACCTGAAAATTATCGCCCAGTCAGCCTAACGTCGGTAGTGTGTAAAATAATGGACTCAATAATTAAGGATGCAATAATGGTCCATCTAAGAACAAATAAAATGTTTTCAGATAAACAGTATGGCTTTATCAGTGGCCGATCTACTGTTCTGCAATTGCTAAATGTACTTGAAAAATGGCTTCAGACACTTGATAAAGGCGGGATGATTGATGTTATCTTCTGTGACTTTATGAAGGCATTTGACAAGGTTCCTCACAAACGTCTCATAAAAAAGTTGTCTATATATGGCATAGAAGGTAAATTGTTAGATTGGATACAGGCATTTTAACTGGTAGAACGCAACAGGTATTAATTAACGGGGTCCCTTCTAAAACAACACAGGTCACAAGTGGCATACCACAGGGTTCTGTTTTGGGACCACTTCTTTTCATAATATATATCAATGATCCTCCTGATGCAGTTAACTGTGGTTCTGAAATGTTCCTGTTTGCAGATGATACAAAACTCTTCAGATCAATTTTTAATCCAACAGACTGTATTTCACTGCAAAATGACATAAATTCGATGTGTTCATGGACGGATTCATTATTAAAACTTCATCCAGATAAATGCAAATATATGCGAATCTCTACCAAAAAAACAGAACCACACTCCTATACAATGAACTTATGCAGCCATACTTTAATATACTACCCTGCTGAAAAGGATATTGGTGTAATAATCGATGAAAAGCTCAATTTTGACCAGCACATAAATGAAAAGATAAACAAAGCAAACCAAATAATGGGATTAATCCGACGTACGTTTAGCTATATAGATAAAAATAATTTTGCCCACCTATTCAAGGCCCTCGTTAGACCACATATTGAATATGCTAATGTTGTCTGGGCCCCACATTTGAAAAAACACATAAATGCTGTAGAAAATGTGACCAAGAAACATCAGACTTCATTGAACTTCACAACACAAATACTAATACAAGAGGCCATAACTCATGAAAGTTAGACCCAGACATGAGACTAAACATAAGAACGTACACCTTCCCATTGCGGTGCACTGATCATTGGAATAAACTCTCTGAATATGTCATCAGCGCACCTTCAATTAATTCTTTTAAACATAGATTGGACAATCTTTGGGAAAGTCACCCTATGCGCTTCAACTTTGAAGCTAAACCTATATGTATTTCCAATTCTACTTCAATACTAGTTGACTGATGTGAAACTGTTGTTCCTGACGTTAGAGGCCTGAGGCCTGCTGTCAGATGTCCTTTCATTGTATCATTGTATCGTTATCTGCTTGAATCATTTCTATAGGATGCCTACTTGTTCGAGACTGATGTATGTATTTGCAATATAAGTTCTTAGTCTCATTGTACATATATAGACGATATATGCATTGTAATATATAAAATAAGCACCAGGCAGCTCAACTAATGCTTTGCTGATCATATTTCTAACTGGAAAAATAGAAGAAATTAGCATAAGTCTGAGCAACCGAATGTGTAATAAATTGTTTGATCAAATACAAAAAATGGACCTTTCCATTTTAGCTATGCCCCGCCCATCTCTATCTAAGCTCCACCTACACCTCGTCCGTGTTGTGATCGATCGATCTCTGAACTCCATGACTATCAATTTCCAGAAGACTATACAGGTAGGCTGTTAAATATTTTGCAACTAATTTGACTGGGTGCTGTTGCTGCTGGCAACAGGGCCCAGTCAAATTAGTTGCAAAATATTCAACAGAATATTTATTAAATAGTAAAAACATACAATTCGTACAACAACGCATAATCCGTTTTCAAATATGCGTTCGTGACGTACTTATCTACGTCATTCATTATGACGTCATTCTACACGTCACGTATTTAATTATGACATCATATGACGGATGGATAAAGTGGAAAGATCAATTGTTTCAGTATTTTAATTTTCGAAATAATGAAAGAGTCCAAGCAGCAATAAAGAAACACTGAAGCAGTGGAATACCCGGTCGCTGACACTCGTGAATGGGAAGCCAAACGTCATCTCCATGCTACACGTGAGAGGCTAACAAACTCTGTATGCATGTATTTCATAATTGTTTATTATATAGCCTTTGTGAATCCACGTAGTCACATGAAAATATTATACAATTATACAAGATTGGTTCATATTTATATATAGTTTATAATAATACCGAAGGCACTACAATAGAGGGGACCATTTCTAGCTATGCCCCGCCCATTTCTAGCTATGCCCCACCCATTCCCTGCTAAGCTCCGACTACGCCTTTCCCGTGTTGGGACCGATCGAGCCTTGAATTCCCAGAATCCCAATATCAACGTAACGAGACATATAACATGCTGAATATTTTGAAACTAATTTGACTGCGTGCTGTTGCTGGCTATGGCAGCAACAGCGCCGAGTCAAATTAATTTCAAAATATTCAACAAAATGTTTATCAAAAAGTAAAGACAATCAATTCGTACTCTTGACAGACTATTCAGTGTTTATGACGGAGATAAATAGGCTACGTCATTCATTGCGCATTTTGATCGTGTCGTCAGCGTACATATGACGTTGTTAATACACTTGATTGACAGATTAGATCTATTCATTTGCCACTGAAATTTTACCCTGCATTTTATTCTATGTGTAAATAATGTTTAACTACCTCTTTCAGCTACACCATTTGCATAGTGGCCACCAGTCACAAAATGTACTTAATATAAGCCATAAGCTATGCCCCGCCCATCTCTAAGCTCCACCCACACCTCGCTCGTGTTGGGATCGATCGATCGATCGCTGAACTCCCTGACTATCAGTTTCCAGAAAACTATACAGGTAAGCTGTTGAATATTTTGAAACGTATTTGACTGGATGTTGTTGCTTGCTGCCTATGGCAGCAACAGCGCCAGTCAAATTAGTCTCAAAATATTCAACAGCATGTTTATTAAATAGTAGAGCCATACAATTCTTACAACGTGTCGGACTATTAAGAGTTAAAGACGGGCCTAATAGAATAATTTACTACGTAATGATTATGACGTCATCATACACGCGGCTTAGCCGCGTATAGCATCATATGACGTCATATCATCGATGGATACTCTGGAAAGGTGAGTTGCCAGAAATGGCAGCGAGTTAGATTCAGAATATAAACATAGGCCTATGTACAGCTAACCATTAGTAATATGTGTTCAAAGTCTTCGCAGGATGAAATCTTTCTTTCAATAACATCTTTAGTCTACATAAAGATATAGTTAGCACAAAGTTATCTAGAAATAAATCTCCACCTACCTATTTAGCTAAAATATTGCATCATGTCAATGCAAGTTGGCACCGCAAATATTACATTTGGATTAGTGGATGCAACCTGCATCTTTGTAAATTAATTTGTAAGCAGGAGTTTTATTATTGTGATACAAATATGTACAGCGTAAATTAATATAACACGATGTATTAAAACAAGGAAGGTAATTATATATAGACACACGCATGGCAACATGAGACGAAGGAAAAATAGAAGTGATAGAACTAAGACAATACATTTTTATCATGATTCAGCTTTCGTTCATCCAGATTCAGGAATGATATTCGTGTACATACAGCCCTATAGGTGTATTACTCATTGGAATATTTAAAACATCACCACAACGGAAATCAGTGGAAGCATAGTAGAATGAAATATGAATTTAAGTTCCCTCTCTAAGTCCAAACGAATTGCCATAGAGGATCCAAAGCAAATTGACATTTCTTATCGAATTTATCACAGAGTATACTAAGCTCTCGTCTGGAATAAGCTTCCATAGAGAGCCTCCAATGAGATTTTCCTCAACCAGTGTCATAAACTTGTTACGAAATGACCACGAGTTTGAGAATAGATTTATCACATGAGCTATTATTTCGAATTTTTTGTCGATTTTTTACAATTTCTTACCATTTTGTATTCTTTTTGTTTATCTCTGTAACACTTCACTGCAGAGAGATCTGACGAATGCACAACAAAATGCAGTGAGTGGCACGCACTACGCTGCCAATATCACAGGCCTGTGATTTTAGAAATATCATTATTTGTGATTGATCGATTGAATTTCCAGAATGTTTCATTGAAATTTGTTTTATGTTATGGCCAGTAGTACATTTCACAGTATTTTGGCATTAGAAAGAAATGTGCAGGTTAGTGACCCGCACGGCAGGGCTTCTTTTAATGCGCAGTTCTACACAATCTATGTAGTTCTGAAAAAGATGTGCTGTTCTAATACAAATAACGTGCAGTTCTAAACTTCTAAAATACAGGTGTTTTATTGATTTAGGCTGATTCTCAACCCATCAAACGGGTTTGGGGACACGGAGATTGGGCGCCCAAATAATAAAAATGATAATGCCATTTGGCATCCATTTAATTGTAATATTAGACACTTTCCTATGCATTGGTTCCAATTACTAGCCCTTTATTTACCAAGTCAGCAAAAACGTCTTCTACAGTTGCCTTGAGAAATGTCAATTTTCAGACCAAGCGACGCTGTGCAAACTAACCACCACAATGACTGGCTAGGTAATGGAGCAGGTCATTCTAGTGGTTAGGAGGTGAACAAATCATTACAAGGCCCTGGAAATACAAATATCGAGATGATAGGTAACACAAATGAACTTACCTAAAAAGAGTTAAAAAATTTAGTTTCATCTTCTTTGGTCGTATTTTCTCCTCTTCTGAGTCTTCTTCCTGCTTATCTGAATGTGAATGCGTTGCTGCTGGGAATAGTCCATGAAGGTATGTTTGGCTTTTGGCTTGTGTCCTTTCTCTGACTCCATGTTGCCTTCTGTAATCCAGTGATGTATAGCTCTTCGGGAGTTCCATGATGGAGGAGGTGATAGGTTAATATGAACAAGGAAGTACATGTTTTCAGTTTTTCAGCTCGTGTTTGACCTGTCATGTGATTTCAGATTGTTGCTGGCACTAATCAGTCGTTCACCGTCAGCGCTATGCGGCTTTGCTGCTAAAATTCTAGCAAGAGGTAGGTATTGACACATTCATATAATGTTATGATAGCGGGAATCTTCAGAATTCCACTGAGGTTTCTTTCGGACAAAATTCAATATTAGGCAAATGAAGTACTTCGTCATATTCAAGTCCGAATTGCACTAAGTCAAGATCGGAACAAAGTACCCGATGTACCTTATTTAGATTTGCTTCAGGTCCTAATTTTGCAAAATGGTTGAGCACTGAATTGACATTTTCATCTATGGAAAATCTGTGTGTGAGAAATTCCAAAAAGGGCTCAATAATCTGGTTTATTACTGCAGAGTCACGATAGTCAATTACAAATTTGTGATGCTCTTTGAGTCTTCGAGGTGCTCGCTGTTAAATCTTGACTCCTTTCAAATGTATGATTCCTTCTTCATCATTTTCATCAGATTTATCTCGTTCCAACTGACTGTCTCATAGAACTGAGTCAGCCACATACCAAAAGAGTCAGTGATTTAATCTTCCGTTTCACATTGGCTACCAGTCTCTCCGTGAATTTCTCAAAATTGGTCTAAAAGCATAACAAAAGGGTACCCGATGGCCATTTACTTAGCTTTTTCTTCAGAATTTTCTTTAAAAGCCGGGACTGAAAGACTTAAGTAAATGGTATCTGGCGGGAATTTCCTAAACTTTTTTCAGTGTTCTCGAATTTTTTCTGAATAACTTAAGTAAATGGTATTTGGCGCACATTTTCTAAACTTTTTCTTCAAAATTTTATAAAATCTGAATCATTTAGTGCAGTTCTAACTTTTTCTTAAAGGATGCCCTGCAATACGGCCCCGTATTGGCCAATAACCCGTGTTATCAGGAAGATAGTGTGCATGTTGTAATGCATTGTTATCCCCTTATGCCAATAGTGTATGGCGTTATTGCACTGGTGGGAGATAAAATGATATTACATGGTTTGATTAATGGTTATGCACTGGCTTGTTTATGTGCTTAATGGATAGATACGATTCCGATATGCCAGTCAAGTATATGACGTCATAATCAATTATGTCACATGAAGGCTGACGTCACAATCATAATTAACAGAAATACGCGGTCATGGACCTGGAATAGTCCGTCAGTTGTACGAATTGTATGTCTGTATCCCAACCCTAACCACCCACCCGGCTGTTTGAAGGGATGATGGGGGGGGGGGGGACCTTATGTTTTCGCTTCCCTATATCTGTGAGTCCATCCATCCGTCTGTGCATCCATCACAGACATGTTTTCATTCTATAACTTTACTTTTGCTGGGAATATCGTGACAATACTTCATGGGAAGGTTGGCTATGGTAGTAGGGATCTGCACGTTATTGTGTGGGTCAGTCAGTCCATCCATCTCTCCATCCATCTTTCTGAGTTTGTTTCCGCCCATCCGTGCAAATTTTGGGTATCGTTAGATAACTTTACCTTTGCTTGGATTATCGTGGGAAGGTTTGCTATGGTAGTAGGGAACTACACGTTATTTTGTGGGTCGGATCAGTCCATCCATCCATCCATCGTTTTTCTCTGAGTTTGTGTCCATCCGTCCGTGCAAATTTTGGATTTTCATTCGATGACTACTGTGGCTTGGAGTATTGTCACGCACCTTCATGGGAAGGTTGTAGTATGGAACTGCACGTGTGTGGGTTAGTCAGTCCATCTACCAGACCGCCCACCCATCTGTCTTTCTGACCATGTGTCCGTCAGTGTAAATTTTGCATTTTCGTTTGATATCTTTACTTATTGGAAGGTTGGCTATGTTAATAGGAAACTGCACATTATTTTGTGGGTCAGTCCATCTGTCCATCGTCTTTCTAAGTTTTTGTCTATCCGTCCGTGCAAATTTTGTATTTTCATTCGATGACTTTACTGTTGCTTGGAGTATTGTGACGAAACTTCATAGGAAGGTTAGCTAAGGTAGTAGGGAAATGCACCTTATATTGTGGGTCAGTCCTTCCTTCCATCTGCCCTTCTGTCCATCTGTCTTTCTGACGTTGTGTCCATCCGTGCAAATTTATGGTTGTCGTTCGATAACTTTACTTTTATTTCATGGGAAGGAAGCATTCCTTTTTTAGTTTATTCATAATCATTATACTCTTTCGTCAGTGTGTGCATCCAAGCGTCTATGCAAACCCGTGGGATTATGTCATCCCACTAACATGGCTGCCATTGCGTGCTGGGGTGGAGTGGAGGTGGTTGGGGTTGGGGCTAAGGTACTATTTAGTAAACATTCCGTTGAATATTTTGAAACTAATTTGACTGGGCGCTGTTACTGCTACATGCATAGGGTTAATTCAAGATTCAAAGTATAGAGATCGATCGCGACATGCGCAAAGTATGTGCGAAGTTTAACTAGAGAGGAACGGGGAAAAGCTATAGGGGGATTCATCCATTGGCTTTCAAACCTACGTGACAACCGTTAGCATATTTATAGCGTTGAAACAGATTTAAAGTTGAGAGACAGAGAGAAGAGGTAGGTTTGTTCCACAGGAACTATGCCATTGAGACCATGACAAGAACGATTCTCACAGAAGTGTTGAAATATAGAGTATAAAGAAATTGTGTGATTCAGTCAGGAAACTGTGTTTAGAGTATCTACAGTAGAATTATATAGGCATATATGTCTACGGAATCAAGACAGACATTTCAAAGTATATCACATCATCACATCGTTGCTGTTTAACAGTATATTTATTTACAAACGGTTAATATAATACCGACGTTACTTACATTGTTTGACAGTGCTTTTGCAAAGTTTAAATTTATATCACAATTCATATGTATATAATATACAGATATAAAATATAGACATCATACATCCTGTACCAAGATAATACTTGATTAGGGCATGTAAATAATAACTACGTACAATTCTCATACGATTTACTAATTAAGACAAATAATATATTTACAGCATACACTCTAAATGCTATTGATTAATCAACGTAGGGAGGCGCTCAACTGCTCTTATCCATCCCTTATAACGCAGGTACCTGGTCTGGTACCGGGCAGGTATTGGCCAAGTAACCTGCGTAATGAAGGGAGTGAATTACATTGAGATCTAACGGGTGCAGTAGC
This sequence comes from Chaetoderma sp. LZ-2023a, assembly GCA_034401795.1. Taxonomy (NCBI): domain Eukaryota; kingdom Metazoa; phylum Mollusca; class Caudofoveata; order Chaetodermatida; family Chaetodermatidae; genus Chaetoderma; species Chaetoderma sp. LZ-2023a. The sequence goes on along the minus strand of CM067369.1, from coordinate 56,474,839 downwards.
ATGAACAGGTCGCTAATGGACGTTTCCAAGTTTATCCATCCATCATATGACATCATGATAAACTACGTGACGTGTAGGATGGCGTTATAATCATGACGTTATGAATGATTCGAAATAGTCCGTCTTTATCGCTTAATAGTCCGAATTGTATATCTTTACCATCTAATAAACAGTTGAATATTTTGAAATTAGTTTGACTGGACGCCGTTCAACAGCTTACTTGTATAGTTTTCTGCAAAGTGATAGTCAGTGAGTTCGGGAATCCATCGATTCCAACACGAGCGAGGTGTGGGTGGAGCTTAGCTAGTGATGGGCGTGGCATGGCTAAAACTGGGAAGGTCCATTTACATATAACTCAACCAAGAAACAATACAAAACTAGAGTTTGTGCCCCCAAGGCAAACCAGTATTGTAATAAAGCTAACAACATTCAAATGTGCTATAGCCTTTAATAATAACATAACTTTCTTAATATTGACAAGTAAAGCTTTCATCAGATAAGACACCTGCGCAAGCGTGCAAAAAGTAATTAAGTTAGTTTTGAAACGTATCACCTTTGCAAGAGTTTATCTGTGAATCTTCGAAGGAATGGGTTTAGCGAAACATCCAATGGTGTGTGTTAGTATCACCCAGACGCTGTGAAAACTACGTTCTGTGATGCAATTTAAAGGCTTCATTGACAGTAATTACAACCAGTTTTACAATGGGTAAACGATAATCTGAAACCAAGGAAGGGGTTCAAACCCCTTGAAAACACACACCCTTTCTGAGATCCCCTCCTTGTTAGACTCACCCCGTCATTAATACTAACCTAAAGTATATATACAGATTACATCTAAATCGTATTCATAGTATTTTTTCTAGTAGTAGATTTTCCACGTTTCTTGGACTGACGAAATGGTGTTTAGGCTACAATTTCTACATATGTTTATTATTACTGTATATTATGTACATGCAGTAATTGAATTATATAATGCACAAGCTATACATAATGTACATCTTTGTCAAACAATCAGTCAAACGTGACTGTATGAGTTGATCAGCTCGCCATTGTGCACAGATATAGTCACTATAGCAACATCACGGAGCAGTACTACTAGGGGAATACAGCTCATATGAGGTGTCCTGTTTTCGATGGAGGCTGCCATTCCTCACTCCGTTTGTACCATTATTGCTCCGTGTGTTTGTGAACTGTGTAGACTTGGACACGCTCACCACTCGCCTGTATTCGTGTCGCACCTTCAAACAAGAGATGAACATCTGTATTGAAGCACATCGTCTGATTTAACGTTTATGTTTTATCATTAAAGTTCATGATGAGAGAGGGTGTGTGAGGGAAGGAGGAAGAGAAGAAGGGAGAGGAAGTGCGTGCGTGCACGTGAGAGAGAGAGAGAGAGAGAGAGAGAGAGAGAGAGAGAGAGAGAGAGAGAGAGAGAGAGAGAGAGAGAGAGGTTGGTGGGGGTATGGTCATATGGAGTGAGGGATGGAAAGATCGGAAGAGAGGGTGAGAGAGTTAATTGTTACCATTAGATAAATGTGAATACGTTATACAAGAAAACCTTGAAATATGAAGAAGTATATCAGTGGATAGCGCAAGAAGCTGTACAGCACAGATACCGAAAGTGCCCATACTGCATGACAAAGTTGATTTTACAACAAAAGAGGGCACGAGAGGAGGATGAGGAGGAGGATGAGAAGGAGGGGGAGGAGGATGAGGAGGAGGAGGAGGAGGAGGAGGAGGAGGACAAATTTATAAATAAATTCGCAAAGAACTAATAGTGCTGCTACTAACTAATACCTTTTTGTTGAAGAGACAGTGGAAGAAGAAAATGAAGAGCCCCTGGAAGCTGTTGAGAATGCAGAATACATAGGCGATGGCAATTGTCTCATGGTTGATATAGAAGTATCCCATCACCCACGTCAGGCCCAGAACAACCTCTAAGCTCAATGCACCCTGGATCCAGGCTCTGAACAGAACAATCAAACATTTGGTGATGAAGATACTTTAGATGTGTATATCAAAGTTTATAGTAAATTATTTTTGCTTCCTGAGGGATCCGATCTGTTACTTAAGTCTATGTCGTCGTACTCAATTACGTCACACGTAGCCTGTAGGTTTGCGTCACAATAAATAGTGACGTATCTAGCTCCGACATGATCATTACAAAGTCTGCCAACTGTACGACTTGTATGTCTTTAGTAGATTTACTATTTAATAAATATTCTGTTGAATATTTTCAAACTAATTTGACTTGGCGCTGTTGCTGCCATAGGCATTAAAGCAATAGCACTCAATCAAATTAAGTTCAAAATATTCAACAACTTACCTGTATAGTGATCTTGAAATTGGGATTCTGGAAATCCATGTTTCAAATTAGGCATATTTAAATTGATTCCAACAGACGGAAAAACATAGGCGGGCATAGCTAGAACCGTGCCAGCATAGCTATAGAAATTGGCTGTATCACTGATTCCTACCCACATTGAGACAGGCCATCACATGTCTATTGATGTCTGATTGATATTTCATTAATTCTAGAAACTGCTTGTGTGTCTCTACTATTTAATAAACATGCTGTTGATAGGCAGCAACAGCACCCAGTCAAATTAGTTTCAAAATATTCTACAGCTTACCTGTATAGTTTTCTGGAAATTGATAGTCAGGGAGTTCAGAGATCGTTCTATCCCACACGAGCGAGGTGTGAGTGGAGCTTAGCTAGAGATGGGCTGGGCATGGCTAAAAATGGAAATGGTCATTGTGACTCGCCGCGTATTGTGTATGCCTTACCTGATATTTTCCTTTGTATTCTTTTCTTTGATCACATATTCTGCATGCTTGCACACAGTACTCATGGCGTATACCAAAATAATAGCGTTTACCTGCACAATATATTACATTACATGTTACATAGTTGCTTGTTAGGTAAACTTACATTGTGAAATAATTACGGTAGACTATTTATATTGTCTTTCAAACCTAATACTGTTATTAATATGACTACAGTAAATTTACAGGAGAGGCCCGCATGCACCATCTGCTTAACACTCCCCTGAGATATTGAGCAAGAGCTACGTGATGTAAAGAAGGCATGTTGTTAAATTTGCCTCATGAAACCAATCACCCTTGTGAACGCAGAACTGAACCAATCATAGCAAATGTACTGTTACTAGAAGTAACTAGAAGTTAATCCCGAATAGTCAGTAGAAATGCTTCTGTAGAAATTAGACTTGCCGGGCACACCATTTTGGTTTTAAAACAGGTGTCATTTCTAGCATTTGCAAAGGCAGTTTCTGCTTCAGTTATACTTCGTGACTCATTCCTGAGTCAGAGTGCTGCGGAGTTCCATAATCTTCAACTACATTTGCAGTGGTATTTTTCACTCGCTACTGCCATAACACAATGCATTCAATGGACCTTTCCATCTTTAGCTATGCCCGCCAATCACTAGCTAAGCTCCACCCACACCTCGCCGTGTTGGGATTGATCGATTCCCGAATGCCCTAGCTATTAATTTCCTGAAAACTGTACAGGGAAGCTGTTGAATATTTTGTAACTAATTTGACTGGGTGTTGTTGCTGCCTATGGCAGCAACAGCGCCCTGTTAAATTAGTTTTAAAATATTCAATAGAATATTTATTAAATAGTAAAGGCATACAATTTGTACAGCAAAGCATAGACTCTGGAAAGGTGAATTCAATTCAATTCAATTTTATTCACATCAAGACTTCTTTACAAAGTAGGGGGTGTAATCTAATTTTCCAACAGCGATGTGGGAAGATTAGTTTATGTCACATAGGCCTACTTTGTAAAAGGTCTTGGTGTAAATAAAATTGAGTTGAAATGGCCCGCGAAAGATCGGATGATTGAATGTCAAATACAAGAGACGCGATCCTTAAAACAGTACATGTGACGTATGTGAGAGAAGATGATGTATGTGTCATTCTTTCAGATGTATAATACTAAGGAAAGTATGACTGGGTTCAATGGCAAACTTACCAATAGTATAACTGCCACAGGACCAGCAAAGCTCCAGACAAAATAACGCTCTGCTGACAACCAACAACTGGGAGAAATATAAAGGGATAAAAAACCCGTCATTTAATCAATTATTGTAGTTAAGCAAGTCCATAGTGGGCACCTGCATGTGGGGTCAAATGACGGTGGTTCTTTTAAACAGGTTGTTATATGAGTTAAATGGACCACCATCATTTGACTGGAATACAAATACGACAGTAGGCTTCAGACCAGGGATACATAAATTTGATTGATCAATTCTTCGGCAGCCATTTTGAATTTCAGAAAGTTTAGGAAACCACGTGAAGTTATACCTAACTATAAACTGTTTGACAGATTTTAAACAAAACTTGGCTTGAATGTACCTAGGGTGGTAAACTTTAGAACTTGAATACAGAAATTGGTAAATTTGCTTTGAGCTTATCTTGTATTTCTAGTAAATCATTTGAAAGACCGTTTAGCTAATTTAGTCAAACATTGCTGCAAGATCCGTAGGGTGTAGACGTATGATCTTGTCAAGCTATACATATCATTCCAGTCAAATACGTCTGTTCCAGATGAGCATCACGCGCCCTTGTACCTCATGTCACAGTGTGATTAGCATATTTATATTCACATAAATGAAGAATTGGGTACGCTACACAATCAAATACAGAATTAGGCGAAAAGCTGCTGATAATCTGATTTCGACTGGATCTATTAATTGTGATTACAGTCAAATGCTAAACCACCTTTATAAAGACAGTAACATACTTTACTTGGCAGACATTATATATACACCTGTGCAGAAGTTAAGCACCAGCAAAAACAATAGAACGTAGAAACATGATGGTACAACTAGGCTGCCATACTTTTTGTCCCCGCGTTAGCTGACATAATTCCAAGTACGAAATGCACATGCATGCATGACTTCACGCCGCTTGATGTCCGTGCGTGGCGGGAAACAGCACACGTGTTCAGTTATGTAAAAGTCCAGTTTGAGGTGTAGAACATTACATACAGATTTAGGCGACAAGATTAGGAATTTTGTGTTCATGACCGTGGTTTATTTGTACAGAGAGAATTAGCTCTTGATTGTGAACCGCTATGGCAAGACGAAGGTTAAGTGATCGTGTGAAATGGCAAATCATAGGCATGCATACCACTGGTATGTCATGCAGAGAGATTGGCAGACAGCTGAACATTAACCATACTGTAATCAGTCGTTTGATTGCAAAACATGGGCAAACTAACGAGGTGAAGGACAGGCCTAGATCTGGAAGACCGAAGAAGACTACTGCCCGTGATGATCGAGCCCTAGTACGCCTTGTTAGGAGATCTCCATTCACCAACAGCAGAGTGCTCAGCCAGCAATGGGAAACGCGCAATAGAGTGTCAATGTCTACCGTCAAAAGGAGACTGTATGCTGCTGGCATGAAAGCTAGGAGACCTGTCAGACGTCCTCTCCTCACTGCACACCACAAAGAGGAGCGTCTGAGGTGGTGCAACGAAAGAAGACAATGGAACATGAGATCCTGGAGACGGGTACACTGGTCCGATGAAAGTCGGTTCCTGCTTCATGCCACAGATGGTCGAACTCGTGTATGGTGGTCCAGACGCACGGCGTACGACCAACGTAACATCATGGAAGAAGTTCCATTTGGTGGAGGTTCCGTTATGATATGGGGGTGCATCTCATTTGATTGTAAGCTGGATCTGTTGACTGTACCTGGAACACTAAATGGACAAATATATCAAGATTCCATACTGGATAGAGTTGTGGTCCCTCATTTTGTAAATCATGCACCTGGAACCCACCCTATATTCATGGATGACAACGCCCGACCACATCGTGCTAGAGCTGTGCATGAATACCTCCGCCAGAATGCCATCGAAACCCTACCATGGCCAGCAAGGAGCCCTGACATGAACCCTATTGAGCATATCTGGGACATTCTGGGAAACATGGTGAGAAGGAGGGATCCTCCTGTGCAGAACCTACAGGAATTAACAGACGCACTCCATCTTGAATGGCAACGAATACCACAATGGCGTATCAGTCGGTTGGTGACCAGCATGAGACGTCGTGTCCAGGCCGTCATCCAGGCACAAGGTGGATATACCCTGTATTAATAATGACAGTCTCAAACTCGTGCACAGATGTTAAACTTCGTTTTCAGACACCATTAATGACAATCTAGCCACGTGTGTCAACTGTAGGGCAATAGTTGTCAGTTGTGTCAACGTAACCATATTCAGGCCTCGTTTTCAAGTTCAAACAAAAACATACAGTGTTTCCCCACCATCATAATCAGCATTCCTCTAGTTGCATTATTACCTCTTGCACTAAGATGGATGGGTACATAAATGTTTATGCTATTGCTTTCTTCACAGCACATGAATATACCCTCGCATGTGCGTAAAAATAGGGTGGTGCTTAACTTTTGCACAGGTGTATATATATATATATATATATATATATATATATATATATATATATATATATATATATATATATATATATATATATATATATATATATATATATATATATATATATATATATAATAAGCTGCATTACTATTCTCTGATGCCCGCGATGTTGTTTCTAATATCCACATATATAATAAATAAAACTATTTTGTCACCTTAATGGCAATAGGATGCCAAATTGTGAGAGGGATCTAAATATCCTTGAGTAATTTTGAATGGTATGGGAAATAGAATACCATCGATGGTCATAAAATATGAAATCATCTCTAACCTCTCTGTATGATTTAGGGGAGGTGGGTAGGGTTGAGCCCAGATGTCATTGATAAGTTTGAGCAATGGTAGTTGTGCCATTACCCAGTAATGAATGGTATCAGAAACAGAATATCATGTATAGTTCTGGGATGTGGAATTCTCTTCCTAACATAACTCTGTTACGGTGGGTGACTTTATTGAATAGGATGGGAATCAGAACTTTGGTGATCTAGTTACCTTAATGGCAATTGGTTAACAATATATGGCAGTCCAAATATCATGGGTAATTTTGAATTTATGGCAACTCTCTACTGAATGGTAGGTGAAACAGAATAACAGGGATGGTTTTGAGCTATAAAATGCTCTCCTTAGACTATATCTGTGTGATGATTGTGACCCTTGGTGACAATAGAATGTCAAATTGGGGTGGAGTGTCAAATGTCATCTATAATTTTGAGCCATGATATTTGTGCCCCCTCTCATTGAATTATATCGGAATCGGGCATATTTTATAAATTTGTAGCATTCCCAGAATATACGGTTTGATTTCTTCTTAGTTGTTCACACCAATGACTCAATTATCATTGTTATTAGCTCACCTGGCCAGAATGGACAAGTCAGCTTATGCCATGGCAACCATCTGTTGTCCGTCTTTCCGGCATCAGTCCGTTGGATGGATCAACTTTAAATTTATGAGTCAGCGCACAATCAAGGCAATATAAGATGTAGAAGTTCACCAAATTTCAAGTCGATCGGAGAATAATAAGAAAGATCCTGAGTAATTATAATAATCTGCGATATTTTGAACAAAATAGCTTGGGACATTTTTTCAGATGCTCGACCCCATTTTTCATAATTTTTGAAATTTTTGTTTTACAGTTTTTCGAATATCTCGAGAACGGATGGACCGATTTCAATTCCGTAAAGTGCTGAATGGATGCGGCGAAGGGACCTACACGCCGAATATGAGGGTTATTTTTCACATCCTAGGTCTAATAAGTCGGCTATCGGCGGTTGAAACTTGAAAGTGAAAATGCGCGTTTTGGCTGTTATAGACAGATTTTTTTATGAGATTTTATATTTTTTTCTGCATGAATAACGTAGTTCGTGGCTGGCTAACGATGTTCCAAATTTTGGCTTTGCGGTGACATTTTGTGACCAAGGGGAGCTAATACCTGCCAAAAACGAGATCCAGTAACATTTAGCACAAAGAAACAACCTTAACATTTGATCTTTGACCCCAAAATGAGAGGAAGTCTTCAGTAGTAAAGGGGTAACATCCTAGCCAAGTATGGTGGTGATTCCATCAAAACTCTATGTGTAGTCGCACTTCAAAGATAAATATTGAAAATCTCCATACATTTCCTATGGGACACTCAAATGTGGTTAGCTCGAAAACTTCTGGGCAGATCCAAAATAAAAACACACGCCATCGATTCCACCATGCGTGCTAGGAGTTGACCAAGCCTGGAGTTGATCGCTTCAAAACTATATAAGGAGATACGTCATAAACTTTTTGGAGAAGAATCCATCCCTCTCTAAATGCAAAGGCCAAATAGTCATCCTAGAAGGTATATCAAAATACAAACTGACTAAGGGGAGATAACTCCTAATTGTGAGTTGAATTGTTAGCGATCAGAAGGAGTTGCCTCCCTTGAATTAATAAAATTAATATCCCGACAACCGCGTGAGATATTTGAATTCTGTAAACGGATTCAGAATATAGACGGCGATGCAAATCAGGAAGTCTTAACCGCGAACCGATTGGAGCAGAATTCGGAAAAGATCAACATTTTCTAAGAAAATCGTTGTCGCGTCGAATTTTATTTTATTTTTTTAAAGTTGGGAAAACGAAAAAGAGAAGAAAGTAGCCCAGATTTGTGAAGATCAGATCAAAACTCTAGGAAAAGGAGCGTTTTAAAATGTTAAGATTTTTGCATGAAAAGGGTTACTTCTCGCAAACGATTGCCAGGATCAAAGACATAAACAATAGCAATAACATACAAATGACGTTCTCTTGGGTCGATATGGTTGCAAAATGATCTGAACAAATCTCTGGGAGAAGATACGTTTGAAAAAATTGTGACCGAGAATAATAAGAAGAAGAATAAGAAAGATCCGATCATAGAATAATAATCTGCGTGCAGAAACTGCTCGCGGATTAATAAAGTGAACTTGAACTTGTATACTTACTAGCGAAGTGTGCCGTATCCTCGGTAGTTGGTTGCCGTTGAGATGGAGATGATCAAAGCAGGGAGTCCTACAAATAAACAGAAAACCGTATGTAAGAGAGTATTGCCAATACAGTGCCATTGAACAAAGGCGTGTCTGCCCCACTGCCCACCCTTTTTTGGTTGGTGAGGGGTGGAGGGGGAGTGTAATCTGGGTAAATCCGCATTGACAAGGTCATCTAATTTTACATATTTTCTAAAGATAGACCTACTTACTACCTCAAGATCTTAGCAAATAATTGGCGAATTTATTGCTGTGCCCTCTGAAAAAAGTAAATTCTAGAATCGATACTGCTCTATCACTTTGCAATTGACAATGAATCTGACACACATAGGCCTACACATCTCCTTTATCTATGACCTGCGTTCAATTATGAAATTCTGCCTTGTTATGTTAATAGTGCGTGAAAACTTATTCATTTAGTCTTAGTGAAGAGATTCAATTAGATCCATATTACTATTGATCCATCATATCTAAACAAGTCATGGATAGAAATGAGATCTGGATAGAGGGGTGTATATTGGAATGAATTCATGGATTGATGGTGAAATTGATATATTTCCTTTAGACCTTTACAGAAAATCCCGTGGGTCATCTTACCATATCCAAAGAAGTAGTAATATCCTAGTTTCGACTTGGCGTCATCAAACACTGTTACAATCATCGTCACAATATGAATTCCTTCTATTAACATCCACATGAAGGCACACAGGAAGATGTAGTGCAAGCACCCGGCGATTATAGAACAGGCAAGCTGGCCGTGGCAATGGGAAATATAAAAATTATATACGCACTTATTATTTTTAGCGGACACTGGTATTTGAGGCCAAATGATGGTGGTTCTTTAAGACGAGTGATCAAGACTTAAGGAACCACCGTCACTTAGCTTAAACACCTATTTTACATAGCAAATGAGACATATTAAGCGACCACCTGTCTTTCAAGGGACCACCTTGTGATGGCCCATGCGGGGTCCGTTATATAAGGCTTTGTTGCATTGCAAAGTTCAGCTTTTAATTCCTACGGCGAATAAAATCCCGGTAACATTATCAATCTGTATTCCGTGTCAAGACAGTGCATGGTCAGTCACCAAGTGTGCCGTAGAAATTAAGAAAGATATTTATTTGTTTGTATGCTATGGATGGAGCCCTACTGACTATGGATCCAATAGGCCTACCTATGTTCTGACAGAGACATAAATACAAAGATTATATGCCTCTGGTTCTGACAACAGATGATAAATGCATTCACCGATGATTAACATTGCATTAGCATAGTACAATGCCTAGTGTACTGGGTCTTTGATATCAACCTAGGGTTTCGACCCGTCCAGTCAAATTAGTTTCCAAATATTCAACGGAATGTTTATTAAATGGTAAAGACATACAATTCGTACAACGTGTCGGATTATTAAGCGTTAAAGAGGGACTATATCGAGTCATTCACGACGTCATGATTATGATGTCATCCTACACGTTGATTATGACGTCATATGATTGAGTGAGGAAAATGGATTCATGAATTAAAAGACGTACGTCCATCACAAAAGGCGTCTGAAGGGTAAAAAGTAATTGTCTGAAATTGTGTTTTCTGTGTGGTTGCCGTAGGCAGCAAAAGCTTCTTCAAATTAGTTTCAAAATAATTCAATATCTTACCTAACATAGTTATCTTGAAATTGAGATTCTTGGAATTCAGGGTCAAAATTGATTCAAGCGCACGTACAAAGTGGGCGGAGCTTGGCTCGAAATGGGCGTGGTTTATCTTAAAATGGATCCCTCCATTGTCTTTAGCTTACCGTGTATTGTGTTTTGTCGATTCCCAACAGGAAGAGCAATTCGGCAACAAACAGGCAGAAAACAAGATTTTTATGGATGGAGTTACGTTCTCCTTGCATTGTTCTGCAATGAAAATTACCATTGTCATAATTATTATCATTGGCATCATTATTATCGGCATCCATAACCCCATCCGCTTATCAGTATAAAAACCATTATGCGTGTATATAACAAACAGCAAAGATCAAATATTGCATTTCAGTGGCTGTTGACAGAGTCTAACGCACGCACGTGCGCAGGTACGTACGCAAGCGCGCGCTCAATGTGTCATTTGGAACATACATGGAAACGCTGTTCCAATAAATATGTGCTAGTGTGGGTATGTCTGGAAACAACCGCATGCCAAGATTCCAAATAAGCGTTAAAGACAGTCATGCTTTACTGAGCGCTAATCACGCATGCCCAGATTACTTGACGCTAATTAAAGCAATGCATACGATGGTTACAGTACTATGTGTCACAGTCACTTAAATAGCTAAGATAGTGAGAAAAACAACAACGATCACTGGAAAATAAGCAATGTATGGATCCGATCTGTTACTCTCAAGCATATGATATCATAAATACTATTAAATCAAATAGGGCCTACGTCACATATTATCTGACGTCACAATCAAAATAAACGTCACCAATGTGTGTTAATTGTATGTCATTGATGAATTTACAATATTATACACATTAAGTTGAGTATTTTGAGTCGCATAACTAGAAATCCCTTCATTCTATAGCTATTACTTGAGACAGTTGAAGGTGAGCCACGAGGTGAACAGTGCCACAGTGGAGACGATACATCCCACATACGTAATCAGCTGCAGGGAGATTTCATGTGCGAAAGATATCTGTAAACAAAATAAATAAACATAGTTATTTACCAGATTTGTTCTTCTGTTTAACAGTAGCCTAAATTTCCAAAGTATAATTTTATTCATACACGCGCGCACCCACACTCAGAACAGTAGAATTTTTCATTGGATTTGAAATAACAGAGGACGTGCAACATAGTTCGTTACCCGATCTTAACATTTTGAGGTGAATGCCATCATGGTATGCTTATGATTAAAACTGAGCGCCCCTCATTGAAATTAGGATGTCGACGTTATTCTGCAGACTCAGTAAAAGTATCCTGAGTATGAGGGCAGGTCATTGGCGAGATCTGAATGCATTTGGCAATTTTTGCATGCATTGATGGCATGGGGGCATGCACTCAGTTACAGCACTGTTAGGGAATTTGTACGCTTGCCATGAGGACAGCCATAATATATACAATGGCATCATGATTATTGATTAAGTTCCCATTTTCGCTATGTATATATCTAGATTGTGTCAACTTAACCTTTTAATGGTCAAGTTGGTCAAAAACGACCTTTGCATTGATCTTGAGAAATGTCCATTTGCAGGCTAAGAGAAGAACATTTCTGAAAATTTACCACTGGAATGATGGCTCGGTAACCGAGCCAGTCATTCCAGTGGCACAGTTTCAAAAATACTCTTCTTGGTCTGCAATTGGACACTGGCTATGCAGAAATTTAAATTTTCTTGACCATTAGCCTACACTTTTGATGAATGTCCATTTGAAGGATAACAGAAATAGATTTTTTGTATATTTTCGTTATAAATTTACAAAAATACTCTGTTTGGCTGTAAAAATCAAAATTTCCTTGAAACGAATTGGCAATTAAATGGTTAATTGAAATAAATATTATTTTGAGCGCTTTAATGCGCTGTTGACACAAGAGTTAATTTGCACCAATTAAATCGCATAAGATCGCATTAAATTAACCTTATTGAATTGCACGTTAATATGTCATTGATACGTAACATAAGTTATGCTCAAAGTCCGTGCTATTTAGCATTTACTAAAACTGGATACGTGGATATGAAAATCTTATTAAGAAAATGAAAATGCCAGTACAATGAAGAGCAAAAATGTAAATTGAAATAGCTATGATATCGAGATAATCTACAGAAAGCTATTGCAGAAAGAAAATTGTCTTTGATCAGAAATCATGATAGGGTAGCTATGGGAGTAGCGACGTAGCCTATGCACTAGGTAGTCAGGGGCGCGCATGTGTTCTTCGGTACGTGCTATGGTATATTTTCTCAGTGACCATACATAATCAGTGTATGCCTAACGGCATAGATGTTTATTGCATCGCGTAAAAAGACAAAAAGCAATTGTAAATATATGTGTACCTGCTCCATATAACTATTATGTAAATTCCCCATATACCATTATGGTATGGTCTGGGGTGTAAATAAATCATTTCATTTCAATATATGTCGATCTGTCTGTCCCACTCTTATTGCTGCCCCATAGTTGTATGTGAGTGCGCGGGTTGGTGTACAGATGACATGCAACTTTCAAGTTTATTTGTTAAGGATAACTTTAAGATGGACATAACTAAAACCAGCGTTACCTTTAATCTTTGCACGCTCATAAGTACAGCAAAGTTTGTGAGATGATTGCACTGACAGACTGTATGTGATTTGTTACTATTGATCACGGAGCAGCCTTCGTCTGACCACGACCCTAACTGACCACTAGATAAAGCAACGCCGTATTTATTAATTATGGTGGGGTTGGCCGGGATAAAAATGATAAAATACCCTACCGATGAGTTTACGATAATGGATGATTCTAGTTCATCCATCCATCATATGACGTCACAATCAACTACATGACTTGCAGGATTACATCATAATCACTTACGTCATGGATGACTTATCCAAGTTCGTCACAAACGCTTAATTGATGACGGACTAAGCCGTTGTACGAATTGTATGTCTTTGCTATTTGATAAACTTTCTGTTGAATATTTTGAAACTATAATTTGACTGGGCGGCGCTATTGCTGACATAGGCAGCAACAGCACCCAGTCAAATTAGTTTCAAATTTTTCAACAGCTTACTTGTGTAGTTTTCTGGAAATTGAGATTCAGATGGCGCAGGGATCGATTGATCTCAACGCGGGCGAAGCGTTGGTGGAGCTTAGCTAGAGATGGGCCGGGGAATAGCTAAGACTGTATTCATCCAATGTGGGTATCATGTAAAATAAGATATTCCTAAAGCTATGAATAGTCCTCACTTTTTCAAACGATGCGATGAAGGGATCCATCTATGGCCACTGTTTACGCGCTGGGAATCGATTTAAAACCTTGCCAATTTAATTCCCAGATTCTAAGTTTCAAGCTAACTCTACAGGTAAGCTGTTGAGTATTCTGCAACTAATTTGGCTGGGGCTGTTACAACAACTCCCAGTCAAGTTAGTTTCAAAATATTCAACAGAATGTTTATTGAATTGTAAATCCATCAAAAACATGCAAATGTGACAAACATTTTGATTTTCGTGACGGAGCTTATGATTAGAACACCAATATGAGTGTGACGTCAGCAAAGGTGCAATATGAGTGTGACGTCAGCAAAGGTGCAATGTACTTTTTCAGTAGAATAAATTGGGAAAAACACACAATGGGCGGGTGGAGGGAGGGGTGGATGGAGGGGTGGATGGATGCGCGGGTGGTTTTGTAGGTGGATGGATTGATGGATGGATGTAGGGTGGGTGGGTGGATGGATGGATGGACGGACGGACGGCAAGACGGACGGACGGACGGACGGCAAGACGGACGGACGGATGGATGGATGTATAGGTGGCGTGGGTGGGTGGATGGATGGATTGGTGGATGGGTGTGTGGTTGAGTTGGTGGATTTGTGGTGAGCATGCGCTATCGCATCTACATGTGTAGGCCTACAGTATACATACACAATGAAGGAAACATGCATCTCTGCTTTCAAACGTTATCTATGATTTCAGAATATATATCTGCTTGTGAGGTGGTGTAGATAATGTTTATCAGAAATAACTGATACGCGGTGCTTAGGCAAGCCTGTATAAAATAAACATGTGTGTTTTGGTCTAATGGTTGGTGCATATTTAAGACCAGGAGAAAGTCAACGTATCTTAAAGGACTGCCATCTTGCGCGGCAAACACCCCCCCCCCCCCACTCCGCCCCACCCCACCCCACCCCACACACCCACACACCAGAAAGGTATTCAATACGATAGCTTACTTCTAGGTTGTGCTTAGGGATAACATTTGGTGATTCCAACAGTGGTCGATATATGCAGATTTGGCATTATATACATTAACAATTTCAACCGTCGTGTGCCAATTTCAAAACATCCGATTAGATAAAATGTTTAATATGTTGAATGTAATTTTGTCTCCAAGCGCATGCTGCTTTAGGCACCAAGAGCATTTACAAAATTGCACGTGGTGTCAAAATATTAATGCAAATGACTTGTTGAGTTTTACGATTTAATGGGTTAACCCGCCAATCCTTGACATTCCACGGTTCCAATTTCAAGACAACTATATACAAGAAAGCGGTTTAATATTGAGAACCCAATTTGACTGGAACCGGCAGCAACAGCTCCCAGTAAATGAGTTTCGAAATATTAAACAAATTATTCTTTACATCATAAAAAAGGTCAGTTTTGGTCCGTGAGTGGCAAATGTTTAATGGATTCACAAGATGATCTAATTTCGTGCACAAGACAAATGTCAATGCGATAAACGCGTGTAGGGAGTACTTACATTTGGGAGAAGTTCCAGAAAACGCAAGCAGCCTCAGCATTGGCCGGATACACCTACGCATGTGCGAGATAAGAAACACAGGTATAGGGGTCGTTATTAGTACTGATTGTTAGTAATGTATCGATTAAGATTGAACCGTAAATGCCAAGTGTCAGAGTAAGAAAGATTGAGCCGCAGGTTAGAGGCACCAAAGCGGCTATAATAAGAATGTAGTTTTTATTAATAGATGGATTTTCAGGGGCGGCGAAAGGTCTTTAAAATGGGGGGGTATCCTAGAGCGGGGGGGGGTGGTTGCTGCGGGTCCTTTCCACAAAAATTTTGAAAATTAGATGTCCTTAGAAGCCATTTCCAGAGTTTTGAGTAATAAAGAGGCACTTAGATTCCGCTTTCACTTTATAGATTTTTATATTTCACTACCACTCGATCGTGGTATTGAGGGCCAGATTGGAGTTGCAGATGGATAGACCCACTTAAATCAGGTTAGTGCAGCGTTAATCAAATTTTATAAGCATACTTTAAATAATATGAGAGGCCGGGATCCCCAAGGAAAGTGTGAAAATTAGATGCTCCGAGAAGCCGTTTCCAGCGTTCTGATGAATAAAGAATCACCTATATATTTTACAGTACAAGACCATTTTAATGAGAGCCCCGCGTGCACACACCCCCCCCCCCCCCCCCCCACCAACCTCTTCCGCCGCCCCTGATTTTCACCAGCATTGAACATAAATGTAATAGGTGTCATATTATTGCATCCATCCATAGACCTACACTAATAAATGGATTTTATAACGAATTGACGCAAGCACAGCACGATTGATGTCATAAAATACGCGATCATAGTAGGATAAATAAAATAACCTTGTTATTTGCTTACTGAATACTAACAGATGCAATGGAAATATCCGATCTTTTTCTCAAGCATATGAGTATATGACGTCATAATCAATGGACCTTTCCATTTTTAGCTATGCCTCGCCCATCTCTAGTTAAGCTCCGCACACACTTCGCTCGTGTTGGGATCGATCGATCTCTGAACTCACTGACTATCAATTTTCAGTAAACTAAACATGTAAGTTATTGAATATGTTGGAACTAATTTGACCATGGCAGCAACAGCGTCCAGTCAAATTAGTTCCAAAATATTCAACAGCATGTTTATTAAATAGAAGAGACATACAATTCGTACAACGTCTCGGACTATTAAGAGTTAAAGGCTAAGTTAAATATAGAATCATATATGACGTAATGATTATGACGTCATATGACGGCAGATCGATAGATAGATACTCTGGAAAGGTGAATTACGTTACAATCATAATGCATAATGAATGCCGTATGTAGCTCCGTCATGAAGATTGCATAGTCCGTCAGTTGTACGAATTGTATGTCTTTGATGGATTTACTATTTAATAAACATTCTGTTGAGAATTTTGAAACTAATTTGACATAGGTCATACGTAGCAATAGCACCCAGTCAAATTAGTTCCAAAATATTCAACAGCTTAACACTACAGTTACCTTAAAATTGAGATTCTGGATATTCATGGATCACAGTATATAAATCGATCCCAATTCGCGCAAAACGTGGGCGGAGCTTAGTTAGAAATGGGCGGGGCATAGCTAGAAATGGATCTCTCTTTTGTTATTACCGGAATTACTCTTATTACCAGCACCATTATGATTAGCACCACCACCATCATCATCATAAAATGTCCTATTATCAGCATCAGTAGTATTATCACTACTAACAACATCGTCACCGATACCACCATAAGTACCAATATCATTGACAACATCGCCGGCATCATCACTAGCATCACAGCCATACTCATAATCACTAACACATCACTGATATTATCATTAGCAGCGCCGCCAAAGTCACCATCATCACCTCACTCACCGCGTGCGGCTATCATTTTCAGCACCAATCATCATCATCATCATCATCATCATCATCATCATCTGATCATCATCATCATCATCATCATCATCACCACCACCACCACCACCACCACCACCACCTCTACCACCACCACCACCATCATCATCATCATCATCATCATCATCATCATCATCATCTGATCATCATCACCATCTGATCATCATCATCATCATCATCATCATCATCATCATCATCATCATAACCACCACCATCATCATCATCGCCATCACCGGTATCCTCTCACCTTTGTATGTTTCATGGTGAATATAATCGGCACCTGTAGGCGAGTTAATGTCTTGTTGTGCACGGACACCGAGATTATGTTAGACACCACAATCTTCACCGAGGGGCGGTGTTCTGCGACATCTACTGACTCGTCTTCGGAATCCTCTGCCATCATCGGAGGCAAACCATCATCTGTCTCGGGTATGTCATCGGTAGGTTTGAGCAGATCAGAAATGTGTGTATATGTAATGATGACGATCTTGGTAAGACCTGTCAATAACAGGAATGTTAAATACACGCGTCAATAAACACATGACGTTACCACGTTAGGAGCACCGAAATGTAGTCACGTGTGATTTCTGAATATCAGATCCCATAGCTAATAGTAAGCCTATAGGAGTCTGTTTCCACGTGTGTCACTAGCGCCTTAACGCTCAAAACGGTTGCAGGCCAAGAGAAGATTATTTTTTGTAAATGTACCGCTGAAATTTACAACAAGAGACCCAAGAGGCCTGTATTGCTCACGCAGAGCTAGGGCATTTCAACTAGAAGCCTCATCAACTATAATTAGAACCCTAAAGAGTTGACCAAAATCAGTGGCATAGATTTAAAGTAATAATTGGGTGGGGTGTGGGGAGGGTCTGGGAGGGTACATTAGTAGGGTGTCTGGGGGTGGGTGGGTCTTTCCCTGGAAAAAGTCTGGGTGGATATATCTCTAATCACCCACCCACCACCCCCAGGATTAACGCCTCTGACCAGAGTTGTAACAAGAACACAGCGGCCATGTTTCTTTACATATTAACTTCCATTGAACACATTTTAAAGGCCCTTAGTCCCCAATCATATTTCCCAAATTTCAGCATTGATCCGTTCAGTGATTCTGTAGAAATCGTTTTCACGAAAACTACGCCATTCAAGATAGCAACTAACGAATTAGGCCTATCAACTTCCCTTGAACAAACTCGGGTCAGCTGCTGCCCTAGATGACCTTTCGTGAGTTTTGAATCGATCTCCCAATCGGATTCGGAAACGATTTTTAAAGGCATTTCAAAAAGCCAGCCAAAAAACGAAGATGTCCACCGGGCAAATTGGCTGACCGGCTTCATTTAAACAAACTTGAACCTCTATGCCCTAAGGGTTGTTCCTGCCAATACAATTAAAATCGGCCCAGCGGTTCTCAAGAAGAAGAAATCAATATGGCCACCAAACATGATACATTTTGATTGGCCGACAGCGGCCATGTTTTTTTACGGATCAACTTCCCTTGAGCAAACTTTAATGGCGCATAGTCCATAATCATATCACCCAAATTTAGGCCTTATCACTTCAGCGGTTCTGGAGAAGAAGTCGTTTTCGCGAAAACTATGTCATCCAAGATGGTCTCCGAAGTATTTGCCCAATCAAATTCCGTTGAACAAATTTGGTTCAGCTCTTACCCTCGATGATATTTCCTGAGTTCTGAATCGATCCATCAAGCGGTTTCGGAGATGAGGATTTTTAAAGACGTTTCTAAAAATCGGCCAAAATCCAAGATGGCCGTCGACCAAAGAGGCTGATCGGCTTCGTTTGAACAAACTTGAATTTCTATGCCCTAAGGATGCTTCCTGCCTAATATAACTCAAATCAGCCCAGTGGTTCTTGAGAAGACGTCGTTTAAAGGAAAAGTTGACGGACGGACGACGGACACACGGCGGACGTTCGCCATAACACAAACCCACTCAAAGGCAAGGTGAGCTAATAATGCATGTATATTGGCCTAATGGTTATTCAGCCAATGAGTCGATCAGTGTTTTACTTGAGACATATCTTAAATACTTATCGAGATCTTCGATGAAGACCATTTTGAAACTTTTTTTATTATTGAGGAGTGGCACGGTACATCATAAAATATCACCATACACACATAATTTATGTATTTTTTCGTTAGAGTCAATAGAACTTATCATCTATTAAAACAGGAATTTTCCATTTGTCTTCTTACATTTGGTATCGTTTTAAAGCTAATTTTAGTATCGATCGACTGACACCTTAATATTGACGACTGGTTAAGCATTAACCAAGACACAGACATATTTCTAACACACTACCCCTAAATTTGAATGCCATTTTTATTGCAAAGTTATCTCAATCTCAATGGTCCATTGCTTTGATTTACGGTCACTTTTAGTATGTCATTTTAAAATAAATTCTGAGTGAAATAAAACAGGAATATTGTATTTTGTATGGGGTTCGACCTCAAAATGTTATAGATTCCCTGGCCTAAATATGAAGACCGTGAGAAAATGAAGTACTGCATCACAACTACAACAACAGAAAATCGCCGAATAAAGGCTAGCAATAACTGATAAACTATCACTAACTGATGCCTTGATTTTGGAACCTATTCGTTTAACCTCAGAATCATTCCCTGTCCTTCATAAACGTTCTTTTAACTTTACAGCCTCTTTACTTGTCTTTCTAACTTCACAATCTAACGTCTCAATATACGTGTAGTAATCACAATTAAAACAGCAGAAGTTGAGAAGGTGCTCAAAGCCGTGAAAAGTGGGCCTACATTGGGACTTGATGGCATGAGCAATGAAATATTCAAATGCGCAAGTGTCATTATCTCAAAACCGATCATATGCACCTGAATCAATTACGCTTTTATGCACGACCTTCCTATTGAAGCTGTAGGCCAATGCACCCTTATGTGGCCACCCAAGCCCAAGAAGGCACCGCTCACCCACCCACCCAATCACCCACCCTACCCTACCCTACCCTACCCTACCCTCACCCTACCGCATCCAATCTGCGGTTCATTGTGCTCCTCAACAACATACGGAAAATCATATCCAATGTTACTCTATGCCACATCCGAGACAAGATTGATAACCTCACAGTATCATATCAAAGTTGCTTTAAACGTGGATCCAGATGCGCAGACGTTGTATGGGCTCAACGCATGCGTATGTAAGTATTCATGTCCAAACACTGGGATTTCCACAAAATGGGAAATGACATGCCACGTGCCTTCGACACAATTAAACGCTCAATGGTCTTAGATATACTATGCCAAGCCAGCTACAATGAAGATGTGCTATGACGAGTGAGACTACTACGTGCAGACACCAAGCTGAGAATACGAGTCAAGTCAGCGAGGTGTCCAGAGTTTTAGACATCAATCGGCTCCCCATGCTCTTCACCCATTACATTGCTGCTGCGTTGAAATCTGTGCGGGAAAATTCCACAAGACCAAAGCACCAGTGTCCGTAGTTGGTATGCCGCTAGAGATGGAATATCCCTACGATATGAGCTTTATCGACGAGGAGAAGAACTCTACTGGCGAACTTCTCCCAGTAGTTGCCAGCAAACTAAAATTGAGAATCTCCTTATGAATGAATCCAAAACAGAGTTCTACCATATATATCTATCGACAAAGCATGAAACTAAAGAAAATAACGATACATTATCATATCATGGCGACGAACTATGGAGGAAGAGTAAAACCATGGCCTCACTGCCCTGCAGTACTGCTGACAATGCTGCACGCTGAGTCATGGAAACCGTAGTTTTTCAGTCCTTCTGGAAGATATGGATTCGTAGATCAAACATGCCCTTGACAAAAGGACTATGTGTATGCAATGCAACCTGTTTGATGTTGTATAACTGTAACAGATGAGCAACTCCAAAGGCAGCTCTATACAAACTTTATGTCTGCCACCACAAACACTTCTGCGCTGGACACCGATGGCCATGCAGCATAATTTCCAACGATGCACTATATAAGATGTGTAATACATGGCCGCTCTCTGTAAAAGTCGCCCAGCAAAGATGGTCCATGTGTGTCCATGTGCTAAGGATTCTGTCTGAGAACAAGCCATAATGGTCACCAACGACGAAGGGCTGATTATAGATGTGGGATGTTTCCACTACTACAGCCGCAGAATACAGTAATCATACATAAGAACCCGTCCTCAACGAATCCTTGCCTTTCTTTAGCGGTGTTATACTTGCCTTACGGTTAGGGGAATTCTAATACGTTGAATTTTCGCCTGGCTACTGTTTATTACCCAAGTTAGGCTCTGGTGAATTGGTGGTACCTGAAGTCGGCCATCCTTGGCGTCTAGTAAGTAATGCCAAGAATTTTACACTGCCAGTACACCTGGAAACAAGGTGTTTATGTCAACGTGTTTACAACTAAGTCCACGTCACCGCAACCCGGTCCGACATATAGTTAGCCCATATATAGACATGTAATTGTTTGCAAGAACCGTTATAGCAATTTACCGGCTCTCTCATGATATTGTAGTTGCGTGCGTGCGTGCGTGCGTGTGTGCGTGCGTGTATGTGTGTGGCAATATGATTTTAGATCCCCCCAACCACCAAAAACCACACACACACGCACGCACGCACGCATGTACGCCCGTATGCACGCGCACAACCACGCACGCACACACCTCACAGGCCACTTACCCGTGTCTGCGTCAGCCATGTCTTTCAGGATTTCAGCTGGAATAATAAATTCATCGCTGTTTGAATCTGATTTGTATCTCAGCTCTGGTTCGGTTAGCAGGTCAGGGTCAACAACATGCAATTCAAGATCTGAGCAAAACAAAATCGATCAGTTACTAAACCAACACATTTTAATACAGGACACGTGCTTTTTAGTCATGGAATGGGTGCGTGCATGTGTGTGCGTGTATGTACGCCGGCGGTCAGGTGAGCCAGCAGGCTGCTCGGCGGATAGGCGACCGGCGGGAAGGCAGGTCTTTAATATGAAATACCAACATACCAATCTTAAAACTTGCTTGTACCGTTTTAAAATTATTTTAAATCTTTATCAATTAGAATGCTACAACTAATTACCAAGCTTGCAGAATGAAAGAAATTATGCTCAATATCGCTTCTACCAGTGTTTTTCTGTTACCTTGAATTGTTGCCTTCCATTCTATGCACTGACTAAGCTTAATCCAGACCGAAGACGGACTAAGCGTTGTTGCACGAATTGCATGTTTTTACTATTTAATAAACATGCTGTTGAATGTTTTGAAACTAATTTTACTGGGTGCTGTTGCTGTCATAGGCATCAACCGCACCCAGTATAATTAGTTTCAATATATCTAACAGCTTACCTGTATAGTTTTCTGGAAATTGATAGTCAGGAAGTTCAGGGATCGATCGATCCCAACACGAGGGAGGTGTGGGTCGAGCTGAGCCAGAGATGGGCGGGGCATGGCTAAAACTGGCAAGTGCCATAACATACCAATGTTCTCATCTTTAGACTTGATGACCGTTGGTTCAACAATCGCCTCTGCGATAGCCATGGCGCTCGACTCTACACCAACGAGCAAAGCGGATGCCGATTTACGTTGATCATCTACAGACAACCGCGACCAAGTAGACGTCTTATTTTTGGACAGAAGGTTACTGCTGGCCTTGACAATACTCTGGAAATATGAACATACGTGGTACTGACATAACCGAAGACAACTAATTAGAATAATGAATCTGTGCCTGGTGTAAGATGTTCTAGTATCTATTTGTCGTTTTGCTCTAACAAGATTGCGTACATTATATCAGGGGGTGCATAGACCACATATGTTAAAGAGACGCAAATATTCTTGGACCCAAATATACTTTCCGTGGCAACCTTTGCACCTTGAATGAAATAGACTGGCCATTAAATGTAATAGACTAATCAGCTTACCTCCATAACATTTGTTATTTCTTCCTGGGAGCTGTTCTTGAGGTCAACCTTTGCAATCAAACTACCAATGATCCGTGACGTCAGAACTATGTCAGAAGGTGTGAAATCAACATCTTTGGTGACGGCTGCCAGCGACATCGCAGCCTCAGCTACCGCTTTAGCGGGCATTGGTGTATTGATAGTGACAACAGCCAACTACAATATGAAATACAATGTTAGTGTCAGATATGCATATGATTAATGGAAATGAAAGATAGGCCTATATAAAATCAATTTATCTAGTCAGTCTAGGAAAAATGCAACGTATAGTAGCCTGGACAAAACTTTAAAACTTAAAGGAATTTCTGACAATAATTCTGTAAAGCCAAATCAGTGCTAAATAATAAACAGAAAACAAATCTAACTATGAAATAGTGAATTGAGTTTTTACTGCAACCTATAACTATTGACTCGACGCTCATTTTTTTATTCTCCCTCCAGCGGAGGGTTAATCCCGCCAGCGGAGGGTTAATCCTATGTGACGTCATAACACCGGTTGGACCACATAATTTGTACGGACAGATGGTGTCATGAGAATGGTTTTGTCTGGCAGATAACGTTTGAACCTGACATCAAAATCAA
Source organism: Chaetoderma sp. LZ-2023a (assembly GCA_034401795.1). Lineage (NCBI taxonomy): Eukaryota > Metazoa > Mollusca > Caudofoveata > Chaetodermatida > Chaetodermatidae > Chaetoderma > Chaetoderma sp. LZ-2023a. The sequence goes on along the minus strand of CM067369.1, from coordinate 56,450,962 downwards.
ATACATCACTTGTTAGCAGACGTCACAATCACAATTACGTAGCTCTGTCACGGAAATCGAAAAGTCTGTCGCTAAAGTGTACCAGTTGTAAGTCTTCGGTAAATTTACAATTCAATCAAATTCTTTTGTATATTTTGAAACTAATTTGACTGGGTGCTGTTGCTAGCTATGACAGGTCAGATTCATGTTCCATTATTTGGAACCGTTTGTCGCTCGGCCTTTGCCTTGGTCCTCCCATTGAACTTGCTTGGAGTATGGCTATGTCCGTTGATACTTTAATTTCCAGGGCCAAAATTCGATGGGATTGTCCATAAGATTCACTGGACCGATGATTGTTATTTGGTCTTCTGGGTGCCAAAGGTCAAACTCTTATCAATACAACATAAGTCGCCATTCCGTTTCTACCACAGTGCTGGTCAAAATGTGGCAGCTAATCTCCAAAAGGGGAATCGTATTCTATTTTAATACTCTACAATACCTAAATAACATTGGTGATCTGTGTTAACCTAAATTCGACAAAATTGTGATCTGAGAGTCTGAGTCAACCTGGTTTCTACTCAACTGAACCACGGTTCAAAGAAACATATCCTAGCCTAATTGATGGATCCGATCTGTCACCCAAGTACCGGATGTCATAATTAATTACGTCACTAGTTAGCTGATTACACAATCAAAATGGTGTAAATTCGTCATGAAACTCGAAAAGTCTGCAACCTGAGTGTACGAATTGTTGTATTTGGTGGATTAAAAATTTAATAAAAATTATGCTGAATATTTTGAAACATGTTTGACTGGTCGCTATTGCCGCCATAGGCACGTCATATCGTACCTGTTCCATGACTACTTTAACCACGGGTGATGCGCATGCGCTGATGTTTGGCTCTCCTTTCCAGCTTGGCGGGATTCCGGTGCATACCCAAGTGGCGCTTCCTGCAATAAGATTTAAAAAAATATCGGCGAATGACTGAGTGATCAAAAAGCAATGAAACTGGTCAGTGATTGTTGAGGAATGGCTAGGATTCAAACGTGTATCTCCATATTATAGATCGTAGGTTAGCTTGTATGTGCGCGCGCAGTTGCCTAGCTACGGCGGTGTTTTGGGTGTTAGGAAAGAGTAAATATGGAGCTATTGAACAGTACATGTAAAAGTAGCTTTTAACATAACTACTAAGAAACTATGTCAGCTATTCCTACTATCCACAATGAGCGTAACTGGTATATAAGCTGTGATAATTAAATGTGCAACTATTAGTTAGTCCTAACATTATTGGTTTGTATTTGCAAATCTGTCTACAATAGCTTTAAACCCCATTTTTAGATATGTGGTATCCACACATGTCTTCGTACGTGCGTGTGTATGTATGTGTGCGTGCGTGCGTGCGTGTGTGCGCGTGCGTGCGTGCCCAAGACTCAATGTTGATATGAGACGAATGTTCAGTATTAAAGTATTTGACGTCATAATAAACATAGGTCACTTGTTGGATGACGTCGCAATCAGATGGCGTAGGCCCTATGTCCGTCATGGAATAGGAACATATCCGACAGTGACCGTTTGAATTCACCTTTCCAGAATATTCATCTATCATCTGACGTCATATGGCGTCATAACCAGCTAAGTTGCGTGTAGGATGACGTCATACTCATTACGTCATAAATGGTTCTATTTGTCCCGTCTCTAACTCTTAATAGTCCGACACGTTGTACGAATTGTATGTCTCTACAATTTAATAAACATGCTATTGAATTTTTTGAAATAGGCAGCATCAGCGCCCAGTCAAATTAGTTCCAAAATAGTCAATAGCTTACCTGTATAGTTTTCTGGAAATTGATAGTCAGAGAGTCCAGAGATAGATCGATCCTAACACGAGCGAGGTGTCGGTGGAGCTAAGCTAAGCTAGAGATAGGCGGGGCTTAGCTAAAATGGAAAGGTCCATTGCATGGCTTTGATGAAGTTACAATTTAATAAACATTTTGTTGAATATTTTGAAACTAATTTGATTGCGAGTTGTTGCTACCTATGGTAAAGTATCCAGCAACTTATCTGTATTATTATTCTGCGACACCTTCCACCTAGCGTTTGGGAGGTGAGTAGCCTAACACTAGACCAACGAATTGGCTGGAACTGATGGTGTATTTTCCAGATATTTTACTTTTGAGGTTTCTGTGTTGTTGTTGTTGTAGTAGTAGTAGTAGTAGTAGTAGTAGTAGTAGTAGTAGTAGTAGTAGTAGTAGTAGTAGTAGTAGTAGTAGTAGTAGTAGTAGTAGTAGTAGTAGTAGTAGTAGTAGTAGTAGTGAATGAAGTAATGCCGGTTGCTTCGCTCGACATCATTTTGAATGGTAGCAAAGAACTAACTATCTGATGTGATAAATACAACGCTGTTCATAAGAATATGCAACTTTATAATTATTATTATTATTATTATTATTATTATTATTATTATTATTATTATTATTATTATTATTAGCTCTCCTGGTCTGAAGGACCATGTGAGCCTAAGTAAGGGCGATCGTCCGTTGTCCATCTTTCGTTTGTCCGTCCGTCGCATGTCGTGCATCACATTTTGCTTTAACCCTTTAGTGACGAAATTTGTTCCTGAAAATTAGCATATTTGCTTTTTGAATGCCCATTTGCGGAACGGGAGACGACTGGTGTTGGGAGTTTGCGACTGGAAGGACTTGTCCGGTTATCGGGTCAGTCATTTCGATTGTAGATTTTCAGGATTAGTCTTCTCCTGGTCTACAACTGGGCACTCCTCTAGACCACTAAGAAGGCTGGACTCTCTCTCTCTCTCTCTCTCTCTCTCTCTCTCTCTCTCTCTCTCCCTCCCTCCCTCCCTCCCTCCATCCCTCCCTCTCTCCCTCCCCCTCCCTCCCTCCCTCCCTCCCTCTCTCCCTCCCTCTCTCTCTCTCATATATAAATAATACTCAATATGATGTACATGTATTATAATATGTAATCTGTTTATACGTTTACTTTGTTATTTTGTGTATATGTTTATGTTTGCCGCCTATACATTTTTTCTGTAGGGAGAGGGCTTTTCTATGTTTCGAACAACTTGTGCCCAATCCCATTGTAATATATGCAATAAAACATGTTTAAAAAAAAAAATAGTAGTAGTAGTAGCAGCAGCAGCAGCAGCAACAGCAGCAGCATCCGTTCCCTCCATGATCCACCCAATAAGGGGCCCCCGTAACTATTTAGCCATGAGCCCCAAACACGCTTAATCCGACTCTACATGGGTATAGATTGGTTGCTCTTTTTCTACTGTTATTGGCACTGGGAGTCACGGATTTACAATACTGGTAAATTCGTTAGCATTATTTGCATAAGATTATGTTAACGAACAAATTTACCTGTGCCCTTTGTGCACGTTACAGTCGCTTTATTCCCCACGTCAGTACGGGACCAGCGGACACCTCCTGAGCTGGTTTCTTCGCAGTATGTCGGTATTGGTCGGGTTGGACCTGCTGATTGGGTTGATGCTGGAGTTGTCGGTGTGGTGATTACTGGGGATGTTTCTGGAGTAGTTGCTGTCTTGGTGGTTGCAGTAGCTATGGTTGTAGCATTGCTCTCTGTTTGCTGGGAGACTTCCGAGTTGGTGGTTGGATTTGTTGTCGGATTGGTTGCCGCACTGTCACTCTTAGTGGTGTCGCTTGCAGATGTACTTGTTGAAATCGGCGTGGTTGTCCTCAATGTTGTAGATACTGATTGATAGAAAATATAGGAAATATATTTGTCGCTCATTTCCGTATTGTTTAATGCTGTTATTCAAAATCGTGGGAGATTGTTGATGTTAGCAATATGTATTCAGCTTTGTGATAATTGTGTAAAATTGTCAACATGTCATAGAGTTACAGCTCCTTATTTTAAGCATTGATGTCTGAGGAAAATATTTGGAAAAACAAAATAATTTTAGCACTTAGGCGAGCCTACAATCTCCCCGTAAGGAGAATACGGTATTGCATTAGGGTCTGCCTGTCTGTCCGTCCGCCGTCCGTCCGTCCGTCCGTCCGTCCATCAGTCTGTCTGTCTGTCTGTCTGTCGGTCGGTCGGTCAGTAAGTCCGTCAGCCAGTCTTTCTGTGTTTACGTGCGTGTACGTGTGCGTGTGTTACAATAATTTCAATGGGTAAACAATTGACTTGCTGAATATTTTGAAAACAATTTGACTGAAAATTGTTGGTGGTTTGGTCCAGAGCCCAGCGATATAACACCTGGAATATGTAGTCTGCAAGAACTCAGCATTAAGAAAATTAATATAAATGGAAGCTAGTGCTAAGGACGATGGGATGAAAATGCTGCAATTCTTCCTTTCTTCTAGACCAAGCTGCTTCCGGAGACCGTGTCGTGCCACATTCATCATATGACGCCATAATGAACTACGTGACGTGTAAGATGATATCATAATCATGACGTCATGGACGACTCGATGTAGTCCGTCTTAAACGATAAATGGTCCGACACGTTGTACGAATTGTATGTCTTTACAGTTTAATAAATATTCTGTTGAATATTTTGAAAGTAATTTAATTGGGCGCTGTCAAATTAGTTTTAGAATATTTAACAGCTTACCTGCATAGTTTTCTGAAAATTGATAGCCATGGAGTTTAGGGATCGATCCATCCCACACGAGCGAAGTGTGAGTGGAGCTTAGCGGGGCATAGCTAAAACCGGAACGGTTCATTATCTTGCCAAGAGAATGAAGACTACGGCCTACATCCATTTTTATATAAGATGGCACACATCGCTTGGCTGATGCGTTGACATATTATTCGAGATTTGTATGTATTTAAAAATAATTTTGGCGTTTAAAATCACTTGTTGTAGTATGCACAAAGAAGGAAGTGGTAATTATAGTCATGATCCGTGTCATCATCCTGTTATTCGTCGTCCTGATTATCCGTTTGGCTGATGTGTTATTCAACAACAACAACAACAACAACAACAACAACAACAACAACAACAACAACAACAACAACAACAACAACAACAACGACGACAACAACAACAACAACAACAACGACGACGACAAATTTAATTACAAATTGTACATACTTCCTTGTTTTTCACAAATTGAAGCATGTTTGACCAAGCAATCATTGTCGTTCATTTTCCCCTTGTAGTTCATCTCACCACAGTTCTCTCCCGCCTTTTCGCTATTCGGCTCACCTTCATCCCACGGACTAAAACAACAAACACGTCAACATACCAATCTGTCCAATCATTGGTCTTTCACGACACGCATAGTATATCTATAAAGGTATCCATTTCTAGCTTTGCCCCAGCCATTCCTAGATAAGCTCCACCTACGTTTTCTGCGTTCTTTGGATCGATTTATATCCTTTGCGGTCTGAATTCTCAGAATCCCATTTTCAGGGTAACTATACAGGTAAGCTGTTGAATATTTTAACACTAATTTGACGAGGCAGGCAGCAGCATCGACTAGTCAAATTAGTTTCGAAATATTCAACAGAATGTTTATCAACCAGTAAATCCATCAAAGGCATACACTTCGTAGGGCCTACTCTGGAAGGACTTTTAAATGTTCATGGCTAGAAATGGATCTGTCCATTGACTTGAAATTTAAGTTTTTAGACCCAAGTTTAGGGGAGCACAGATGGCAACTCAACTAACAGGGTTAAGGAAGTTTAGAGTAATTCATCTTTTGCAATTTCAATAAGCAGAATATGAGTCTAGGAACCGTTCTTTGGCATTCAACAACTTGCATGGTTTCCTTTTCTTTCTCCATGTAGGCCTATTTTGATCTTAAGATATGTGGTCCTTTAAAAATCCATTCGGATATTATTACTACAGGTCCCAGTCCACAATTAAGACCGGTCAAATTTTGTCACAAACTACGTAACTATCATTAAGCCATCCAATAAATCGAATGTTCAGTTATACTCGGTTTTATTATCAACACCGCCACCGGCTTTGTCTTTGTCAAAACCACTTAGCCATCTGATGAATAATCGAGTTTATATTTTCAAAACAAAACGTGCATGGCAACTCTCCTTTTTGTCTCACCAGCTTGTCTTGGATAACAAGACATAGGGGTCACCCATTCCGGCGCTGTTTTGGTTAAGGTTTTTATTTGCATTATATTATTCAACAATGGTTTATCGGATTTCATTGTAAATTTATATAAATGTGCATGATTACTAGCTTGAATCATGGTAAATTATTCTTTCTATCACATTTTTTAAAACTTTTTCAAGGTTTTGTTTAGGTTTTTAATTGCCTTATTGGTCAACAACGGCTATTCGGATTTCAATGAAACTGGTTTTTTTAAAGTGCTCTATGCTATGCAAACTCTATCATTAGCAGTTAGATGTTTGGATTTTTGGAATTATTCTTGTTGTCCCATGCACGGTTTCGAACAAAGAAATATTTCAGTTCCATGCAATGCAGGCATATTAATATAATGTGGCGCATTTGCCGCCTTTCTGTTAGTCTTATCTATATGCATAGAAATGTAGTGCTTGGACAGCCGTTATTGTTACATTATATCGCTTTACTGTCAACATATTAAGCAATTTGTCTAATATTCTACCATCGTCACTTGATCATCAAGGTATTTTCTAATGTTTCCTTCATTACCCTTCATTAGTATTATCTATGTGTTCCTCCAAATATGTGTTCACGTTCTATTGACAGAAATAACATTTTTATGTGGTCCAATGGACCTTTCCATTTTTAGCTATGCCCCGCCCATCACTAGCTAAGCTCCACCCACACCTCGCCGTGTTTGGATTGATCGATCCCAGAATGCCCTAGCTATCAATTTCCTGAAAACTATACAAGGAAGCTGTTGAATATTTTGTAACTAATTAGACTGGGTGCTGTTGCTGCCATAGGCAGCAACAGCGCCCAGTCAAATTAGTTTCAAAAGATTCAACAGCATATTTATTAAAAAGTAAAAGCAAACAATTTGTACAACAGCCCATAGACCGTCATCAAATATGCGTTCGTGACGTACTTATCGACGTCATTCATGACGTCATTCATTATGATGTCATTGTACACGCCATGCAGTTCATTATGACGTCATATGATGGCTGGGTACTCTGGAAATGTGAATTGCCGCCACCATACTCCACAATCAGTATTGCCTACCATTCATATACTCACACACCCCAAATATTCGCCGATACCACCCTTAAAGTTGACCGTGTTCTTGTATTTCCGCGTTTATATTACCTCACAAAGACATTTCTCTTTTCTATAGCTCATACTTGCTATTAAATCCTATAAACATGGCATATGGTTTTCAAATTTGTAATATTTCAGTAAAAGGAATAAACTAAAACGCAATTAAATCTTTAATATGTTGCCAGTTGCTCTTGCTTCGACGATCTTTCCAGAGGCCTTGGTACGTTAATCGCCAAAGCAGACTCGATTACAAGCCCAGTTCTAGGTAATAAATTAGAAAATATATCAAATATATATCAACGATCGGCATTTAACATAGCTTTTTATAATGAATAAGGTACAAAACCTGTCTTGAAAAGCTTAAGGTACCGTAGCATGCCGAATCGTTTGATACAAATTTTTACTGGACGCTGTTGCTGGCTATCGCAGTAACAGCTTTCAGTCAAATAGTTCTCGACATATTCAGCACAATCTTTATAAAACATCAGTGTGTAGTAATCATATATGCAAGATACATTATATCTGCATGGGGTTAAGACGAGGCATTGCTAACGCGTGATGTTATTAACTTATGCAGATTGTATCACACTCGTTAATATGTAGAACTCATATGCTTATTAATGTCCGCCCTTGCCCCTTGACACTATTTTTTTAGCATTTATACTACAGAACTACGTCTGTAGCCTAATAGAAAACAAATTATTTTCTTGAAATTACGACATGGGGCGCTAAGGTTCGAATAGGTCACATCTTGAAACGAACCTACTCGGGGGGTTGGTAAAGATTGACAGGCGAATAAATGGTTGGATGTATCTAGCGTCATTTCCAGATTCAATTTGTCTAGTTAACTGGTATACATGTACGTAATTTCCAAGTCGCCACATTCCATCCAGCCCATCCTAAATGGCGGATTTTAATAATCCAACATCCAGTTTCCTATATATACAGGAGACTCTGCCAGAAAGCCTTCACATGTGGTTCCTTTCAACTTCAAGCAACTTCCTTATATCTTGTCCAGCAGAAACACCATCTAATGGATCCTTCCACTTTTAGCTAGGCCCCGCCCATCTCAATCTAATCTCCACCACACCACGTCGGTGTTGGGATCGATCGATCTCTGAACCCCCTGACTATCAATTTCCAGAAAACTATACATGTAAGCTGTTGAATATTTTGAAATTAATTTGACTGGGTGCTGTTACTGCGTATGGCAACAACAACAGCAACAGTACCCAGTCAGATTAGTTACAAAATATTCAACAGCTTCCCTGTATAGTTTTCAGGAAATTGATAGCTAGGGCATTTGGTGCATCGATCAATCCCAACACGGCGAGGTGTGGGTGAAGCTTAGCTAGTGATGGGCGTGGCATAGCTAAAACCGAAATGCGGTCCATTAGGGCGTCAGATGATAGATGTATAAACTGGAAAGGTGCATTATCACAAACCATCATGGTATACTGAAGCTGGAGAGAGGACGCCATATGTCGACTCAGTACAGGACAGTGCGGCCCAAGGGTCACCCACCTTCTCATCGTAAACTGTATTTGTGCTACAGATGGCACGCAACACATTGCAGCTGTTCTATCTTGGACCAATCACCTGACCACATTCGGCACACCTGAGCTTTTGTGATGCTCAGCGCGGTAGATATGGTTTCAGGGTTCAGGCATCCTGACTAACATTTTCGGCCACGGTTGGGAGAGTCTGTAGACATTGCCCTCGCGGGTAGATATTCTAGAGTACATAGAGTAGGTAGGCCTATAGCAGAAACATTATCAGCACAATTCACGCCATAGATATCAGTCATTTCTAGCTAAGTGTTGAGTTTCTTTGCCTGTGACAATTTTAACCAATAATTTATTATGCTGACTATGCTGTGTTTGATAAAATTCTTAAGTGGCATTTCGCATTTTCTCCACCAACATCTACACACCAATATGCTAATATGGGTTCCACCAACTGTTTAACATTTGTGCGTGCGTGCGTGTGTGCGTGCGTGCGTGGGAGCCAATGCTTAAAATCGTTTATACCTAACTCTGTCGTGGAATTCGCCGCCATCTTGCCACAGCCAGTTGAAATTGCTTTCGTCGTATCGCAGACCAGTCCACCAAGCCAGTAGGTCGGCGCTCTTAATGCGCTTCCTCAGTGCTTCCCGAAAGTATTTCTAAAAGATGAATAAATAAATAAATATTAGAATTTAACGTTTTACTAGCGGCTTTTTCCAGTTTCGTGAAGGCCATAGGTCTGCATCATGTTCATTGTAACGCAATGTAAGCAGTGCTGCAACAATGCTTTATCTCCCCTTGTCGATTGTCGGTTTACTAACTATTTTTTAATCCCATTTGATCAATGACTGTCTTTAGGATACCTCATTTGATCATCCCACTGGTCATATTTTGATGCATCAAATTTGAGCGATCGACAAGGCAGTCGGAAACATTTGAATCAGTGGAGAGAATCCATACCCTAGTGTTGACTGGTGTGTGTGCTTGATTCAGTCCAGCTTTAGATCAAACAGTGGCTTCCAGAGAGAGAATAAAGTTCTGAATAGGCCTATGTGCTAAATACTTCGTCATTTTTGCAAGATAGCGATTACATATCGAACATAATTTTCAAAATTTAATCAAAAATAAACAGAATAAACTGAACATAGTTTCTAAGCGCATAGGCAGAAAAAGCATCATCAGCCAGGCAGGAGCATCATTAGTAGAGCCACTAACAAAATCATGAATCTATATTGGTAGAACTCTATCCCAGACCGCATATATTCATGTTTTGTCCATAAGAGGTAATCAGAGAATTGGTAGCTCAACAGGTGATGTGAATCCTTGATTGCGCCCCATATCAGTCGATACTAGCTTGTTACATACATTTACTCCTCTCATTCAGCATTCGACCTAATAACCTTGATGAAATCCCCATCACTTTGACATTGTCCATATTTTGAAACTAAAATTTGACCGGTTCCTTGGCTGTTTTCTTTTAATGTTTTAAATCAATAACCCTTGCGAACCGTTAGGCCATATAGTTCCGCATTAATAATTTGTTGTCAACAGCTTGGATACAAATGATCAAATTTGATACAAACGGTTAACAAACGCTTTGGATTGATACTGGGCAATTTCTGATTACATTATTCAGTTGAACCCATTCTACGAGTTGGTCAAGTGAATGGGACCCCTAGGGCTTTGTTTGATTGCATTGATTTTGAATTTCAGGTCATAATTTTGAGTTGACCTTTGGGCGTTGTCAGTTATGTCATAGCAGTCACTATTACTGTCAGAGTGACTTTAAACTTGGACGCAACTGCGCAGACATTGTATGAGCTCAACGCATGCTTGTGTCGTTAGTCATCTCCAAACAGTGGGATTTCCACACATTTGGCATTGACATGTCACGAGCCTTCGACACAATTAAACGCACAAAGATCCTAGATGTACTACGCCAGGCCAGTTGCAATGAAGATGAGCTACGACTAGTGAGACTACTGCTTGCAGACACAAAGGTGAGAATATGAGTCAAGTCAGTGAAGTCTGCGGAGTTTGAAATATCACTCGGCTTCCAACATGGAGATGGCCTATCCCCCTGTGCTCGTCATCTGTTAACATCTATGCTGGAAAATTTCACCAGAATAACCTCCACCATCCCCCCCACCCCACCCCACCCAACCCCACCGCCGCCCCGACGCGTCAGACTGGGTATGCCGCTAGAGATGGAACATGCCAACAACGTGGATATCATAGACGAGGAAGAGAAACCCATTGATGAACTTCTACCAATAGCCACAAGTAAACTTAAAATTCAGAATCTCTTTATGAATTAATCCAAAACAGAGTTCACCCACATATACCTAACGACAAAGCATGCCACTAAAGAAAATGAGGATCCACGTCGTGGCACGAGTAAAATCTTGGACTTACTGCTCTGCAGTACTGCTGAGATTGATGTACGTTGCGTGATGGGGAATATGCTTTCCAGGCATTCTGGACGCTTTGGATTAGTAGATCAAAGATGCACTTGACAAATTCACTACTTTTATACAACGCAACCTGTGTATCATTGAGGCTGTATAACTGTAACAGCTTGGTAGCTCCAAAGGCATATCTAGACAAACCTGATGCTTGTCATCGCAAACAGCTCCGCACCATCACTGGACACCGATGGCCAAACAGCGTAATTTCCAACGATGCACTATACAAGGTGTGCAATACATCGCCGCTGTCTGTACAAGTCGCCCAGATAAGATGGTCCATGTTTGGCCACGTGCTAAGGATACCCGAAGACAGACCAGCACAGAGAGCCGCGAAATTCACTCTACTGGGAGTCAGCAAATATAAAGTCAGGAAACAACATTTAAAAAGGGCGAGTGCAATATACAAAAATACAATTAAGAGGCACGCTCAGACAGTACGCCACCAAGTTCACCAAAACTTAAGGAAAATACAAGAGTGGGAGGCTAAAGCTTTTTGGAAACTGTTTAAAGAGAATTCAAATGGAAACCAACAAAATGAAAAAAATAGATCTCCAAACATTATTCCAGCATTTCAAAAATATAAACGAGGATGAAGATAATGAATACCCAACAGATAACCAAACATTTGATATACCAGACTGTGGAGAACTTGATTGCCCCATAACGCGTGAAGAAATCCTAAAGAAAATAAATAAATTACTGAACGGAAAAGCAGCGGGGTCTGATCAAATCTATAACGAGTACATAAAGTCAACAGCTGATACTATGCTACCAATCTATGAATGCTTATTCAATCTGATTTTCGATAGTGGAAATGTTTTGGATGAATGGCGTATTGGAAAAATCATACCAATATACAAACATCTGATGCATCGAACTATCGCCCTATAACCCTATTAAGCAGTTTAGGCAAACTGAAAGATTACGCGGAAAAACACGAAATAATATCAGAGGCACAAACTGGATTTAGGAAAAATAGGTCCCCTCTTGACAACACTATTTATATATATATATATATATCTAATTAAAAAAACTGCTCTTTGCGCAGAAGAAAAAATTATACCGCACGTTCATCGACTCTAAACACGCTTTCGATAAGGTATGGAGGGCGGTTCTCGGGGAAAAAACTATTAAAACAAAAAATAACTGGAAAAGTTACAAAATTGTATACAATATGTATAAAGGTATAAAATCTTATGCCAGCCACGACCAAACCAATTCGGAATTCATAACAAGTAACGTAGGTGTACGACAAGGTGAGAACCTATCCCCCTTTCTATTTTCTATTTTTCTCACCGATCTAGAAGAGTATCTATATGAACAGTCCATAACTGGTCTTAATTCTCTTAATGAACTGGCTGAAGAAAACTTAAACCTGTACCTCCGTCTTATAATACTATTGTACGCTGATGATACGGTCATAATGGCTGATTCTCCACGAGGCATACAGAATGCGTTAAATGCATTTCACCAATATTCCACAGACTACCGATTACAAATTAACATTGCAAAAACGAAGGTGATGAGTTTTTCTAAGCGTAAATTAAATAGTTCTCTAAGTTTTAATATAGGTGGGCGCGAACTTGAAATAGTTGATGAATATCTATATCTAGGCATTTTATTAAAATCAAATGGAACATACGCAAACTGCAAAATAAAAAACTGTAAACAAGGAACGAAAGCTATATACTCATTGATAGGCAAGACAAACCAACATGACATACCTATTGATTTACAAACAACATTATTTGATACAATGATTACACCTATATTACTTTATGGATCCTAAATCTGGGGTCTTGAGAACACTACACAAGTAGAAGCATGCCAATTAAAGTTTTTTAAACATACACTTCGTTTGAAGAAAAGTGCACCTAATGCCATGATATACGGCGAGCTTGGGAAACTTCCACTTCACATCAAAATAAAATGTAACATGATACGATTTTGGGCGGGTCTAGTAAATGGTGGGTATGGTAAACTATCGTCTATGCACTACTTCTTATGTAAAGACTTTGCAACTAGACACAACATACAAATTAAATGAATTGAAACGATTAAAATTATTTTAGAAAGCGTTGATCAACAAAACCTATTTACAGAAGAGAACATACACGGCAAGCAGCTAGTCCAGCTAACGAAGTGCTCATTAGAACAGAAATTCATCGAGGAGTGGACTAGAGAAATGAGCCAATCAACACGATTAAACTTCTATAGCGAAATAAAAACAGAATTCCATTTCGAAAATTATTTAAAATGTCTGCATACCGGGAAGCATTAACGCTTCTGCATTTTCGAACACTCAACGACAGACTAGCCATAGAAACGCACAGATTGATTGGCTATTCTATTCAAGACAAAACAATGAAGATAAAACCCCGGGGACTACTTTCAATATGTAACAGGCCCGTACTCACCAAACTCTGCACATTTCTATTATTGGCCAAGAAAAAGAAATAAACAGTATCAATGCAACTGTTACTACTACGACCTTCGGTCCTTTACGATACACATAGAATGCACGAATGACACTCACCAACACAACAACTAATACTACAACAGCCGCTACCATTATTACAACAACAGTAACAACAGCCATAGCAACGACTACTGCTAATTCACATGAAGGGAAGTCTTTAACGCTTCTGCACTTTCGAACACTCAACGACAGACTAGCCATAGAAACGCAAAGATGGATTGGCTATTCTATTCAAGACAGAACAATGTAGCTAAAACCCCGGGGACATTAGGGCTTCAGATCCGTGTTCGTGCACTATTCTTCATTATAATTATGTCGGTGAGAATGCTGGCGTCTATCAGTCTGTTGGATTTAACCCCTTAACTCTCATATCAGCCAAAAACGGATTCTGCAGTGGTCCTGAGAAATGTCCATTTGCAAAACAACAAAATATTATTTTTTGAAAATTTACCACTAGAGGGAATAACCGAGCCAGTCATTCCAGTGATAAAGTTTCAAAAATGGTCTTCTCTTGGTCTGCAAATGGACATTTTTCATGAGAAAATTTAAATTTTCTTTAACAATTTCGAGGGTTAAAGTGTTAATAAGGCTCAATATTCTCATTACGCTTTAACTGCTATTTAGTAACATTTGAACTTTAGTTTTCAGTTCTTCGTCCTGTATCATTACATGGACTGTGGCCTACTAGTGACGCAGTGTTGTGTAGTAGGCCTATTTAATGAGCTAGCAACTCTAGTGACTTACAAAATTCCATTTTAATCTTCACCATGCGTGGATCCAGACAGCGCCAGTTACTAGGCGGTACTGGCTCAGTACTGGCCCAGTAACATGCGTTATTAGAGGCCAATTAGAGGCTGTGATTGGAAGATATCATACAGCGCAACATTTTTTAAAAACTTATCACAACTACATCGCTACGGACCAAGATATACATGTACATAGCCTCGTTAAGTGATGACTGACATCCGGGTCCAGCTATGCGTTAACCTTTTATGTTTTGAAATGCCAGTGCTTCAATTTCAAGACATCTCTGCCCATAAATGAAAGCGGTTGAATATTTTGAAACCAATTCGATTAAAATCCGTCGCTGCCATAAGCAACAGCTCCCGTTGAAATTAATTTCAGAATATTCCACAAAATATGAATGGATGAATCCAGTTTTAGCTATGCCACGCCCACCTCTAGCTAAGCTCCACCCACGCATTGCCCGTGTTGGGATCAATCACTCCATGCACTCTCTGAATCTCAATTTCCAGAAGACTATACATGATAGCTGTTGAATATTTTGAAACTAATTTGACTGGGTGCTGCCGATTATGACGTCATCCTACACGTCATGTAGTTGATTATGACGTAATATGATGGATGGATAAACTGGAAAGGCCCATTGCCGTGTCTTGTCTGTAATCGTTAAAGGGGTTAGCGATTGGTCAACAACAAATGATAACTTAATAAACACACTATTATGATGTAATAAAAGCAAATTATTCTACACTTCCGGGTCCATAACACGTGTATGACGTCATATTTAACAAGCATATAAAAACCTGACAAAATTACTTTAGGCTACAATATGTGCTGCTCACAACTCATAACATGTATTTTAGTGCTTAAACTCTAAGTAATATTTTATACAAAATATTGTATCCCACTTTGGTTCCCTTTAAGGTTATTTAATTAACATTTCCTGGCATTGCGTCGATGATCCGCCATCGGTTGCGTTGCATAATCATTAATGCAAAAATTTCTATCGACATTAAAGACATAAACTCGATATAAAACACCCATCCACAGATTATCTGATTTCACTGATAAATTGATAGTGTACGTTATACTTTTAGCGCAAGTTGAATGCCAATAAAATTATGCCAGAATGTTCTTATCTTGCCCGAGGATTCAATTTTACTATCGAGATAACAGATTCTATATTGAAGTGTGTACGTTCCTGAGTATTCGTATGGCACCAAACACTGGGTTGTCACAAACCGTATCTAAAACAGCAATAGCCAATGCCTCGTTAGGACTTACCCCAATTTTAATTATTATGAAAACTTGTTGAATTTGACAACTGAGCGAGGCATAGTAGCATAGGGCCTATTGATTTCTTTGCAATCTAGGCAGCTGTAAGCGAAAACTAGATATTAGTTACTCTAAGGTGGGCGTTGCATCTATATAATGCAGCCACTGCATCCACGCGTTAGCCTTCCAAATTATCCAATTGTGTTTGCACCCATTGACATTATGGCAAAGTACAAACGTATATATGTGTCAGCTCTGATACATATTGCTAATATCGATAATCTCCCAAAATTTATAACGAATACAATGAACATTAAGAAATGAGCCACAAACGTATTTACCATAGGATCCAATATTTTACAAATAGATAGATCGAAAATCTGCAAGGGCAATACTAATACACCTCACAACTCTAGTCTATGCATTCACTTCATTTTCATCCTTCAAATAGATAGTGTTAACAGGAACATATTTGACGAATTTGGTTATAAACCATAAACAACTGTTGTTGGCGAGCATTGCTGGAGAATGTGTAGTGGGTGTACCACTTATCTCACCGCCCATCCAAGGACGACAGATCCGTCTTGCTCTGGATGGAGGCTGGGTCGGCTACAAAAAAAATTGTCGCTGCGTAGCTGGCTAACGGAATGGTAACGTTCCTGCAGGGCAGGTCGTGCATTCACGGCCAAAGGGGTCGGCTACACCCTTGTGTTAGAGACCAGGTACCAAGTGCATTCCCTCTAAGTTAACCACCTGGGATTCAGTGGAGGGGTGGGGAAATTGTAACTTCCCTCGGAAGTTGGTTACTAACATAGAGAAACGCAATGTTAAGGTTTTAGCACCAGGTAATTCAACATCGGAAATGTATTCACCATTTTTTCTAAGTTTTCTCAGCATAAATAATAACAAGAACAGTAAATAGAATGGTTAATCATGAATGGTAATCACGAGCAACAATTACAAGTGTTAATTACATGTGTAGGTGGCAGCTTACAAAACAACATTAAATGAGATACAACCTTCCTACATGCGGAGGAAGTGTATAATGTGCAGATATCCGGAAAGCATCCAGATGGAATGTAATAATGGAGGTAAGAATGGAAAGTTTCATCAGTATACTATTGCAGTTCTGAGGCTTCCACCTCCCCCCCCCACCCCCAGGTGTCGAGGCCGGGTTTGCTCTGGCCGGTGGGGGGGGGGGGGGGGGAGGGGGCGGGCATTGGATGTGCGGTCGTCACGAAGGCTGTCCTCATCATAATAATCCTCGAGCTCCGGGTCGGGTTGCCAATCCTGCATGGTCTGGTCATTGATTCGGAGACTGGCCACACGCAGGTGTCCTTCCTGGTGGCTCTCGATCGGGGCTTGCGATGCCATCCAGTGGGTACTTTCACAGAGCTCCCTCACAAATGCTTGCTGGCCGGAGTGGTCAGCAATTTTCTTGGAGATGCGTAGGTTTGGTCGAGCATTCCTGACATGGTATGAAGATGGGACAAGGGTCGCTAGGAAGTCAGAAGGAGAGCAGAATACTCGAATCCTTTAAGAAGGTGTACGTCCATGGGAAGCGGTCTTAAGCAGTGCGAATTAGGTCGCAGTGTTAAGATCATTTGCAGCATGCATGGGGAGGTGGCAACAGTGTAATAATTGCAATGAAGGGAGAACTGAGAAACGCGACGAACCGGAGACTCAGCCTTCTTTATTCTACGATGATCCACTACTCAATAAGGCACCAAGCCCTGCTGGGACAACGTGGATCACGGTGTTTGAGACATATCGAGGTATAAAGGAGGCGGCAGAAATAACCTCTGCTGGCGACATTTGCTTTTACGGGATAGTTCCAAATGTAGTGCCAGGGGCTCTAACATTTCCATGGCGTGGGAGAAGCCTTTTTTGGTGGAAAGACAGGCGTCTTCGGTAGCAGGGCTATTTTATATCTTCACACTGCATGAAGTGCAAAGGTTGCCACCCACGAATTTGGCGACTAAGGCGGGCGTCCTATTAACTACTGAAAAAGCAAGAATATATGTCTTCACGTCGAGTGGAGCAGGAGATTGTCATCCGAATATGACAGCTAAACTGGCCAATCTCCTTTAGAAATCACTAAGTGGGAGAAAGGCTGTGTAAGAGCGGAGAGGACGGTGCGTAATGCGGTAAAGATCTGTAAGAAAAATAGGAAACTTTAAGAAATTGGTACATTTAAGATTTAACAAGTACGTTCAACGTATCATATACTACCCTTATAAGCAAAATGTCCGTAGATAGATGGCGACTACATTATGTTTATTGCTTAGTTAATTTGTTTCGAGGTAAAGGAAAGATAATGATTGTGTACTGGCTCTTGCGTGTACAAAAAATCTGATCAAAATGAATCTAGTTTATTTTTGAAGATATTTAGGCTTACGGCACTAACTATTTCATTTGATAAGCTGTTCCAACTATTCGTAATTCGGTTTGCGAAAAAGTTCTGCCTAATTAGTTTGTTACTTCTGCTCTTAGTGAGTTTAAAATTATGTCCCCGAGTGATGCTTTGTTTGTCTATCTCCAAGAATGGGCACTGAACACGATAAAGGCCATGAATGTATTTGTAAGTTTGAATCATATCCCCACGTGATCGACGGTAGTAGAGAGAAGGTGGATTCAGATATTTTACCCGGTCTAAATAAGTATAATTTCTTATTAAGGGTTTCATTTTAGTTGCTCTTCGCTGCACATTTTCTAGTGTTAGACTGTCTTTTTTTAACATGGGAGTCCATGGACCGTTCCCGTATTCAAGTATAGGTCCAACTAGCGAAGTGTATAGCCTTACTAGAGTTGAAGAGTCTAAATGGGTGAGAGACCTTCTTATCAGTCCCAAAATCTTATTAGCTTTTGATACTTGGATTTGACAATGGATGCTAAATTTTAGTTGGTTGTCTACATTCAGACCTAAATCCTTTACGACAGTTGTTTCTATTAGCTTTGTTTCGTCAGCAAATCTCTTAATTACATCAGGAAGGTCGTTTATGTAACAGATGAAAAGGAGTAGTCCTAGTACACTACATTGGGGCACACCGCTAATGACAGGAGTTTGAACTGATTTGCACCCATTCACGACAACTCGTTGGGCTCTGTTAGTAAGAAAATCCTCAATCCATTTTAGTAGGTTACCATGGATACCATATTTTTCTAGTTTAAGAAGAAGTCGTTTGGGTGGTACAGAGTCAAATGCCTTAGCAAAGTCTAGATATAGAGCATCGATAGAACTGTTGTGATCGATTGCATTTGACCATATATCAGACTTCAGTTAGCTGTGTGACACAAGAACGCCATTTAATAAATCCGTGTTGACTTGGTACAATTAGGGCGTTTTGTTCAAGATGGTTTACAATATAGTCTTTTATAATGGACTCAATGAGTTTACAGATTATGGAGGTAAGGCTTATAGGGCGATAGTTATTAACCAAATGTTTGTTTCCCTTTTTGAAAAGTGGAGATACATGACCTAATTTCCAGATTTGAGGTAGCTTACCCTCTCTCAATGAACTACAGAAAAGATGTAATAATGGGCAGACAATTTCAAGTTTGAGTTCCTTTAAAACACGGGGATAGATTCCATCAGGACCTGCAGACTTGTTAGTTTTTAGATTATCGATCTTTTTAATTAATTATCATGTCACTAGTGACCTCGATATGATGTAATGGAGCATTGAAATATCTACTGTTGAAACTAGGCAACTGACTGATATCCTCATCTGTAAAGACAGATGCAAAATATGTATTTAATGCATCTGCCTTTTCCCCGTCAGTTGTGGTTAGTGTGCCATCAGACTTCATGAGGTCACAAATTGTGTTTCGAGTTTTTATTTTGCTATATGCATATTTGAAAAATGCTTTAGGATTTTACTTTGCCTCATTTGCTAGTTTACGTTCAAAATCTCTTTCAGCTATACGACATTCATCTTTGGCCTGGTTTCTCGCTTCAGCATAATTTTTGTAGTCACTGCTACTATGAGAATTTCTCATTTTTGAAATGCCTGTTTCTTGGTTTTTCATTTTTCGAAAACATGATTGGTTAAGTATAATAATTTTTTCTGCTTATATTGAGGTCTAGATTTTGGTATGTATATCTCCGACCAGTCATGTTCTATGTCCCCAATAAATTTTGAATCCCAGTCTATAGATTTAGCATCTTTGCCCATATTGTCATAATCTCCCTTATATAGTATATAATGTGACATGTTTGGAGATTCATTTACGTAGCATGAGAATGTAAATGTTAATGTTGCATGATGGCTCTTACCAATGGGTACACCAGAAGATAAATCATTTACCATGTTTTCCTCATTTGTAATAATTAGGTCTAGGATATTTTGTTTTTGATTTCCCCTAAAATGAGTTGGTTCATGTGTATGTTGATGCCAGTATAAGTCCCTTAGCGTCTCAATAAATATATTAGCAGGGCTTCGGGATTGGCGGGTGAGATGTCATTTATCCAGTTAATTTCATTATAGTTAAAATCACCCATTATAAGAAGGTGACTAGGTGTGAGCCCTGATACATTGATTAGCAGGTCAGTTAGATTTGTACGGTTTTGTCTATTTAAGGACAGCCGATGATGAACTCACGGTAGACCGCATTTGCCAACACTATCAGCGTACGATAGACATAGTAAGGCATTACGGCCAAACGGTGAAATTTATCGATATCCCGGCGTATTCTCTGCTCCTGTATAATGAGCAACTTCACCATTTGAATCCCTGTTCCTTCAAAGACCAAGAGCTGCAACTGCATGACCAACTCTCTCTTCTGAATGATAGAATTGAGAAAATTAATGCAGATATTGGTGTACACACCATCAAATGCAGTGTAGAGTTAATACTCCGTAGAAAATCTAGTGCACATTATCATTATACGTTCGAGTTTCTGAAGGATGGTTTGCATGCAGGTACGCTACTGAATCTGGTTTGGCTTCGGAAGATTCATTTAGACGTTCTCCGGAGTTGCACCACCATCACTACTCAGTGAGTTATATTCTTCAGTAAGCATACGCTTACGACTTATTTCAGTAGGTGATATTACTCTTTTAGCAAATATTAATTTCGCTTCCTTGGTATAAATCAACAGGTGACCCATAATGACGAAACCTTTGTGTATTAACACTGCAACCGTGGAGGAACTTAGTACACCATTCATATAGGTAAAATTCGAGCTGCTGGCATAGTAAGTTTTCGTGAGTCCAGAGGTGGTTCCATGTCCCTGGATGACATTAAGGCAGATGCTGATCTGCCTGCCACAGCTACAGTCCTTGAACGATTGCGCCATGCTGGGGACGTCGTATTCGACATCAATGATGAAGGTGCTGTTGGTGGGATCGACTTGCACCCAAGGGAAGAATCCCTGGAAGAGCAAGTAGCTAGACTGAACCTGGAACTGCTAGCTCAAGGTATCAAATACAAGGCACTCCTTAACTCAACTAGTCAACAAAGGGGTGATCAGACCCTAGTTGATAACCTGGCTCCTAGGGGGGTATATACCCCTAGAGAACCTAAGAGGGAGTCACGATCAGTTTCTCACCATGACACTAGGAAGTCATCACCAGTTCGTAGAGCTTACTGGGATGGCTCTTCGTACAATGACTCTAGAATATCATCCCCCGGTCGTAGAAGCTACTCTGATGGTCCTCCTCCACCTAAAATGTCAACTTTTGATGGAAAATGTGAGTGGAAACCATTTTTCATACAGTTTGAGCATACTGCTTCAAGGTACCATTGGTCTGATACATATAAATTAGACATGCTCATCTCAGCTTTAAGGGACAAGGCCTTAAAGTTTTACTGCATCTGTTCTGTGCAAGTCCAGAATGATTACTTTAGTTTATGTGACAAATTAAAGTTGAGATTCGGGAAGAAAGATCTGCCCCACATCATCAGGAAAAAGATGCAAGATATTCGACAAGAGCGTAACTCTTTAGAAGAATTTGCAGATATCATTCAGGAGCTCACTTTAGATGGCTATCCTGATGCCTCAGAGAGTTTGGGCGAGACAATTGCCATTGATGCATTCCTACGGGGTATTGAGCATAAACGAGCCGCTCTGATAGCAATGGATAAAGATCTGAGCACCCTGGAGGAGGCTGTACAAATGGTCAATGCAGCTATCCATCATCAAAGATTGATCATGGGTTCCAGAAGACCTGTGGTTCGAAAGGTCCGTTTTCCGGACGATGCTTCTGGTTTGATTGAGGCAGATAATCCTGAGCAGTTGAGAGGCATAACGGCTCCAAGCAGGATAGATAAATTGGAGAAAGATGTCAAAGGACTTAGGAAGGATATGGCAGAGATGAAGGTAGATGTTGCTAAGATTTTGAATCTTATATCTGGTCAATTCGGTCGAGGTCGGTCTCCTCCAAGAGGGAAGGTCGTTCCATCGCGTTCCCCCTCTCCTCCTCTCAGATCGGGAAAGTGCTTTAATTGCAATTTAGAGGGGCATTTTTCCCATGAGTTTCCAGAGCCGAGGCGTACACGGTTGCCATCACCTTCTGCTTCACCGAGATCTTCCCCTGTGCGATCATATGATGTTCGCATGTATGAGTTTAATCGTGACCCTATGACACTAGTCATTCCCATTAAAGTAAATGGTGTTTCCGTTGATGCAGTGGTGGACACTGCGGCACAAGTGACAGTAATGGGCAATTTCTTTGCAAATAAATTACCTTACCCTTTAAAGAGGTTGGAGTCTATTACATTGAAAGGTGCAGGTAGAGACAATGTCATCGCTGCGGAAAGTGGTGAGCCAGTCACAATTGCCTTAGGCTCTATGATGTTCAACTGGCCAGTACTTCTTGCCAATATTAATGATCCGATTATGTTAGGCCTGGATTTCTTGAAGGCACACAAGGCCACCATTGATCTGACTAGACTGTGTCTGACAATTAATGGAGAACCGGTTCAAGCATCAATGTTGAGAGCTCATGGGAAGGAAGCCCAAGTAGCTTGGGTAACATTGAAGCAGAAAGTGGTCGTTGGTCCTTTTGAGGCCGTGAAGACCACAGGTGTTCTGGATCGGGAGGTACAGAATGATGTTGTGCTCCAGCCCTCATCTAAACTGGAGGGTCTGGTAACACCTCATACAGTGGCCACTGCCAAAGATTTGCAGATTCCTATTTTGTTAAGGAACCTGTCTGCCCAATATATTACTCTGGAACAAGACCACAACCTTGGTATTGTCACAGAAATTGAGGAGGTTTTAGACCATAGAACAGAATTTCAACTTGCTGGTAATCCCATAAACCAGGACGGTTTACAGACTTCTACAGCCACTGAGGTGGAAGTCCCTGTGTTCTTACAGGAGCTGTATGAGAGGTCGACATTGGGTTTATTGGAGACGCAGTCTTCGCAAGCCAAATCCATGTTAATCGAGTATCAGGATGCAATTGCAAAAGATGATCTTGATTTGGGTTTGTTCAAGGGGATAAGACATAAGGTTGACACAGGTAATGCACAACCTGTTCGTTCTAAACTTAGACGAACTCCTCTTGGTTTTGAGAATGAGGAAGAGAAACACCTTGCGGAAATGTTAGAGAAAGGTATCATAGTTCCGTCAAAATCTGAGTGGTCGTCAGCCCCGGTATTAGTTCGGAAGAAAGACGGTACCGTGAGGTACTGCGTCGATTTTCGAGCTCTGAACAGTATAACTCGCAAAGACGTTTACCCCCTACCAAACATTGAGACATGTCTGGATGCACTTGGTGGTGCTAAGTTCATCAGCACACTTGATATGGCAGCTGGGTATTGGCAGGTCGAGGTTGACCCAGAGGACTGCCACAAGCTCGCATTTATCACAAGATATGGGCTCTTTGAATTTGTCCGGATGCCATTTGGTACGTGCAACAGCCCGGCTACCTTTCAGAGGGTTGTTCAGCTGGTGTTGCAAGGTCTTAACTGGTGCGAGTGTCTTGCGTATTTAGATGACGTGGTAGTGACAGGGACTGACTTTGACAGTCATATGACCAACTTGAAAGCTGTCCTTTCCCGATTCCTGTTGCACCACCTTAAATTAAAACCTAAGAAGTGTAAGTTGTTCCATACAGAACTCTGTTTCTTTGGTAAGTTGGTGAGTGATAAGGGAATCGCTGTTAAGCCAAACAATATGGAAAGCATCGCTAATTGGCCTGTTCCTAAGACCAGGAAAGAGCTGGAATCTTTCCTAGGGCTCATGAATTACCACCGAGAGCACATACAGGGTTTTGCTGGTATTTCTGCTCCTCTCTCTGCACTTACCAGTTTCAAAGTAGAGTATGACTGGACTCTAGAGCATCAGGTAGCTTTCGAAACACTTCAGGGTGCTATGACCAACCCTGCAGTGTTAGGTTACCCGACACCGGATGGTACCTTCATACTGGATACGGATGCTTCAGAGGCGGCTATTGGTGCAGAGTTATCCCAAATTCAGAATGGGAAAGAGGTGCTTATTGGTTTTGCGAGCCGAACATTGACACCGGCTCAGCGTAAATATTGTGTTACACGCAAAGAGTTGCTGGTCATGGTAGCATTTACTAGGCAGTACCGTATGTACTTGCTAGGACAGTCATTTATTGTGCGGACTGACCATGACAGTCTCACGTGGCTGCTCAGTTTCAAGCACATCGAAGGACAACTAGCTAGATGGCTAGAAGAACTGTCCCAATATAATATGACGATGCAGTACAGGCCCGGTAAACAGCACTCTAATGATGATGGTCTATCATGAGTTCCAAGTGATTCTTCACCTTGCCACTGTTATAAAGCTGGCCAATCTCTTAGTACATTACCATGTGGTGGGTGCAAATATTGTACCAAGCTTCAGCAGCAATGGTCTCAATTTGAACAAGATGTTGATGATGTAATTCCTTTGGCTTTTCAAACCATAAGGGCCCTTCAACTGAGTAATAATGACCTATCAGACAGCGACACAGACAGCGACGATCCAGATGGACTGCTGAATGGTATCCCCCAAACAGACCAGGTTATCGGAAGGTCAAACTGGTTAGACGCATTCTCTTCGGAAGATCTAAGGGAGCGTCAGTTGGAGGATCCTGATCTGAAGACAGTTGTATCATGGATTGAGCAGTCACACACACCTTCTGATGCGGAGGTATATTTAGCTAGTCCAGCTGTCAAGTTTTGGTGAGCTAAATATATCTGGCACGGATACTCTCGTGATGTGGTGGCGTATGTGAAATCCTGTCGGATTTGTAGCTGTAGAAAAAAAGCTTCCATCATACCTAGAGCTGCTCTGGGCGAGTTCCATGCTGGTTTTCCCTTGGAACAGGTACATATGGACATTTTGGGCTCCTTTATCACTTCTGCACTGGGAAATAGACATGTGTTGATGATCATAGACCAGTTCACTAAATGGGTTGAGTGCTATGCGCTCCCTGAACAAGGGGCAGAACTGGTAGCCAAAACGTATGTGGAGCGTTTTGTCACCACATTTGGCTGTTCATATTTCTTACACACCGACCAGGGTCGTAACTTTGAGAGCAACCTATTTAAGGAACTGTGCCATCTACTGGAGATTTCAAAAACACGCACCACAGCTTATAGACCATGTTCGAATGGACAGATTGAACGTATAAACCGTACTGTCTTGCAGTGTATACGGTGTTACCTGCAAGAGCATGACAGACAGAAGGATTGGGACAAGTGTATTCCTTTCATCGCTGGAGCTATACGATCTACTGTAAGCCGACAGACGGGGTATACTCCCAACATGATGATGCTTGGTCGAGAAGTACTACAGCCTATTGACATAATGTGCAAATGTCCTGTGTCTGCGACTACAGAGAATGCCCCTTCAGATGCCAGTGACTTCGTCCAACAGTTACAGCAAACGTTGTATGAAACTCATGAGATAGCACGGGATAACCTTAAAATGGCTCAGAAGCGCCAGAAAAAAGAGTATGATCTACGTTTGCATGAGCATGCCTATCATGTTGGTGATGTAGTTTATCTTGCTAATTCTGCAACTAAAATAGGCCAGTCCAGTAAACTACAACCTCCGTGGACTGGTCCATTTATTATTTATAAAAAGTTGTCAGAAGCACTGTTTGGTATCAAAAACCAACGCCAGGAACTAGTTGTTCACCATGATAGATTAAAGCTGTGCAGAGATCGTGATTTACCTCTCTGGATATTGTGAATGAGACGTGCTATAAGCTCTGAAGATCATGGCGATGATGATGACTTATTATCCCCCGATAATGGCCTTAGGTTATCTGATGATAACCGTGCTTCCATTTTTGAGGAGGATTCGGATGAAACCATTCCATATGGTATTGATCTATCCTCATCAATTCTGCATAATGATCTAGATGCTGTTTTGACAGATGACCTGGATATCGACTCTGTTTTACCCGTCCCACAAACACAGCATCACTCTCCTAGGCGCATGAGGTGTCAGGTCCGAGGAGAAACGCATAACACTTCACTTAGGCGCATGAGGTGTCAGGTCCGAGGGGAACCGCATCACACTTTTTCACCTAGGCGCATGAGGTGTCAGGTCCGGGGAGAAATACACCACACATCTCCTAGAGATGACCAACTCCAAACTCACACCATTCAGAGTCGAACAGGAAGGCAGTGCCGTCTTCCCAACAGGTTCCTAGATTATGAAATGTATTAGAATGATCTTTAAGCATTCGTGAATTAGACTATGTAAGTTTTCATGGACCCTACTTGTCCACCTGAATAAACGTTCCTCTGGTTTCGTCTTATTATGGATTCATTTGGTCGTGGTATTGTTGCGGACTGCAGTTAGCTTTTCGGTGGTAGTACAGTACTACAATAGTAATGTGATAATGTACAATGGTAACAGTAATTCAACATTAAAAGAATTACTGTAATCCATATGATATGAAATAATGACTTCAAATTCTAACATTCTGCATGACACTGAAGACATTCAACTTGTCCGGAAAACATTTATAATCATTGGCTTATGTTCCGTTTCCATCTTAGCTTTAGTTTCAGCAACAGCAAAATCGTGATGTTCTATTCTTTGTAGGTTTTGGGAAACTAAATTAGTTGGACACATAAGCACATAGTGGCTTTTTCCAGCAATAATACTCCTTGAGATACCAAAAACCAACAGGGGTCCATCGCTGTATGACTCACAGAACGCGTTATTATAATTACGCGTTTTTCAAATGACGCGTGAATAATTGCGCGTAGTAATGCGTGGTTATAGTTACGCATTTCTTGATCACACATTACAAATATGCGTTGTCAAATGATGTGTAAATTGTTACACATTAATCATACGCATTGTATTGTTAATTGTATTTATTGTCCGTCATGATGTGTGGTCATAATAATGCTCTCTGTTTATGTGTATATGGATTAACTCCATGTACACGCTTTTATAAGTATATGCATCATATGTTATGATGCAAACTCATTTATGTATAGTGAAATCCTGTATAGGTTAGCTATTTAATGCCAGTTCTACATTTGTCAGCTCAGATATTTTATAGGGTAGCTCAAATATATTATATGTAGTTTTATTAGGTCAGCACAGATATTTTATAGGATAGCCCAGGTATATTAATTCTACATAGGTCAGTTCAGATATTTTATATTAGGCCAACATATTATATATTGCCATACCTAGGTATTTCATTTATTAACGTGTAGCAATTACATGTTAAAATGATGCAATGATGCATTATTACTCTATAATGCATAACTCAGGCATATTTATAATGTGCATTACTCTATAATGCAGAAGTCTTGAATATGACAGCATATTTATAATATGCATTTAGCAAAGACTGCATAAATTGTACAGATGCATTTCTTGCGCTTACCATTTCATAATGCGCGAAGTAATTGGCGCGTTAGTCATAGCGCAAATTCATATGTTTCTTTCTTCTGCTGTATTATCCGTTCCATTTAGCTTCATTCAGATATCTTTATTGTGATAGGGATAGTGGTTTTCCGGATTTCCTAAATTTGTGGATTCAGATCCGTTTCAATTATATAAGAGTTTTATTAGGTCAGGTTAAGGTTTTATGACTATGACTAACGCTATGACTAACGCGCTATGACTAACGCGCCAATTACTTCGCGCATTATGAAATGGTAAGCGCAAGAAATGCATCTGTACAATTTATGCAGTCTTTGCTAAATGCATATTATAAATATGCTGTCATATTCAAGACTTCTGCATTATAGAGTAATGCACATTATAAATATGCCTGAGTTATGCATTATAGAGTAATAATGCATCATTGCATCATTTTAACATGTAATTGCTACACGTTAATAAATTAAATACCTAGGTATGGCAATATATAATATGTTGGCCTAATATAAAATATCTGAACTGACCTATGTAGAATTAATATACCTGGGCTATCCTATAAAATATCTGTGCTGACCTAATAAAACTTTATTTTTAAGGTTAAAAATATTCACTAAATTAAAAAATTTGTAATATTCATAACTTTTCCTCGAATCTCACATAAGTTAATTTCAGATAACACTCCAACTAAATTCATGTGAGATTATTTTTATTACTTCTTTATCAATTCGGCAATTCTGTCAGTTTTCTGCTGTGGTGGATAACCACTGTCCTTAATTCTAGTTAGGATGCTATGCTATTTTAAAATCTGTGACGATGGCCCTCGTCCGGCAGCTGTTGATCTATCCATCTGTTTTATTATTAACAGCTCCTTCCTTCTAGATGGATCGACACATTTTTTTTAATTGGTAAATGCTAAATCTACCTTTAGCAGTTGAGCGTCAATGCCTGTGTTTTTTATGGTGTGCAAATTTTTAAAAGAGTGGATTTTTAGATACAATTTTTAATTAAGTAACCATGTTTTTATAAACGGGGGAGAGCGTGGTGCTGGCGGTATCCCGCAATTCTGCAGTTCGTGTTTTGCGGCTGCCGGGCTAGCTGATTCCCGCCGTTTCTACGGACGCCCGGCAGTCGTACCTTGGAACTTGAACTGTGCACATCTGCCGCTGGTTCCACGGGCCGATTCGAGACCTCTGTTGGGTGAGTAACCTTTTATACGTAGCTAAGTTACTACATAGTTAACTAGCTAATCAACTATAGTCAACCGAGCACCCCATTGCCATTGGAGCACCCGACCTCGGTTCAGATGGTTAGTCCGATATTTGCGTAAATTTCAAAATGCCTAACACCGATCGCTTGCCACGAATAAATGCATATAAAAGTGTAAATATTTCACTAAATAACTTAGGTTTGATGAAATTATGCTTTCCCATTGTATGTCGATGTTCCCAAGCCCATATTCCTTCGCACTTTATGCCATATGGGCGCTTTTTGACGTCTTAGCGGACAAAAATAACCCATTTTCGTAGCTCATTAAAACAGACGACAGAAGGGTAAATGGAGACTGGTACCCGCCTCCAAATTTTCTGCAATAGTAATTGAATAGGGAACCGGGTACCAGCGAACTATAGTCGACTAAAATCAAGTTCGACTGGGCATAGCAAGTGCGCATGATCAGTAAACCATGAAACTGACTATGGTTAGCGAGTCGAACTTGACCTAAATGATGTTACATGTGTTTTCATAATGATATGCAATTCACCTTTCCAGGGTAGGCTGGTACCCGACTCCTCATACCCTCGCTGACGATTCTCTGGCTCAGGATATGGGGGCCGGTAACGGCTGCCATCTTTGTACGCGATTTACGTACATGACGTCATTACACAGATAGGGGAAATCCATACGACAGCAGACGCTTCAAAGCGAAATGAAAGCTATTTAACACTTGTACGACACCGCTTCTGGTATTAGTATGGTCTTATCTTACTCATTTCGTTACACTACATAACTAAAATGGAATTTTTCACTAAAGACTATTGCCCCAAATTTAAAAAGTCGCGCTATTAATCTAGATTATTTTCTTGAAGGATAGCAGTGGGCACACGTCCAAATTTTGTTACCAGTTTTCGTTCATCGCTTTGTACTACTAAATAGTTAGCTACTTCTAATAGTAGAAGGCCTAGGCTACTTATTTACTTGTTATGTGACTCTTCTAGAGTTTATTTTGCGGGAATACTTGTATAAATTGTATAAAGTATACTAGTATTTCCTTCAAAATCAGCTTGGCCTACCGCTAAGGGTAGTGGGGAGGGTGGGTGGTATTGGGGTGAGGGTGGCTGATTGGTGGAGGCAAATGAAAATCGTTTCAGCAGGGGTGTTTCCTGCGAAGCTTTGAAAATTTGATCCATTGATTACTTTCTGTATCATGATTCCAACACATTATGTTGAACATTTTGAAACTAAAATTACTGGAATTGTAGAGGCTGTCACAGCATCTTACAATAATATTATTTGTGTCCTTGGATCATATGGTCACATTTCTGCACCATTGGATTAATATAATTTGGATAATGAGGGGTACCACAGAGCTCTGTTCCTCCCCCCCCCCCCTCCCCCACCCAACATTCACCCCCAAGCCAAAGTATATATAAGGCACCATGGAATGATGGATGCCCTTTTTAAAATCAGTTTCATTGCCATAATACATATAATAATAATTTATGACCAACCATTAAAACCATGAATGATGTTAACTCTCCAGGTAAATAACTATGATCTACACGTGAACCACTGATCCTGTGATCATGTAGGCCTTAATGGATCAGTAACAGATAACTCATTTATTAATGGTAAATCCAGATTGATCCATTTGGATCACTTGTTTTTCACAAGTAGCAAATCTAAATATATAAAAAAAGGACTTACATTTACTGCTTACTTTATCAAATACCTGTAATCTGTAGCTGGTTTAATCTGTGAAAGGTTATTGTTGAAATTAAAGTTGTTAATTATGTCAATATTTACATGTAAATTTAGTTTGAAAATACAAACATGTTGGCCTGAAATGTGCAAATTTGTGATTAACAGCAAAGTTACACAGAAATGTAAACATTTTGACAGTTAAATGAGAATCTGGTTTTGAAATAACAGAGATTTAAATGGAAATGTGAAGATTTTACAAAATTCAGGCTAGTATTATGAAAATTTAAGTCAGAAATATAAAAGCTTTCAGCCTGAAACAAGGGCATTTTGGTTTATATCAGATTAATTTCAGGCCACACTTAAATTATTGTTTATTTGGGGTAACCAACTTAATATTTTGGTTATGTATGCTTATATATCCAAAATATATTATAGGGTTTAATACTACAAACAAACCATAATTTATGAGTGGTCTTGGTGATCTTGAGAAATGATATCAGACTGCCATAGATCAAAGTAGACTTTGAAACCAAGAGGCACAATGGGCATGGTGGGCCTGTATCACTCACCTAGGATATCAGTATCTGTATAAGAAACATTTAAAATTGGGTTTCAAACACAGATTATGGATGGAATCATGGAAATGTGTACTTAAATGCAGAAATTTGTGCTGAATTGCAAACATTTCTTGCTGAAATTTGTAAATTTTGTGTTAAAAGCAAATGTTTAGAGAAATATATAAATTTTGACGGTTAATATGTGTATCTGGGCTCAAAATGTTAAATCTGTAATGGACCGTTTTGTCAAATATTAGCCAGTGTTTAAAATTTAACAACAAATTAGAAAATTCTGACCAAAAATGAAAGAATATGTGTGAAAATGCAAAATTTGGTACTGAAATCTGTGAACTTGGGATTATAAGCAAATGTTTACCAAGAAATATATAGATTTTCACAGTTAATAAGAATATCTGGGTTCAAAATGCTAAAAGAAATTTCAAATGACCAGTAATCTGAGAATTTAAGCTGGAAATATGAAGATTCTGGTCAGAAACATGCTGTCTTGGACAGGATACAAGAAAATTTGGACTAAAAAGCAACTGCTTTGTTTAGAAACAAAACATATGGGTGCAAAAGTAAGACAATTTAGGCTGAAGATACACACATTTCTGTATGAAGAATTGATAACTATGTTCCAATTATGAACATTTTATCAGGAAACATGAATATTTTAGGTAAAAAATTTAAGAATTTACCGGTAGGCCCAAAATGGCACAACTTTGATATGAAATAATGGCCACTGGCCAATAATGTCAAATTCCTATTCAAGAGGCCCAAAACCTATATTATTGCCATGTTCACTGTGAAAATTCATCAACTAAGATAGCCGAGTCTAAACCCCTAATGGTAATTAAGCCGACAAAAACCAGCCCTTGTAGTGGTATTGGTATTTTCAAGAATTTATCACTGTAATACTAAATAGCAAATCTAAATATATAATGTTGTCATTGTCAGTCATTCCAGTGTTAAAATTTCAAAAAATATTTCTTGGACTGCAAATGGGCATTCACTAAGTAAAATGACAATTTGCTTAACCAATCCTAACCATTAACAGCAACAATTTTGACAGGAAATATGAAGATTTTTTTACTGAAATGCATAATTTTTATTCAGAAACATGAAAATCTTGGTACAAACTCAGAAATATTACCATTGGCTGAAAATACAAGCATTTCTGTACAAAGCATGGATATCTAAGTTCTAAATTGAAAGTTTTGACAAAAACATGACCATTTAGGTCAGAAATGAAAGAATTTGTATCCAAAAAAAGATAATTTCCATGCAAAACAAAAGAATTGATGATCATGGACACTGGCTCAAAGATAAAAATCTATATATCACTGTTTTCACTGTCAAGACCATCAACTACATGTAACAACAGCTCAACTGTGATTGGTCGATAACGTTGAGTTTGCTTTAGCTTAGCTGACTTTTCGCACACATATATCTGGGAAAAACATCTACCAGTAGATCAATCTGTCCTATTTTCTTAAGAATATATGTAAACGGTAAATTTTCTTAAGGATATAGCTGCACAAACCGCAGGACCTACATGTAAATCACTTTCAGACAAATTATTTTCAAAATATTTAGTTTTCTGCAGATCTCAGTTCTAGCTCACCTGGTCTGAAAAGCCTGAGAGGCCAAATGAGCTTATTCTATGGCAATATATTTGGTCTAAATAGCTCAATAAATAAAACAATAGGCAATGTTTGTTTGCATGTCGTTAAATTTTTTGAAAAACCTTTAACCATTCTACCAGTAGCAAATTCTGAGTTTGGAATAGAGGCCCTTGCCTATTTGGATCACTAAGTCACACCATCATCCACTTCATGCAGAGCTTACTGGCTGAATGTGTTATTATTAGTGACCATTCAAATTTAAATCGAATAATGTGACTGAATTAATAAAGAAACAAGGAGTGTTTTGGTCTTGCTCACTCTGATTACAAATAAATCTGTTTTTAAGAGAGATGATATGAAGATTGTAGAATATCTTGAAAATAACCTGATTGACAGGTGTTTGCGAACAGCAGGTTTCAGTGAAATTGTTTTTTAAATAGTTTGCCTATTGAAATATCATGCACGTACACTGTCATTGTCATACAGAGTGAAATTGAATATTTTTTCCACTGTTTTTATTAGTATATTTTTTTTTTCAGATGAGAGTTCTCACCTCAGATGGATATGTTACTAAATGTCAAACATGACCATGTCACCTAAGTCATTATTTCACAGAAGTCATTATTATTTTGTGTGACAGCATTTTCTCATTGAGTATAGGGGTACAGCATGAAATATATTGCTCAGATTTCCTGACTTTCCAGCTGATCATTGAAATCTTATATAAAATTTTTCATTCCAGTGAATTAAGTTGTGATTTACTTCTTGGACAGCAGATTTTCTATCCCCACACCTTTTGAAAAAATGCTGGAATAATGAAATCGCACTTGTTTGTTCATTTACAGGCCATGATGAGACTATTATTTTTTTAAAGTTTACCACTGTAATGACTGATTCTGCTGTCGCACCAGCCAATCGATCAGTGTTTAACTTTCAAAAATAATCTCTTGGTGTACAGAGCCATTTCTCAAGACCACTGCAGAAGCTATTTTGGCCGGTTCGGTGATTAACGGGTTATATTCAAGTCATTAACTCATTCAAAACCCAAAAACCATACAACATATTCCTCATGGTAATACAAAGTTGTTGGTTGCACAAGGTACATGGACATTTTGAGCTGATAGATAGTAATACCAGTTTAACACTCAATGTCTCAATTTCAAGACAATTATACAGGAAACCTGTTAAATATTTTTAATCTATGGCAACAGCAGCTCAGTCAAATTGGTTTCAAAATACTCAATATAATATTCATTATTGTACATCATAAAGAATATCAGGCTAAACTAATTATTCTGGATGAAAAACATTATGTTGAATATTGTGTTTTAACTAGATTCAAGATTCTTTACTTTCATATAGATAAATAATTTAATGGTTCTAAACAGGCATCCACCAAAGACTAAGGCTATGTGGTGCTGGGCCCTTGACAAACTAGGTAAATGCACGCATGAAAAAAACTTAACAACCTACAACAGTGGACGACTGATATCCTCCTCTCCCCCCCCCCCCCCCACCCTTTCCAGAATAACAACAGCCTACAATACAGTAGCACTAGAGTCCAGCTCATAAATAGGTTTTTATTTCCAAAGCTTGAATATTTTCGCATCACTGGCTTCCAATCAAATTAAGTCCAAAATATTCAACTGTACATTTTATCTTGTTTTGGAAACAATATAAGTTATTTCTGATCCGTATTGTACGTCCAACAGAGGGAAGTTGACATTTCCCGGAATCTTAGAACACGT
This sequence comes from Chaetoderma sp. LZ-2023a, assembly GCA_034401795.1. NCBI lineage: Eukaryota > Metazoa > Mollusca > Caudofoveata > Chaetodermatida > Chaetodermatidae > Chaetoderma > Chaetoderma sp. LZ-2023a. The sequence goes on along the minus strand of CM067369.1, from coordinate 56,416,671 downwards.
TTACAGAAATGTATTTCAGCAGCTTGAATCTGACAATGCGCTACAGATTAGTACACAATTTTGCCAAACAATGTTTGTTTTGCATTTCATAATATGGACTAGACACTGAATAAGTGCCGTTTTACGCGGTGTATTTCCGTATTCATAATCAGCTGATTAAAATGTAAACAGAGGTATTTTACATTCCACTCGTTTGTTTTGGGCCCCCCCCCCCCCCCCAGGCTAAAAATTAACAACCAATAGAAATATTCGGTCTTACGCGTATGCGACTTATCTACATTAGCCAATCAGCGCCGTGGACTCTGTAGCCGTTACCGGCTCCACTATTGCGATTATGAGCAATTGGAGTCGGGTACCAGCTTACTTTCCAGCGTACCCACCCACCCATCATATGACGTCATAATGAACTGCGTGATGTTTACAATGACATCATAATGAATGACGTCGATAAGTACGTCACGAATTCATATTTAAAGACGGTCTATGCGTTGTTGTACAAATTGTTTGCTTTTAATATTTAAAAAATATCTGTTGAACATTTTGAAACTAATTTAACTGGGCGCTGTTGCTGCCTATGTCAGCAACAGCGCCCAGTTAAATTAGTTACAAAATATTCAACAGCTTCCCTGTATAGTTTTCAGGAAATTGATAGCTAGGGCTTTTGGGGATCGATCAATCCCAACACGGCGAGGTGCGGGTGATGCTTAGCTAGTGGTGGGCGAGTCATATCTAAAAATGGAAAGGTCTATTGCAACATCTGGGCCGCTCCAAAAGCCCTCTTGAACAAACTTGATGCATGGCACCGCAAACATCTGCAAGCCATTACAAACCATAGCTGACGACACCGCGTAATGTTAAAAGCAGCGCTCTATAAACTGTGTAGCGCAGAGCCCCTGTATGTGAAGGTAACGCAATAGCGATGGTCTATGTTCGGACATTTTCTTCGTAAGCCAGCAAATACGCATGCTCAGAAATCAGTAGAATTTTCAGCGATAACGATTAGACATCAAAGAACGTAATCTAGGACCACTAAAGACAAAAAAAAACCTAAAAGCGCTCAGGACGCTCGCAGTGAATGAGATACCGCAGAGAAGGTTGAAGAAAAACTCACTGTAGCTGAAATGAGTTTTCACATCTGCAGCTGCAAAACACCGTCACTCGTCGTCTTAGTCGGCGACGACGTCATCGTCGTCGCCATCGCCGCCGTCGTCGTCACCACTACCACTATTACAACCGCCGACGACGACGACGACGACATCATCATCATCATCATCATCATCACCCCTGACAAAATATTAAGAGGTCTTTTATTCTGCTACCCACTCCTGGTCATATTCTCCAAACGATCTCGAATGCAGTTTCTGAGGAGGGAGAGGTGTTTGTGAATACTATATCACCTAAGATAAGAAATCAATCAATCATGTCCTCCTGAGTAAACTTTAGTCAGCTATTTTCCTATATGAGATTGTTTGATTTTCACATCGATTAGCCTAATAGTTCAGGAAAAGAGTACAAGATGATCGCCGACCAGATTGTAGAATCCGCCCCACTTGAGCATGAACAGATCTTGATTCATGACACCAAAGATGCTGTATGCTATATTTGGTTGAAATCGGCATCGTGCTTCTTGAGAAGAAGTTTTTAAAACATTGATTGACAGATGGAGGAAGATGACACATGTCACGGAATAAGTTCACTTGACCGTTCAGGCCTTCTGAGATAACAATGACGATTTAAGTAGCCATAAACACGTAGAATATTCCCTAGTAAAGTTTATAAGTCCTAAAAGGCGAAAAATAAACTGAAGGAATAACTCGGCATGACAGAAAATGTTCAGCAATATCAGATGGAATATTTAATTTTCTACCCATATTGTTTGTTTGTTAGAAGTCAGTAGTAGCAGCAGCAGCAGCAGCAGCAGCAGCAGCAGCAGCAGTATTTTTCCTTACCAGCTCGGCCACTGATCCGATTGAGGCGAGTAGTCCCCCTTTAACTTCGCATCTCTGCCGGGCATCCTCCCACGTCCGCAGCGTTGTGTCGAAGAAGTAACATCCTCTGTGTCCTCGTTCCCATCCATCTCCCAGACACTTAATTTCAGCTTCGTCTTTTTTCACTCCTGTATAAACAATATAAGTTCCTTAATATTTGAGGAGTTGCACAACATATTAATCGAATAATTAAGTTACGACTGGCTGGTGGGATTGATGGATGAATGGATTGATTGATGGATGGATGGTTAGATGGACGAACGAACAGATGATTGGTTAGTCAGTCGGTTGGTTGGTCGATAATTCAGTCGGTCGGTCGGTCTGTCAGTCGGTGGGTCAGTTGGTCGATCGGTCAGTCAGTCCATCCATCAATCCGACAGATGGTCAACAAAATAGCAAGACAGCCAGCAAGACAGCTGGCCAGCCAACCAACCAACCAACCAGCCAATCAGCCAGTTATGCATCCAACTAACCAGACAGGCAGCCAGCCAGCCAGCCAATCACCTAGCCAGCCAGACAGACAGCCAGCCAACTAACCTACATACCTACCAACCAGCCAGCCAGCCAGCCAACAGCCAACGAGTCAGCTAGCCAACTAGTTATACATACAACCAGCCAGCCAGCTCAGGCCAAGCCTGGCTCATCCCATCCTATCCCAGCCCAACCCAACCCAACCCAACCCAACCCAACCCAACCCAGCCCAGCCCAGCCCAGCCCAGCCCAGCCCAGCCCAGCCCAGCTCAGCCCAGCCTAGCCAGCCAGCCAGCCAGCCAACCAGTCAATGTGTCGGTTGTTCAGTCCGTTGTTTAGTCAATCAGTCAGTTGGTTGGTTGGATGGTCAATTAGTCAGTGATTTGAACAGTCAATCGGTTGGTTTGTCAAGTGGTTTATTGATTGGTCGAAGGACACATAAATTCTAAACCACCAAGAATTCCCCTATCGCCCTTACTAGCTACAGTTTGGCGTTGAGCGGTGTGGATTCCCCCCTGAATGACGTCATTGTTATATAAACGTTTATTCAACAAATTATTCTTCAGAAACCACCGCGCACTTGAATACCTACACCAGCAGCCGGGGCAGACTGAGTCACCACATACAATCCAGCCAATTTATCTGCCGGAATATAAAAAGACTCTTTCTTTCCATCAAAATATAATTGTGAAGCTGGACTCAGCCTTTGATGCAAAATTCATATTACACACTGACATTTCGCAAACTTTGAACGTTTAACAAAACGGGTCAGGACTTCCTTCACACTACTCCTCGAATTGGCTACACCATGATGATTTGTTTACTATAAAACCAAGAAATAAACTATGTTTTCTAGATGCTCTCGAATTTTGTGTTCAGTTTATTCGTTCCAAAGGCTCCCCGCTTCGCAGCAAACAGTAGCTGATTCTTAGCGCGAGCCATGATATACGGATTCAGGAATGTCAGATATGTTGTTATTTATTGGGTGACGGCCATGGCATCTTTTCGGCAGATATGTTAAAGCTTGATTCAGAAGATGATATTGGTAATCTGTAGACGTGGCAGGTCGCTGCTTGCTTGTTTCTCGAGTCATAAATTAGTTGCTAAGAACTAGAATGGTTTCTAGGCCAATACTATTAGTGCTAGCACTGTAATGAAGTTTATTAATTCTGTTGTATAAATACGATATCCTGGTTTAGAAATAAGTATTTTTCTATTCACTAAGTAGTCTACCCATCACTTCTTATTTAGGTACTGTAGGTTAATCCATCCAAATGCCACGCCGATTGTGCATAAGCGTACGGTAGGGCCTATACTTGGCCAGTCATATATATACAGTGACATGTACGTGTCATGCAATTGGGTAATTTTTTATGTGAATCCCGGGCAAAATATCACCGGGCAAAATCCCACCGGACATAATCTTACCGGGCAAAATCACACCGGACATAATCTTACCGGACAAAATCACACTGGTCATAATCCCACCTGGATATAATCCCACACGGACATAATCCCACCCGGACAAAATCCCACAGGACATAATCGCACCCGGACAAAATCCCACATGGACAAAATCCCACTGACAACATCTCACCCGTACATAATACCAATTTGTAAAATCGCTAACAATTTCTAGTTACCTAACCAACAAGGGAACAAGCCGTTTGGTTACGCCAAATTTCGATGCGTAATAATAATAATAATAATAATAATAATAATAATAATTTTGAAGGTACACATTCACATCAGAATTATTGAAGATTAAATTGTCAAAATTGTTTACTTTTAGATTCTTACATTGTGGGCCTAGATGCATCGAAACGAAATAAATCTTAACAAATGACTATTTCGTTACGCATAAATTAATTTAAAAAAATTAAATTGTGAAATTGAATTAGAGACAACTTCGCATTTAAAAACAGTATATAATAATTTGTACGGAATGAAATCATCATAGATTAAGATTTATTTCGCTTCATTAGATTGAGGTACACACATTAACCCTTTAAAAGACTACAATTTAAACAATTTTATTTTCACGCATTTTGGTATGAATGTGCACATTTAATACTAATTAATTAATTAATTAGTTAATTAATTAACACGACGAACTTCACCCCTCCCCTCCCAGCTTACAATTCTTCAAGCCCAACGGATAAATGTATGTAATTGTCTAATGTCTCCTGTGTGTTCATGGTTGTAATGTTATGTCATGTATAAATATTATATGTAAAGGGGTCCGTCACATATTTAAATAAGCAAATCAAATTTATTTGAATAGACCTTTCCCACAATTAGCGTATTTTGGGAAAATACCTTCCCAGAATGCATTGCGCATACCACTTCCGGCTGGTAACCGCGATATCCGAGGATCAAACAGATACAACGCACTTTATTAAGGTTATGTGAAGAACTAATTTCATAATATTATTGAAGTCATACATCATTGCAAAGCTTATCCAATTTTCTATTCATATCTGAATTCATTTGTATAGTTTTGTAAAATTTAATACAGTTAATCGTAATTTTAAAATAGCCCCTATTGTCCGCTTGATGTAATGAATCTAGGTATAATGGTGTATTTTATATATGCAAATAACTCAGTGAATATTTTATAAAAATATGAAAAATGATGCATTAATGTTTAGGGAATTGAATACGCTTTCGAATGATGTACGACTTAAATAAATAACATAGTGATTTTAGTTTATCATAGTAACGGTTTAAATTGCAGTATATTTTAGTGCAATACCAACTCTGCGTCGGCCAGCTGCTTGTTTACGGTTATTGAATTGAATTTAAAAGGTCAAGGGATGGAATAGCCCCAAGATCGCTGACAAGTTGGAAACTATTCTAAATGTGACCATATATGCGGCTTCCTCTAAAATCATGAGTTAATCCTGGTTGGCCCCTAATGGAGTGGGCATTAAATCCTATTGTGAATCTGTCCAGCGGGATTATGTCGGGTCTCGGGTGGGATTTTGTCCGAGTGGGATTATGTCCGGTGGGATTTTGTCCGGGTGGGCTTTTGTCCGGTGGGATATTATCCAGGTGGGATTTTGTCTGGGTGTGGGATTATGTTCAGGTGGGATTATGTCCAGTGGGATTTTGTCTGGTGGGATTATGTCCGGTGGGATTTTATCCGGTGGGATTTTGTCCGAGCATCGGAAAATTGTCCTAGAAATCGCACAGCTACCATTCAGTCTACAGCGGGTCACACATACTGCGCCATGCCAGTCAGATGTACGATTACAAATCTAACATTTGTTATATATTAGTTCCAACTCAGAAGTGAATTCTCGTATTTCAGCCTCCATGTCAGATATGCATCTGCGACGTTTAGCCTTCAAGCCTAGCATTTAACGCAATATTAAGTACGTTCGCTTAAAAAGAGATTAAAAAGTTGCTTTTTTGGCAGTCGAACTTTCAAGACGAGTTTATTATCCGTGACGTTAGCCACAACACCGCCCCCCCCCCATCCCCCTCCCCCGAACACCCCTCACATACCGGCGCTTACTGATTGGAAAGGGGTGGGTGTAGGTTTTAGAAATTCGATGCAATAATGTTTTTTAGATTTAGTTTACGAGCTTAAACACATGAATGTCTTAGCTTGTGCTATAGCCTACTTGCCCGCTCTACATCAGTACTTATTCTATAATACATTTGGTTGCGTGCATGCATGCATGCATGCATGTGTGTATGTGTTTGTACGCGCGTACGTGTGTTAATTTGCTTTGCTAGTTAACCGTATATATTGCAGATAAGTGCCCCCCACACCACCACCCCACCCTACCCCACCACACCCCCTCTCTTTACACACCTACCCACATCACCTGCTTTAGCATTTCCATATGTCACTGGGAGCCTAAATGTTACTTAATAGCAGATTACATAGTGCTCACCACCCTCAATCCAACCCCACCCTCAATCCAACCCCACCCCACACGCAACACCACCACCCACCCGCACCTCACCGTCCCCACCCACCCCATTAGTACGATACCATTATTTGATGTTTATTTGAACGATATTTGTTGGTGAAAGATCTCGCTGCTTTTATATAACATCACGGTAACGCAGGTTACTGGGCCGGTACACCTGTGTCGGCCCATAACCTGCGTTATTAGAACAGTCGTCCTTCTTCCCGTTGTAAACCTACTATAATTGAGGAATCCATTTTCTCAGTCAGTCATATGACGTCATAATCAACTCCGTGACTGATATGCTGACGTCATAATCAATGGAGAAATCACGTTTTAGCTATTCCCCGTCCATCTCTAGCTTTGTTCGTGTCGATCCCTGCACTCTGAATCTCAATCTCCAGAAAACTATTCAGGTAAGCTATTGAATATTTTGAAACTAATTTGACTGGGTGTTGTTGCTGCCAATAGCAGCATCAGCGCCCAGTCAAATTAGTTTCAATATATTCAACATGTTTATTAAATAGTAAAGACACACGATTCGTACTCCAACGCTTAGTCCGAGCATTAGTGACGAACTTATCTACGGCATTCATGACGTCATTGATAATGACGTCATCCTACACGTCACGTAGTTGATTATGATGCCATATGATGGATGGCTAAACAGGAAAGGTCCATGAATAACGCGATTTAGTCCGCCTTAAACGCGTAATAGTCGGCCAGGTTGTACGAATTGACAGTATGTATTTACTATATTAATAAACATGCTATTGAATATTTTGAAACTGATTTGACTGGGCTCTGGTGCTGCCATAGACAGCAACAGCGCCCACTCAAATTGGTTTCAAAATAATCAACAGCTTACCTGTATAGTTTTCTGGAAATTAATGGTCAGGTAGCTCAGGAATCGATCGATCCCAGCACGAGCGAAGTATTGGTGCAGCTTAGCTAAAGATGGACCGGACATAGCTAAAACTGGATTCGTCCATTGATTATCAAAAACATATCCTTTGATCCAGAACAAGGTTCACCCATCCAATCTACGGATATAATCATGTGCTGAATAGGCACACAAGCACATCCACGTATACGTACACGCGGATAGGTATGTATGTGTACGTAGGTACATAGGTACGCACGTTACCACCACCCCACCAGCCCCATACCTACCCCTTCCCACCGTTCCCACACACGCACGCAATGGCTTCCAGTCAAATTAATTTCAAAATATTCTACAGAATAAGTTTTATATCGGGAATACGGACGGATGTGGAAGAGGCGAGTTGTTTTACACCATCCGGTAGCCAACTGCATTGGAACCATGCAGGTGTGTATCATTTGTGTCACTCTCTACCCTTATCGGCCCAATTTCACCGCCTGCCCCAACCCCGACGCCATTTTGGCATCGATGAGTTATGCTAGTCCAATTTTTTAGGTTATGGCTGCTCTTCCTGACCCTCATAATGACAGGTGCCCCCACCCCAACCCACCAACCTCACCCCCTGATCGGATACTAACAATCAGATGGGTGTTTCTGACGCAATGGTCCATCGGAATGACAATAGCGAATCCGAAACTAGTCAGATTGACCATGCACTATAGCCGACGTTATGTGGAAATGCGCTCCGGTCTTTTTCAATGGCTACCATTTCTGACGGATGTTGGATGGTTGACGCCCATCCACTGAATGGAATCTAATCTTTTCTATAGTTCTAAGACAACTCTTGGCTCTGTATGTCGCACTGGCATGTGTATTCTATACCAATAACAAGAATGTGTAAACCCATGTTAGATATGCCCGTGAGGTTGACGAATATTGATACACTCTCTGCTAGTAGCAGACAGAGAAAGAACTATTGCAGGAACACTCATCTTATGATCGGCAAACCATCGCTGCTCATAAGACACATCAATCAGATGACCGACAGCCACTTCACTCAGTAGCTCTGACGCATCAAACCGTCTAAGGGTTTGTCCCAGCGAAGATATTGTCTGCCAGCTGCATTCTATGATGACTATGTTTGAGCTTACCTTGTATTATGCCTTGAATTACGATCTTTATTAATTGACATCCACTTGGGCGTCAAATATGTCAGAAATATGTTCGTTTACGCTGGATAATGTGGCAGTAATGCCTGATACCTTCTCAGTTCCAGCAGGATGCTGATGTCAGCTGTCAGCAGAACAGCGCATTGTTCATTGCAGCAACCCGAACATTGGCTGACATATCCACAATTCTGTCGACTGTATCATCTTTCTTTTGTCGCGTCATTTTAGAGTCATGCTTCGCTACCGTCCAATATCACACATACCATTATCAGGTTTTAAGGGAAATTAGGATACCTCTGTCATCGCAAACCGATTTAAGGTTTTGCTTTCGATGCTCTGCACTAGCTATACATGAGGCAATATCTTTTGGGAAGTCTCCATCTTCAGTTTGCACTTTGCAGTGCTCCAAGATATTTGAATTGTTCAGCTTCTCTATGTGGTGTTACCGCCAACTGTTTTAACTGGCTTGTCTGGCACGCTACTGATACAGATAGTCATCAGTCTGTATTCTTGGCACTTAGTATCAACAGCCGTGAATCACCAGCTAAGTCTGTTTATCATCTGTTACATTGCTGCTTACACTGGGCTCATTAGGGCAGTTTTATCTGCATATCGTGCATTGCAGATATTGTGGCTGGGCAGCCTCCGTCCCTCACCTGGGGACCAGGTGGCTGGTTGTCGGGCAAGCTGTCCTCTCCTTCGAGTCCCTCGAGCTCCGGGCTGGCTCGTCAGTCGAGGGAATTCGGTCCACCGATGCAGAGGCAGTCCATGCCTGTGAGTCTTCCGGGGCAACTCGCGGGTATCTATCATGATCTCGGGACTTGCAATGCCATCCCATTGACGTGAGGTTCCCCCACAAACATTTGCTGACGGGAGCAGTCAGCCATCTCCTTGGAGACATGCTGGTCCGGTCGAACATTTCCGACATGGCTGTGCACCTCAGATCGATGTAGCAAGAGGGCGGGTTATTCCGTGGTGGTCAATATATATATATATATATATATATATATACATATATATATATATATATATATATATATATATATATATATATATATATATATATATATATATACATACATATATATAACATCTCCGCTGTCAGTGGGTGGAGGATCATGACTTGGAGTGGCCATTCCTCTCTCAATATCCATCGCGATCTACTTCGGATGTTTCTCTTCCTTCTGATTCCCTTTCTCTTTTCAGTCTGAGCGGAGAAGGGTTGCGCTGATGTGCACGTTCATACCAGCAGAGGCGGTCTGAGCAGAAGAAGTGGTCAGTGGTGTGGCAGTGATGGTAGTCGTGGTTGTAGAGGAGGCGGTGGTGGTTTCTGTGGCAGTGGCTTCAGCGACAGATGTTCCTATGGATGCTGCTTTGGCGGTGGTTCCGGTGACGGGAGCTTCTTCGGTGCCATTGGCGTTGGCGGTAGCTCTGTCAGCAACAAAGGAAGTGAATCTCCCATGCGTGCACAGTCGAAAAGGTATCCCCACAGTGATTCCTTCTGAGAAGAGGGATCTGATCGGGTTAATCCGGTGGGGAACTGGAGGTACATGCAGATGCGGTGCATGTGAAATGGAAGAAAGGGGCGCAGGTGGCTCTCTTTACCACAGATGGCTTTCGATCTTTCCTGCCTGCTCTCTCTCTCTCTCTCTCACTCTCACTCTCTCTCTCTCTCTCTCTCTCTCTCTCTCTCTCTCCATCCCTCCCCTCCCCTTCTCTCTCTCTCTCTCTCCTCTCTCTCCTCTCTCTCTCTCTCTCTCTCTCTCTCTCTCTCTCTCTCTCTCTCTCTCTCCCTCCCTCCCTCCCTCCCTCCCTCCCTCCCACCTGTTGACCTCTATGTAGAGTGTAGCACTTTGCCCGTCTATGATTCCATTTACACATATGTTGTATTCATGTATCTACCAGCTGATTTTGGCATGTCATAAAAGTGCGGTCGAGAGTTATATAGTGGGTTGCGATTATGTAGAGAATAGTATACATTTTAGCTTGCATTTTGATTTGTGGTATGTCAACAACATGGGGCGAGGTGAGATAATTTGATGACAAACGGCTCCCATTTATCACGATATATACATGAGAGCGTGTTTACTACCGGAGATCAGACGCCTGATTATGAGCGCTTTCAGATCTCTTGATAAAGGACTGCTAATGATCAGTCAATGATAAATGATAAATTAAAGTCGTGTTTATCTATTCAATTGTCAAGTAATAGTATTCTCACGAAATATTGAATGTGCATGGAAAAAGAATTATATATTAGTTGGGCTCCAAAGTCCATCTTCGCAATCTTTAAAACCTCCAGATAGAGGTCCAGGCATTTCCTAATTACCAATACAGACGTGTAACCCTAATTGATCAATGTTATCATAACATCCTGAAATGCAATTTCGTAGTAGTACAAGTCGATGGTAATACAGATTTATTTGTCTTGTGAGAGTGTGTTTGAGTTGTGGTAGCTGCAAAGTGCTACTTATGGTGTTCCTTGATGAATAAATTATATGTACTAAATTGCAGTGATTGGGTCAATTCCTAATAAAAGTAACCAATTCCAATTCCTTTGATTTTCAGCAATTCCAATTCCAATTACTCTAAATAGTAATCAATTACAATCACCAATACCTTAGCCTGACTGCAACAAATTTCAATCAAATTATTGAGCAATCTGTGTGGGACACTTAACCATGTGGTCGGTCTGCAGAATGAAATGGGTTAATTAGGGTAGTGGGTAAATACAATAATGCGTACTTCTAAAACATAGAATCTGTTATAATAGATAACAGATGTTTTCAGACATCTTTGGTTAAAATCCACCTAGTGGTTAAGGAGAGACACGTTTTGACCATTTCCAGAAGGTTTTCACCCAAACAGTGACGAATCAGTATTCTGCATGGAGGTTCTAGAGCCTACTACGATGTGATCATTCTAGCCAAATCTGGTTGAAATCGGCCAAACAATTTCCAGTAAATCTTTAATAAAATCTAACATTTTCATCATAAAAATTGTTGAATAGAAATTCTGAATGGATGTTCTAGCGCCTATTTTGATAGGATCCTTTCAGCCACATTTGCCTGAAATCGGTCAAGTTGGTAAGAATCTATTTGACAATCTCTCGTATGTTTTTCAGAAAATCTAAGATTTTCCCCCAAATATTGACAAATCAGAATTGTGAATGCAAGTTCTAGAGCTTACCACAGTATGATCGTTTGATTGAAATCGGTCGCGCTCCTACGGAGAAGATGCGATTTGACAATTTCCAGTAAACCTATCATAAAATCTCAGATTTCGCCCCAATAATTTGACAAATTAAAATTCTGAATGGAAGTTCTAGAGTCTATCATGATAGGATCCTTTCAGCCCAATTTCCTTGAAATCCAATTTTTGGGAAAGTCCAAGACAGCCACCACAAAAAACATGAAACATTATGCGTACAAGTTCTGAGGCGTACCAGTCTATGATCCTTCCACCTGGGATTGGTTGAAATCGGCTACGCTGTTAATGAGGAGTAGTCATATAAAATCCAAGATGGCCGCCAGAAAAATTAACCAAACAAAATTTTCTACACAGGTTCAGAAGCCTATCGCCCAAGGGTCCTTCCAGCCACGTTTTGTTGAAATCCCTCAAGCGGTTAATGAGGAGTAGCGTGTTAAATCATTGCCAGCCGTTTTTCGGAAAATTCAAGATGCCGCCGAACAAATGAACCAATCAAAATTTTCTATACAAGCCATGACTCACACCACTCTCGGTTCCTTCCAGCCAAGTTTGCTTTAAATCGTGCAAGCGGAAAATGAGGAGTAGTCTTTTAACTGACCTTCGGGCCAGATTATAAGCATGCAATTTGCATACATTTAGCAGCTCCAGTTAAGGCTGGACAAAAATAGCTTTCATCAACAGCAGATTTTCACAAATAACAAGAATAATTTTTGTCTTCAGAAGAATGATGCTTTAAGCTTTATCAAAGTTTGATTTCACATATTTTGATAACAATTTCATTGCGGTTTGATTCTTTGCGGTAAGTCCTGGTGATAATAAAATTGGCTTTCCAAATAATCAGCAGTTACATATAGCAAAGACTTGCACATTTTCATTGATTACAACATATAATAATAGATCATGATGAAAGAAAGAGTTCTGTGTGCTTGAATAACGGACCTTTCCAGTTTTAGCCATGCCCCACCCATCTCTAGATAAGCTCCACCCACATCTCCCTCGTGTTGGGGATCGATCGATCCCAAACTACCTGACTATCAATTTCTGGAAAGGTAGGCAGGTAAGCTGTTGCATATTTTGAAACTAATTTGTCTAGGTGTTGCTACTGCCTATGGCAGCAACAGAACCCAGTCAAATTTGTTTCAAAATATTCAACAGCATATTTTATTAAATAGTAAAGACATACAATTCGTACAATACAAAATATACCTAACCCTTTAACCCTTGGATAAATAAATCCCATGCTTTATGAAGAACCGTGTATATAAATCAAAGACGACTATTTTCTCTGGCAAAGAGTCAGCTCTCACGGCATGTCTGGCATATTTTCATGAGGACCGTCATGGACATCATCAGGTATTTAAAATCTATATTCCTATTTGTGACTTAGGAGCAACGGCTCTATTTGTGAAAACAAGTTAAAAACCTGCTGGATATTTTTTTAAACAGCCACTGACCACCCGTTCTTTGTTCTTACTCTATAAATGTTTATCAGTTTACTAAATAATCAACAGCATGGAGGAATCCAGTTTTAGCTATGCCCTGTCCATCTTTAGCTAATCTCCACCCACACCTTGCCTGATCGATCGATCCCTGAACTACCTGACCATCAATTTCTAGATAACTATACAGGTAAACTGGTGAATGTTTTGAAACGAGTTTAGCTTGGTGCTTTTGCTGCCTATGGCAGCAACAGCGCCCAGTCAAATTAGTTTCAAAATATTCAACAGCATGTTTATTAAACAGTAAAAACATAGAATTCGTACAACAAGGCTTAATCCGTCATCAATTAAGCGTTCATGACGAACTTTTCTACGTCATTCATGACGTAATTACTTATGACGTCATCCTCAGTGACGGTGCCATAGTGGGGCAAATGCACCCACCCACCCACCCCACCCCAGCCTACAAAAATAGTTTGCCCCGTACTTCCCCGTACCCTCCTAAAAAATTGTCTGACGATATTTCACATGAATATTTTATTGATGTATACAGAATTGTTGCTGTAGTCAATTGCAGCAATGCTAGGAAAAAACTATTACTTTCTCCAGCCACAGACAGCAGACATGTTACGCAATACGATACTATTTTAAGCATCTGAGTCAATGGTTGAGTTGAAAAATGTACAAGTCCTTTCTACAGGCTACATACATACATATCGCGGACAGTAAGCGTGCTTAATCTCTTGAAACGCTTTGTTATCCTCACTTCCCTTGGAAAGCGTGATACTGTTCACAAATCTGATGACTTTAAAACACATATTTTATTCCCAACTGTTGATAAATTTCTGAATGAGTTGCAAAGACGATTTTCTGGTGACCAATTAAGTATATTCTGATCCCTATCAGCTTTTGATCCATCTTCAAAAGAGTTCTTGGATGTAGAGATAACCAAACCCATAGCTGAACACTATAAATTGAATCTCAATGATCCGAGCATAGAAATCCAGCAGGCTAAAAGAGTGATAGAGAGAGGCAACAAAACCTTTGATTCAATGATCGAATTTGCAGAATTTTTGAAACCACTGAACATGGCTTTTACAGAGCTGTACAAAGGCTTTCACATCGCTCTAACTCTTCCAGCAAGCACTGCTGGGTGTGAACGGACATTCAGTAAACCCAAACTCATCAAAAGCTCACTGCGCACAACAATGCAGGACCATCGCCTAAAGAGCTTAACCGTGATAGGTGTACATAGGCAGAGAGCATTAGACATTTATTTGGAGGATGTTGTAGATAAAATGGTCGGAAGGTTTCCAAATATGCGTCTTATATTGGTCTAAACGTTCATCTTTTTCTATGAGTATATGCACTATATAATCCATCCACACGACAACAACTGCAGAGACAGAAAACTTGATTTTATTTAACCCTTCAATCCTTAAAATTCCATTTTCTCAATTTCAAGTCCAAGACAGGTAAGCTGTTGATTATTTTGAAACAAATTTGCCTGGAACCTGTTCCTCTCATATGCAGCAACACAGCCTCCAGTTATATTTGTTTGAAAATATGCATAGTATTTCTATACAATATTATGAATTGGTCGTTTCTGAGATCTGGTCTGTAAGGATTAAAGTGGTAATGCTGATTACCCTATGCAGTAACGTTATTGAATCCCAGCTTTATGATTGAATTATAGATTTACTTTCTGATGAGGGTTAGAACGTTGTGGTCACTGAGATTTTATATAAATAAATGGGAAATTGGCCATGGTATAATCGTAGACAGTCAGATGAAAATGCATATGTTTGGCTGGTCGCTGGTGTATTTAACAATAATATTGGAAACACCTTAAGTCCCACTCCACAAATTCACTGAACATTGCTCTCAAATTCAGATTTGCTCAACTGTGAGGTGTAAATGACAGTCAAACCTGTATTAAGAGATCACCACCAGTGGGAGCTGAAAGAAGTAGTCTCTTAAGATATGTGGTCTCTTAATATAGGTGGTCGTTAAAGTAGACTTGAAAGTATAGGAAAAGGTAGGGTTTAAGAAGCGAAGTAAAGATGTGTTTATCACTAAGATTGCAGGAAATGGCTTCTCAGAGCATCTAATTTCAATATTTTCCCCGATCGGGATCCCCACCCACCCCACCCCACCCCACCCCCAGAACAACCAAATATGTGGAGCGGGGAGGGGCCACACCTCTGCCCCTCTCTTGCACCCCCCCCCCCCTAACAAACATTTCCTGGTGTCGCATAGTTGATTATGACATCATATAATTGATGAATAAACTGTAAAAGTGCAGTAACAATAATGGGGTGTGTATGTACTTATCTACAGCATACAGAGTGATATTGTCTGCTCTAATAGAGGAGTGTATATTTCTTCTCCTGGCTAACTATATGTACATGTCTCCATAACAATAAAGTAACAAGACCTAGCCTTTCCCAGAACTCTCTTCAAGTCAGAAGAACACGAGAGTGATAATTTGCATACAATCCATTCAGTGACCACAATCAGCCATGACACGTATTTAGAAATTTCGGACTTGTAGTTGTCATACTTGAGACTATTAGTATTACGTATTGCAAAAATGTATGTGGATGAATATTTCATCAATTTATTTTGCTAATTTATTCATAATTTAAATAAATTGATGAAAATTGATAGATAACTAAATATATAAAGTAACCTTCGAAAACAAATCTTAGAATAAAATAACTGTTATAACAAATTTTAAAAAAACCACAAAGTAATAAAATGGTATACTACAGATGAGTACATTGTTTTACTATTTAACCATTCCAGTGCTTAAAGAAGCCAGAAAAGCAAGTTATTGCGTATTATGAGAATAATTTGACACGAAGGTGTTGCTGCAGGCAGCAGTTTAGGTGTCATTTAAATCATTTTCAAAGTCCTACACATAATTCTTCATGTTATGAAGAATGTGTTGAATAGGTTAATTTTATGAAATTAATTTAAACTAAAAAATTAATCAACCAGATGATAGTTTGTATAGGATAGGAGACTAAATTAATAATAAACTAAAGTAATTGAAAAAATAATTGGCAATTATCAATTCCTTTGGCAAAATAATCAATTCCAAGTGCAAATCCTCAAATTTTACCAGATTACAAATTCCCTACTAATTCCCCTAAAGTGGCAAATAAATTACCACCATTTCTAATTCCCAATTCTAATTACCACAGCCCTGCGAGATTGAGCCAAACCACATGACCATTTAGATAACGCAGTTATAGTCACCATACAATACAGCCCTACCGTAACATAAGCAGAGACATGAAGTAAAGATATGTATTTACCATACTGTTTCCAAATTATCAGTAATAGGTTGCTTTAATCCTTCTTTTGGTGAGCGAAACACTTTAACATGTGGGTCAAAATAGTTTCAAAATATGCAAAAGAATGATAGTTTAAAGACATACAGTTCAGACTCTTTCGTGATGAGCCTACATCATTTGATTGATATGTCAACTAATAAGTGGCATACTGGCATATTTTAGTTATTATGTTACGTCAGATACTTGAATGACTAGATTGAGGCCCAAGGTGCTTGAATTGCTCACCTGGAACCTTGGCATTTCAACTAATCTTTATTGAGTTTTACATCAATCGGTGCCACTTCCAATGACAAATGGTTTTGTTTTCGAGATATTGGCAACAATCTCTGGACTGCTGTTTGCAATAGTGATTCTGACAAACAGTCAAACTTGTATCTAGCCATCGGCCAAGGGAGAAGGCAGTCTCTTAAGGCAGCTGGTTTCTTAATAGCGGTTCAAATGCATTGCTTAATTGGATTTAACAATTGAAGAAAATGGTCTCTAAAGGCAGGTTGTCTCTTAATAAAGGTAGTCTTTATAGCAAGTTATTCCACACAATTCATTTAATACATGCACATCTGGCTGAATGACCAAGTAGCTGTAGGGGCTGGGTGGGGTGAGCTATAGTTTATTTAGAAAATAATTTGCCTGAAAGTGATTGCTGCCTTAGGCAGCAACAACTTTCGAATCAAATACATTTCAAAACATTTTAAGAGTATATATGTCAGAGCGTATAATACATATCTTAAATAGTTTGGCAGTGGCTGCAAAAGGTTAATTTGTTAATTGAATTTTTTTCTACTTTGGCAATAATAGCTTTCAGGATGATAAATCAATCGATAGTGAAAATGTTTTAAAAAACCTATTATTCCCCCTATGAAAGTGACACTTTACTAGTATGGCAAATAGTCAAGGGCGATAACTCTGGTATTTAATGGAGTAACAGTTTCATTTTTGCAACACATATATTAGATGCCGACATTAATATTGTGACCAGGTTTGGTGTCAATCTGTCCAAGAATAACAAAACGTGCCACCATTGTTGACGATGGACGGTGAATGGATGGACAGACAGACAGAAGACAGACGGGTCATCTCTATATGTTAGCTAATAAAACCAAATAAAAAAATTGAATACAGCAGCTAAACAAGCTACATTTTGATTGGTCCACGGCGACCATGTTTTTATGCATCAACTTTCTTCATACAACCTTGAATGGCGCTTAGTGTCTAATCATATCTCCAAAATTTCGGAGCGATCCGTTCACAAGTTCTGGAGAAGACATCGTTTTCGCGAAAACTAGGTGATCTCAGATGGACGCCGGAGCATTTGGCCAAACAAGTTCTCTTGAACAAACTTGGTTCACCTGTTTCCCTAGATGATGTTTTGTACGTTTTGAATCAATCTGCCAGCCGGTTTCGGAGAAGATCTGTAAAGCTGTTCACACACACACACCCCCCCCCCCCCACACCCCTTGGATTTCTCTGTCCTAAGGATGCTTCCTGCCAAATATATTTAAGTCAGCCCACTGATTCTTGAGAAGACATCGTTTAAAAAAGGTTGATGGACAGGTGGATGGACGACGGACGGTCGCCACAGCATAAGCTCACTTGGCCTTCAAGACATGTGAGTTAATAATTACGCGGGTGCATATAGGCCTAATATCGTGCCATAATATGCAGCGAGTCAGCAATAGCAGTGTTTTCCAGTAAATTTACTTTCAAAATGGGCAATGCCTTTCCAAGTTGCTAAGAAATCGAGAAACTGGAACTGGACGTTTTGAATTGGTTTATCAAAAAGTACACATTGAAGGCAAAACAAACTTTCCGACAACATTTACATTTAGTATGACCCATGAATTGACCTTTATAACAATATAACGATCCAAAGTCAAGCATTATCATTTTGGCAGAATATAACTTTCCTTTTATTTCGCCTCTTCCCATATAGTGTATTATCTTCACCATGCAGGTATAGAATACTTAATTATGCTACTGTATGCCTATGTGTGCTATGTATGCTTCGTGTTTATAGTAAGTAATATTGTATTGCTTTTTATGCCAAGTTGGCTAAAAAGCATACATATGATGAGTGCACATGTACTATAATAAGACTAGAAACATATCGTATATAAAACTCAATGCCATATGGTTGAACTTTATACTTGAAGATACACGCACGCATGCACACACTCACGCACGCACTCGTGTACGCACGTGTTGACATTCCTTACTTATATGCACTTTACTCGGTTATTAACACAAAGTCATGGAATAAATTAAACTATAAATTCCCAATAGCCTGCATCTACTAAGTGCAAGCAACCCGTGTTTGTCAGTTTGAATTTTGCTAGCTACCTAGGTATTAATGTTGCTCTGCAAATTTACATGAATATGTGGTCAAATATTTGTTTGCGAAAAACACACACCATGGATGGCCATCAGTTAGCGCTGCATGGGCACATTCCACACATCATCTGAGGTTCATTGCTTGTTTACTCATGTTAATGGGTCGGATGGAGAAGATCGATCAATGAATAAGTGGCAAAAATCAATATCAAGAGATAAAAATGTATTGACTTAGAATCCCGTTATCAGTGTATTATATCGTCAGCATTCCGATAAAACCTCGTATCTCCACCGTGTTCAATTTTCATATTGTTATCAATTTAATGGGTTTCAAATAATTTAAGCTAATACGACACTAGAATCTCAGATCTAAACACAGGCCTGTGAATATCGACTTTGAAAAGGACTACAACGCAGTGCTGATGAGAGACGAGTTTCGAATGGTTCCGCTTTAAGTACTAATAGCTGAGTCTTTCCAGAGGCTTTTACGTGAAAATACAATTCGGTGTTATCAATAAGACACCTTTCATCCTTGATATACCGGTATCTCGATATCAATATAGCTTTATGGAAAAGTTGTTTGATTCGCCATAGGTACCAACAGATCCCCCCAGATGAGGACAAGAATGGCATCATGTGCTATCATAATTAATGTGTTACCAAATCGTAGCATTTAGTGACACGCTTGTGAATACTGATATATCGCACTCAGTACCCGCAGTTTATCTTGTGAAGAGTAATATAACATACTCTGACAAAGTGTTTAAGCTATAGACATAGATCTTTTAGTAAGCATCAAATAAGTAGATTACGTAACAGTTATACACAATGAGAAACGTCAGTGATATTCAGGACATAATCGCCTATGCATCGCCACTAACACTCTCCTTTATGGTCGTTAGAATACTTATCCTGCTAATTGCTGCATTCAGCAACGCCACGGTCGTGTATTTGTTCGTTTGTTCCCCAAAACTACGAAAAATAGAACATATTTTTCTTGGAAACCTTGCGCTTTGTGACAGCGTCCGTGTTATATGCCTGATGACTTTTTATGGATTACGTTCTTCAATTATTATTAATAAGTGGCTTAATACCGGTGCTGCTTGCATATTTCTGACATGTCAAAGTCTGGCGTCTTGTTATTACGGTCTATTTTCCCTTGCTCTTGCAATGGGAGACAGACTGCTAGCGATTACCCGGCCACTAGTGTATCGTCCAAGCCTTACACGCAGTCGAGCATATATTGTATTAGTCATAGCATTGATCTCGTCGCACATCCTAGGGTACCTTTCCGCAATGACTCCATATGACACAGACAGTCTTGGACAGACGGACTGCATCAATCCGTATGTTTATTCATGGGCATCTCTTGTTATCCTCGCATTATCAATCTTATTTGCAATTGGCGTCTACGCAACAATCTGGTGGATAGCACACCGTCATGAAAGACGCATGAAATGCGCCAGGGCGAATTATGGACTGACCAAGAAGCACGTCAGTAAAGGAAGGACACAGGTTTTATCAAAAAGTGCGGCAACATTTCTGGTTATAATAATGCTGATAGTAGTCTGCAAAGTTCCACTATTCGTCAAGATTATACTAGTTGATATTAAGCCGATTGAGGATCCACCAGATCGGTCTATACCAGTTTTCGTTCAGCAAATGATACTTCTCAGCTATCTCATCCCGCTGATGACGAACCCCTGGGTATATACACTAAGAATTGCAGATTTCCGATCAGCACTGGCTAGTCTGCAGCTTTGTCGTTGGTTGCGGAAAACATGTCCTTGTGTCAAGCAGATGAAAACTGGTCAATCAAAGAGAGAGTGTGCATCAAGCATCTAACACTGGCACCAATTCATCGAAGTTTTTGCCTTAGTAGTTAGCAATCTTTCTTACCGTGTTCCCGGCCAGACAGCATGTGTAAATAGCATACATTTGTTCTTATACAAATACGGAATTCATGCGCGATTGTAATATCTTTCAACTATTCTAAAGCAAATGGATGTAAAAATGCAGCTGTAATTGTTCAAATACAAATACATACTCTACACCAATTCTATGCATATTTACTCTTTACATCAACGCCAGCCAGAGCCTGATTAAGCCTATATGGAGCGCAAAGTAGAAGAAAGGCTATTTCAGCCTTTTTCAATTCATTAAGCGGCAGCCAGTACCAATACAATCACATGGCCAAAGGTCCCCTGAACCCCAACCCACCCCCACCCCACCCCAAAGCCGGCACCTACCGGTCAGTCACCGAGATCATATTGCTAACATCTGCAAGGCTGAGGCATCTGAACATTGCTAACCAGAGGTCTTTTACTTATTTTTTAAGACAAGTAAAATTTAAGTAACCTGTTACTTATTTTCCAGTTACCTATTTTAGTTACTTATTTTTCTAAAAATAAGGAAATAGGAAATGCGAATCCCTGGAGGTAGGAAATGTTATCTAAACCACTGGGAGGGCTGCCCAATCAAATCGTTTTGAAAATAAGTAACCAGTTACTTATTTTTCCAGTTACTTATTTTAGTTCCTTATTTTTTCGAATATTTAGGGACTAGAAAATACTAGGAAATGGGAAACCCTGGTGGTAGGAAACGTGATCTAGAACATATGAGGAGCTGGCAATCATATTTATTGAAATTAAGTAACCAGTTACTTATTTTACAGTTACTTATTTTAGCTACTTATTTTTTCGAAAAATAAGGAACTGGGAACTAGTAGGTAACCTTCACGCACATGTCCGACGTGCCTTTAAGAAATAGCCAGATACATAACGTCCAGATACCGAAATATTGTCTCTATTCGAACTTAGTCTAGAAGGCATGATTTTGAGCTTGGTGGCGATATCTACCAACAAATTAGCGTTTGCGCCATGGAGAAACATTGTAGCCATAGGTTTGCAAATATTTACATGGCAAAATAGGAAGAAGCAGCCCTTGTGTGCGTGCGTGCGTGTATGCGGGCGTGCGTGCGAACGAGCGCTAGCGCAACGATTTAACAAGTTAAGAATACTTTAATTGAAGGGTATTTTGCAATACTAGAATTTCCAGTCAATTTGTTTTAATACGTTGAGAAGAAATTAAAATATCGCAAATACAGTTATCACGTTATGAACGTTCTCACTGGGAAAATGATGAGCGCTTACGTAATTCTAATTTTGTACTTGTATGCTGAACATCTAGGTTTGGATAGAATCGCTGGAGCAAATTATGGTCTAACACTTTAAGTAATGTTGCTTATTACCAATTCGAAAAATAATTCTAGGCTGTATAGGCCTACTACTCAGTTGTTTAATGTAAAATGGTATTAATAACAGCTAAAACATGTGTAGGTGTAGCGCGGACCGACCGGACGGGTACTGGGTACGGAACGGCCTCTCGGGATTCGCTCCAAGCACGGCCGCCGACGCCCCCCCCCCCCGCCCCCCCCCCCGCCCCCCCCCCCCCCGCCCTGGGTAGGATAGTGCGCGTACATAAGCCTTATGAGAGAGGTTTCTGGTCAAAATCGATAGCACGCGTGGTGCGCATGCGCACGGGTCAGAGCTTCCCCAACAATACATCTCGGAATTGGAAGCGAGTGCGTGCCCAATAATGTACCGAGTAGGTACTCGTAAATGCTTATAATTCATCCGTTCTCGTTGTTCTTAGCTTTTCAAAACTGTAAATCATTTTAAAATCGGCCCGGAAATGGCTGAGTTATCGTCGAAGCTCCCCGTTAAATTATACTCAGAATATTGCTATAACGTCGTAATCGGGTGTATCTATTAAACTAAATACATGGTGATATTGTACACGTGGTCGATACGTAACTGGTATACTAGCACGCTGATTGGGTGGCGCTCGGCCGCTGATTGGTTGAGACGATCAGCTCCGACGTCACAGCAAGTATAAAAGGGGTGAAAAATCGAAGATCAGGAGCCTCGCCGGCGTAGAAGCCGTAACCGCGGTGTTTCTTGCTGGACGACTCACTGGATCTGCCGACCACGCTGAAAAGTGGACACTAAATTCTGCACTGCATGTCGTGTGTGTTTTTAATTAACTTTTGGACCACAGTCTGGTGGACTTTGCTAGGTGCGCGGCAAGAGCTATGCGACGCATCCCGCACCGTGTGCCAAGTTCTGTAACTGCTTAACCTTATATACCGCCCTCTCTGTTAATGGGCAACCTTCAACTTTACTACTTCCGTCACCAGGACGGAAAACTTTCTCACTCCCGCATAAATTTGTGATTTAGTTACAGAGATTATCTAATAGATGTTACTTCACTGCTCTGCATCACTGTCCCGAGCTTGTGAGCGTGTACCGTATCTATCCCTGAGTCAGCATGCGGAGACCTTCCTGCGGAAACCAGCTGCGGAGATCTGCATGCGGAAACTCGTCCAGCCTCAGAGAACGTGTCGACTCGTGCTATGGATTTGTTAGCGCCTCAATTTCAGTAACGTAGTAGCCTGTTCCGTGCAAGTGACTATTAGATACTCGACTAGCTATACATCGTATATATTTAATTATTATTTATTTCCGTATATAGTACTGATGACTAATAGGTACGTTCCCGGTCCTAAGACCGCAAGTTATAATTTCTTTATTGCTGTTCATATTATCCTTATTTACTGTAGGTGCTTTAACTAAACGCACTGTTTATAGGTCTATCAACCTGATATTTACTGCCTTATTAATTATTATATAAATTGTCATTGTTCATTGCATTGGTCAGTTATATATATATGGCAGGTAGCCATTCTGTTGATATGTTTTGTTTAATTATAGAAAACTTAGAACCGCATTACGCTAGGAAATACTAAACAGCAACATTATATCCACATCACTTTTCCGCCATCATCACTTTTACACTGA
This sequence comes from Chaetoderma sp. LZ-2023a, assembly GCA_034401795.1. Lineage (NCBI taxonomy): Eukaryota > Metazoa > Mollusca > Caudofoveata > Chaetodermatida > Chaetodermatidae > Chaetoderma > Chaetoderma sp. LZ-2023a. The sequence continues at coordinate 56,393,039 of CM067369.1, read as the reverse complement.
GGTCGCTGTCCGTGCTATGATTGTTTGAGTCCGGCATGTTATCGACTAAACCTTACTATTTAGCTCGATAGGATAGGTTAAAGTGGTTAGGGACAATCTCTTCATTAGGAGACATATAGTGTACGCTTCTTTTCCGATTGTTGCGATAATATATCCCCACACACTCCGGCAAGGTTGTGTAAAATCGGCCAAATACCTATAGGGCCTCGTATATATCAAGTTATTGTCTCTTTCCACGATCCACCAGCCATATGGCTTTATAAATGTTTGGACGTCCCATCAGACGTTGATCTGATCCGACCCTGGGAAACTATCAGTCCTGATTTACATACATCTCCCCCCCCCCCCCGCCCCCCCCCCCCCGTATCATTGGATACTTGTTAGCTAGATAACCCCGCCAACGAACGAAGGAAAAGCACTGCGAAAACATATAGTTATAAATGTGAGTTTGATAATTTATTTACCGGCCCGCAGTGCATATCTGGGAACAATGGAACTTAATCTTAACGACAGGTCAAAAGTGAGATCTGTAGGAAGCAGTGACAGACGAGACATTCATCGCCATCCCACTCATCGGAGTGTCTGGGAAGGACCTTGGAATCTGCCACGCCCTCACGGGAAGGACGCTCGCGATGGATATTCGCCTCTATCCCCGCCTTAGCTATATGTCAGTGATCAAACTTGCTTATGTGAAATGTAGCCATTGTCCAGGTGATGTTTTATGTGGTTGCGGAGCATGGTAGCCGGATTTTCATTAAATTTGGATGCGTTGCGATGTAACATGTACGTGTGCTGTCGGTGGAGGTAGATGCTCTTTCAAAGCGACCTATGGGAAGCTAGGCGTTCTGCGCCCATTGGACAGCTGTATCTAACGATAGGTAGGAATCCCTGCCACCAGCGGTCAAAGCTAGTTTTCGTTTCTAACAACTAATTGGTAGGTTAGATTGTGGCAGAAGGCCTGCATAAATAAAGCGGCATCTACCAAAATAGCATCTTGGAACTACATAAGATGGGGAAATGGGAATTCTTCGGAAATCACTCGTTCCGCCTTTACGTAAACCAGTACGCATCACGTTAATTATGGCTTCACTAGGATTTTTCAGCAACAAAGGAGTGGCCCTTTTGCCAACTCTTTTCCTCCGCTTCGGCGTCGAAGGCATTTTCCTGTGACGGAGGCCCACGCGAGGCACTTGCCTCTCGCAACAGCGAGAATTCCTGTGATGGAGGCCCGCACGAGGCACCTTCCTCTCACACCATCATGAAACATTCGGTGACGGAGGCCCACGCGAGGCCCTTTCCTCTGGCAGCAACATTGTTCTCTCTCTCGTGTGTGTTTAGGGGTATATTAACTTATATTAAGTTACTCAGTGATCTCGCATTACGGATCGTTCTCTTACGGGGATAAACACACGTGTCATGC